>CM076570.1:1090283781-1090639371 GCA_034641835.2 Pinus albicaulis
TCTCCATTTTATGCACATAATGAATAGTTATCATATTTAAATCACTACTTATGCAAGGTCATGGTGATTTTGGATAATCATGTCTCTTAGACACTCATGCACTATGCATCAAGAAGCATTTGTTTATATAAGAAAAATACTGAGAAGATATTATCAAAAACATTGAATAAGATTTGAATGTAAATTTATCACAATCAACTATGACAAATTTCAAGAGTCTATCCTCCTAACCACCTTTGTCAATATAATTCCTTGTTAAGCACAATAGAAAACCATTTTTTTAATCAAAGTGCTATATTTTGGATCAAGGATACAACATCTTGTGTACTCAAGTAAGGCTCTAATCTTATTCTGAGGGTGAAGCAATGCAGAAAATAGAGACTTGTTATAAAACTCCACATACAATATTATAACTATTATAATACATTCAATAGTTAATATTTCTAATATGAAATATCAAAACCACATAATAAAGGGCACGTCCAAGGTGTGAGAGAGTCTCTGAGAGTGAGATTGTCAAGAGCATCTTTTTCCTAAATCCCCGTGACTCTATGTGTGTGTGTGTAGAGAGAGAGAAATTATATTTCATTTATATTCATAAAAAATATCTAGAATGCCAAATTAGTTGTAAAATATATGAAAATCTACATATCTGTACATCAATAAAAATAGAAATAGCATCCATAGTACATTAATGATTAATCATTCAAACATCAACCTTCTAGAAACTACATCCTATCAAATACAAGCAAATATACAAATTTTTAAGCCAAATAATAAAAACTAGACCATAACTACAATGTGAAAGAGATGAATAATGCATATGTAGAAGAGAATTCAAGAAATGGATAATGCATATGTGGAAAAGAATTCAAATGAAAACAAATATAAATAGTACGTGTCAACCTAGAGACCATGAGATATCTGATAAAGTATCTCAAAAACAAGAACATACAACATCATACAACATATTATCATGAGGAAGATTATACAACATATTATGTCAAGAATAACAAAACCAACGTCATGTCTGTTTTTCTCAAAGATACTCTCGCTGTCTCTTGCACTCTGGCGCTCCGTGAGTTTCGATCATCTACCCCTCCACTTGCTTTATTTTTTACCTTCTTTCCGTGGTTGACACATTCCAAACATTCTACAGATATAATATTGAGGTGTTTGTCGAATACGAACAAGTGGGTCGTAACTATAAGTAGCTGGTTGTTATTTAGGAGATGATACTTGCATTTGCATAATCTTGTATTTTCTGCAAACAACTCTTTCGAACAAGACTCCTCTCAGATTTCAGAAAGTGGACATAACTCTGTCGGACAAGTACTTTGTAACCTATCTTACTCTCATATGTTCGAAAGGGCTTGAGAGACAAATCCTTACTCGTATAAGGATTAATTTACTTGAAAGTTAAGAAAGACAGTGAAGGGGTCCAGTTTTAGATAATTGTATTTTCATCTATAAAAAATGGTGAAAACAGGTAATCGTTTATATTGCCTTTGATTTGTGATATGGTACGAGCCAATGTCAAATTCTCCTGACGATATCGCAGATATTCATAGAGCGCCTTTGATTTACTTAAAAGTTAAGAAAGACAGTGAACGGGTCCAGTTTTAGATAATTGTATTCATAAAAAATGGTGAAAACAGGTAATATGGTACGAGCCAATGTGATATTCCCCTGACGATATCACAGCTACACAGAGAGCGCAAGATTTCCTGTTGGGATGGTACATGCGATCACATTAAACTTTTATTATCCATCATTACATCTCATACTTATAACAATTCGTATACTCGTAACAATTTGTATAAAAGTGATTGCAGGTTCATGGATCCGCTGTTCTTCGGAGACTATCCGGCGTCGATGAGAGAGAGATTTGGCAATCGATTGCCTTTATTCTCGTCAGAAGAGTCGAATCGCGTGAAAGGGTTACTGGATTTCGTGGGCATTAACCATTATACAACATACTATGTCAAGAACAACAAAACCAACATCATTTCAAGTTCTGGGCTTTCACGAAAACCCTGGTTGTGAATCTCCTCTCTCCTGCTACAGTCTCTTACTCCCCACTCATTCATCAAAGTTAAATTCTAGACTGGGGTGCTAGTGGAGTCCCTTGTATTGGACCGACTGAGTCAACTGTGAAATCATGGAGAGGGCCATTTTCTATTACAATGGAATCTCGATCCGGTGGAGATAGAGGGTTTGTACAGGTGGCTCGGTTGGAATAGACCCCAATGATGTATCCAAAGGTGAGTTAAAGGTGAGTTAATTTATGTTGCTATTCTATTTCTTCAAACAATATTCTAAAATTAATCTCCATTGCTATTCTATTTTTTCAAACAATATTCTAACCACAGCGTACAGTAGCACAGAAATAAATGGGAGGAGTACCTTGTTGATGGAGTTGAACTCAAACTAAACTAGCAGGTGGACTTTGATGGTGGTTTGTGTGGGCAGTGCCAATCCGTGTGATCTGCTTCCTGAGAAGCACAACCATTGTAGGGCTTTCCAGAACGCGTGACTGCTGGACATGAACAAGCTTCAGCATCTCAGGGCTTTTTTCTGAAGTCTCTTTTCATTGTCGGCGCTCATGAGGTGCATTATCAGGGATAAAACATCGCAGACGGTTTTCATAAACCCACAAGAGGGTTTTCATAAACCTTTCTAGCAGATTTAATTCTTTGTTATGTTCCCGCCTAAAACTTGTTTTCTTTATTTTTGGTTGGCTATGGATTTTTTTTTAATTTTTTTTGGGTGTGGATTTTATTTTATTTTTATAGTGTAAGCTTTAAAAGTTGTTTGGTTTTATTTTTCAATAAATTTTGATTCTTAATATACCATTTAAATTAATATTTTTAATATACAATATACAATGGATTAAAGTGGGGAGGGGAGATTATGGTATTGAATTAATTATTTTTAATTAAAATTTATAAATTATGTAAATAAAAATAAACTATTTTAAATAATTAGTGGTAATTTATGACAAATATGTAAAATTTAAAAGGTAAACACAATAAGTTGATTTCCTAATAATTAAAATAAATAAATCTTATTGACTTCTAGAATTTGTTATGTTGAGCCAGATGGCAATTTGGACCATGCCCAAACCACCAAAATTGTTCCCTGTTACACACATGGCCAATGTGTGCTACCAAACCATGGAAAAAATGAAATTGAAATTTATATTGACATTCCCTAAAGACAAAATAGGTCAAGCTAGAGATTATATCCATCATGAGAAGCCCATATAAAAAAATGGGGTGTGTGGGCAAGAGGCCCCACAAAGATGAGAAATAAATATCCATTGAAGTGAACTAGAAAATTAGTAAACTAATCACCATAAATGAAACAACAACATATCAAAACCTACGTGTACAAGAAGTTTATCCCAAGCAGGAAAAAACCAACATTAAGAAAATAATGAGGCAACACTCGAGGAACAAAAACAACCATGTCCAAATTGAAGTAAAAATGCAACCAAAAGAGTAGAGATAATGTGGGCACCTAATTAGCATAATTTTATAGGTGCCACTAGCTCCAAGTCAAATTAGTGATATATTTCATCAAATATTACAACATACAACAAACTTATGGCATAGAGAAAGAAAATAATCAAAATTTATTGCAAGATATAATGACAACAATCTAATAAAATTGGAAGATTGGAATCCCAATATTTCCATCAAAGTAAAATGAAGTTCCCGTTGTAGATACATAGGACATCCACGGATTTTCACTTACATTACAAATGAAAAAAAAAAGCAAAAGTGATAATACCTACCAAAACCAAATAATTTGATCATCGACTTCAATGTATTCATGATACTCCACATGGTCTTTTCAATCTTGTACACATAAATACTGACCCTTCCCATAAAACATTAGATCCTGATATTTAAGTTATAAAGCTAGAAGAAATTTTTGTGTTGAATTCCCAAGAAATTAAAAAAACTCCTAGGCAAAGCATTTAACTTGAACTACAACTGGGGTCACAAAATGACATTGAATCAACATTTTAAGATATCAATTTCAATTCATACTATTTAGTATTTACAGCCAAGTCCCTACCGCCTTGACAAAGTTCCATGACCCTTTGGGAACCCATTTCTTCAACTTTGGTTACAAACATGAGTCCTAGTAGATCCGAGTATAGAATATATGAATCTATTTCCAATATTTCCTTGCAACTTGAATACAATTATGAATCTGCATCTTCTGTATCTTCCGAGGAGATATAGTGACCAACCAATTGCTAGTCTTACAAAAGAGGATACTAATATAAGCTCCATTGTATATAGGCTTCCACCTTTTTATTTGTTGTTTGTAAGTACATTTATATAAATATAACACATACTTTGACAACAATAACAAAAACATAATGGGTAACCTACACTAAAAGAAACGACTTTTCTTGCATTCTTCAACTGTGTTAGAGCAAAAAAGAATGATAATCATTAGAAAAATATGCATTCCATCAGGATTAGAGATTGGCTAAGCCAATGCAAACAAAGTTAGTGCCATGGAGCACATGGTTCTGTATTGGGATAATAAGGTATATGTATATAATAAGTTTAAAGGAGTACCATGTATGCGTATATGGCATAACTTCTGATCTAGTTTGTCTTAGCTTTAAAAACTTGTTAGATGGGACTATGATAAGCAACTATCAAGCAACATAAAAAAATATTAATGGGATTTTACCTTTCAAGGGCTTTTCTAGAAGCCGATCCATTCAGTCACGATATCTAAAGGGATTATCTATTATTAAATACATAACATGATGCATATCAAAATTTATGATGACAAGAAAGAATCACTACTGCCTCTTATAGGGGGTTCACTAGGATGGCCAGTGTGGGTTGGAGAAGGCTAGCAAATAGCCGAGCCAACAGATTTCTTTCCTAATCCAACACAGTTCTTTCTGGAGACACTAGAATAGATAACTTTGGATGGTCCAACTGATGCTCCTTCACTCAACTGGGGGTGTGGGAAACATCTTAACCAATCTTGATACTTTACTATCAGGAAGGGGTGAAGCTCTATTAATTTAGTGCTTTCAACTCATCATTCACTGATTTCCATGCCTAGGGATGGTATAAACCACTTACATAGAATCTCCATACCAAATCTAATATGTAGGAAAGCAACTTGACATGCTTACCTACTAATTGAATGTATTTCAATCCATGAATAATCTAGCTCAATCATTGGAACCCTAACCCCATCCACTTTCCACTGCCTTGCCACCATTTGATTGAACAAGAAATTTTTGTGCCAAAACCAATGCATCGAAATCCACTTCTTGTGAAGCATGGATTTTGTGGCTTAGTACCCTCAAGATACACAGTCGTACCCTCTTCTTGTCTAGTCTCAACATCATATGAATCATACTTCCTTTTCCTTGAATAATTCCTCTTCTTGTGAAGATTCGTTCCAAATTTTTGCACATCAATCAAATTCATTTCTCATTAGGCATTATCCTTAGTCCTTATGCTCCTCATTTTGGGGGTCATCAAGGGGGTTCCTGGTTTTGATACAAGGTTATTTTGTGCTCACTATTTGGTGGAATTTAAATTTGTCTTATAGTCCTAAGAATGGGTGGTAGTGGCGAGGTTTATTACCACTATGTCTGCTTCACCAATATCATTTTCCTTGGCCATGCTATTTGTTTATATGATTGTACAATGCTTCATATTTTATGGCGACTCGTGTTGGTAGAGGTGATTTGACAACTCCCCGTTGTATCCCATGCCATGCTAATATTACTGCTTATGTTAGAGGGTGAGATGCGTGCATTGATTGGTAAGGTGGATGCTAATTTCAGGAAGGTAGTTGTCTGGTTGATCCCCTTCCTTATAGAGGCTCAAGCTTTTCACTTGCACACTTTTTCAGGAAAGGTAGGGGAATCTTTCAAATGAAAGATAGCTAACTAGACGCATAGTCATATTGCCACTGAATATGCATGTAGAGTTGTTGTATTGTTGCTACATTATATGCATCAATATTCAGTATCTAGTGTAATAAGAACATGCACTAAGGGCACATAATAAGAATTTCTCTAATACATGGTTTATAGAATAATACCCCTCAATATAACTAGAACAAGGTAGTAGTATTGATCAATATTTGTGGTCTATGTAATACAAGTCAATATGTTTGAGTGTGGTTACCATTAGTATTCATAATAGCTTAACTCTAGTTTGTTTATGGTTCTACTTATGTTGATCTACTATAACAATGGAAACAAGAGAAATCTAAGATGATTAATTATATTATGTGAATAGTGTAAGCAATGGTGTTATAACAGGCAACATTTATACAATCGGTTATCAGTAGGTGGCAAGTGAAACCAATACACAGTGAAATCAAACATGACATTTATTTCATAATCAATTCAATTGCTTGTTACATAGAGTAATGAAAAACAACATGTAGATCAAATTCCATGTCAAATACTAGTTTGTTTTACCATCTAAGTGTGTTCCGTAATCAAGAACAATTATATTGTGTATAATTATAAATTTACTATATCTTTACTATGAATAGAGTAGAACAACGTGTACAACATTAAGCTTCTTGTATTGAGTTAGTGTATGAATTGATAAGAAATTCAAAAGGATGAAGAAAAATGAAAATAAAATTTGAACAAATAAATCTTCAGACGTGGTGATTCCTAAACATCATCCTTTAATCATGGGGGACACAGAATGCAAGATAAGCAATAAGAATTCTTTCTAGTGGGGAAGAATTTATCAAATGCTCGGCTTAGGGGATTTCTTAGAACTCATCCACAATGATCCTGAACATTATTTCAGTATCAACATTTACAAGCATGTGACCAAATCATGCCTCCATAGGATTGCTACCATATCTCTTATTCTTCCTTGTGTTGAGGTAATCTCCTAGCTCATAGGCCAAGTGGAATTGTCCAATAGATGGATCCTAAACCAACACTAGAGCCTAGTTGGAGGCTACCAGACCTTCAACATATTGTCAAGAAAGTTCCTCCCAGAGCTTGAAGTAAGTCTATCTGAGGAATGGGTGAAAAGGGCTATGGAAGAGGTACCTCGTAGCATGCAACTAAAAAATGGTGGTTTTATGATAAAAGCTTTAAGACCATGATATCAAAGGTGTATCCAACTGCTAGATTGAAGCATCATTTTAGAATAGTCATGTTGTTGTTGGCTAAACTCTATGGAGAAAAGGATGGAACCACGTTTCATGAAATATGGGTGCCTATGGTAAATTAAATTTGTACTCATGGGTCAACATTCAATTGGAGTACAATCTTGTTCCCTTCATTATATAAAGCTTTAGGGAAGTGAAGAGTGCCAAGCCTACTAGTTTCTTTATGTCCACATAAACACAAGGGAGGAAAACTTCAAAATGCATGGAAATGAATGGATAAGAGTGTGTGATAGGGAGTGTCAGCGAGTTCCAAGTCTTCTAAGGAGGGATGAGGTTATATGTTAGCAAGTGCCAAGGCATGATAGATTGTTAGGGAAGGTCAGGGAGTGCTTGGGTGTATTAGGGAGTTAAAAACATGCTAATAAATGCAGGGGATGCTAACACATGCCACATAGTACTAAGGGAGTGTTAAACGTGCTAGTTTTTATGGCATGCCAATATGTAAACTATGTTTCTTAGTTGTTTTATGGCCACGATTGGATGTGAGCCTTGAATTGGTAACTTGTTAAGTGGGATGAGTTGAGTTTGGAAATGAGTAGCCTAAGATGAGTTATAGAAAGTTCTTAGGTGAACAAGGCATAATATAGTTGTAGTAATTGTAACTTGGTCAAGCTATTTTAGTCAAGAAGGACTTGCTTGGGTTCCCAAGTCTAAAAAAATATAAGGGTAGTTGTAAGGGCATGATAGCTAAGGAGTGCCAAGGCATGCCAAGGAACAAAAAGGTGTGATAACACGTGGAAAAAAATGTCAATGTATGTTGAGGAGAGTTAGGGAGTTCCAGGGGAAAACAATGGATAATTAGGTAAAAATGTTTGGTAATGAACGAATAAGAATGTGTGCCAAGGAGTTCCAGTGAGTTCCAGGTGTCCCAGATGAAGTGGTTTAGGAGAAGTTCAAAATAAGTCCTTCAAGAGGTAAGCCTATGGTGGTGATAAGGTGTGGAAAAAGTAATTTCAGAGAAAGGGAAACTTTTGGTTGGGCACAACATTATTTTTCTGATGACTTGGTTGGTTTCCCAAGTCGCAAAAAAAGTAAGGCTACCTAAGGGGGTATGATAGCTAGGGAGTGTCAAGGTGTTCCAGGGAATATAAGGTTCCCAAGTAAGGCTATTTGTGAGGGCATGAGTGCCAAGGTGTGCTTGGGAATACTAATATGTGAGCTCCAGGGTGTGCCATTATGTGTCAAGGAGTGTTAGGGAGTGCCATTAAAACATAAGGGAGAACTAGTTCAAAATGCATGGAATCAACAAATATAGAGTGTGTGATAGGGAGTGTTAGTCAGTTCCAACTGTGCTAAGGAAGGAATGACAAGGTTATATGCTAGGTAATTCCAAGGCATGCTAGAGTTCTAAGGAATGTCAAGGAATGGTAGGGTGTGTTAGAGAGATCCAAAGAATGTCAAGGAATGCGGGGGATGCTAACATGTGCCACATAGTGCCAAGGGATTGTTAGATGTTCCAGATGTTCTAGCATATCAAGATGTAAACTATGTTACTCAGTTGTTTTATGGCCACGATTGAACATTAGCCCTGACTTGGTAAATTTCTAAGTGGGATGAGTTAATATTGGCCATGAGTAGCATAAAATTAGTTAGAAGCCATTCTTAGGTGAACAATGCATAGTCTAGTTGTAGTAAATGAAACTTGGTCAAGTTTTTGTAGTCGAGGCAGGACTTGGTTGGGTTCCCAAGTCTAAAAAAAATAAGGGTAGTTATGAGGACATGACAGTTAAGGAGTGTCAGGGTGTTCTAATGAATTAAAAGGTGTGCTAACACATGGCAGTTAGGGTTAATGCAGGATAAGGAGTGTTTCAAAGTGTTAGGTCATCAAAGTGAGTACTAGTTCAAAGTGCATGGAAACAAATGAATAATGGTGTTTGAAGGGAGTGTTAGTGAATTCGAGGTGTCCCATGGACGAAGTGTGTTATGAGAACTCATAATAGGAATTGCAGGAGGCATGCCTATGATTGTGATAAGGATATGGAAGAAGCAATTTCAAACAAAGGGAGACTTTTTGCTAGACACAACAATATTTTTTCAATGACTTTGTTGGGTTCCCAAGTCGCAAAAAAGGTAAGGTTATCTAATATGATGGCATGACAACTAGGGAGTTCTAAGGTGTGCATGGAATCCTAGGAATTGCTAACACATGCTAGAAACTTCCCAGGAATGTTAGGCACTCCAATATGTGCTAGGTGCTATGGTTTGGCGCCAACACATGATAGGGAGTGCTAGCGAAACATAATGGAAGACTAGTTTCAATTGCATGGAAATGAATGAATAAGAGTGTGTGATAGGGAGTGTTAGAAAGCTCTATGTGTGGTAAGAAGGGAGTGAAAAGGTATGCGAGGAAATTCCAAGGCACGATAGAGTGCTAGGAAATCATGCCAAGATGTGCCAAGTTCCATGGTGTGCCAATGTGTGCCAAGGAGTGTTATGGAGTGCTAGAGAAACACAAAGGAGCACTATATCATAATTCATGGACATGAATGAATAAGAGTGTATGAAAAGGAGTTTCAATGAATTCCAAGTGTTCTAAGGAGGACTTACAAGGCATGCTTGGCATTGCTAAAAAATGCTAGAGTGCTAGGGTGTCATGCGGCCAAGATGTGCCAATGCATGCAAGGAAGTGTTAACTAGGAGTGTGAGGGAAGCACAAGGGAGCACTACGTCAAAATGCATGGAAATGAAAAAATAAGAGTTTGTGATTGGAAGTGTCAGTGAGTTCCAGGTGTGCTAAGGAGGCAGTGAGAAGGTATGCTAGGCATTGTTAAGGCATGTTAGACGCCAGGGTGACATGCCAAGATGTCCTAGGTGCTAGGGTGTACCAACATGTGCCAAGGAGTGTTAAAGAATGCTATGGAAACACAAGGGAGAACTATGTAAAAATGCATGGAAATGAATGAATAAGAGTTTGTGACTGGGAGTTTCAATGAGCTCTAGGTGTGCTAAGGAGAGAGTGAAAAGGCATGTCAGGTAGTGCCAAGGAATGCTAGAGTGCTAGGGCGACATTCCAAGATGTTCCAGGTGTTAGGGTGTGCCAATGCATGCTAGGGAGTGTTAGGAAGCATTAGGTAAACAAAAGGAAGCACTAGATAAAAATTAACGGAAATGAACGAATAAGAGTGTGTGATAGGGAGTGTCAATGAGTTATAGGTCTGTTAAGGAGGGAGTGATAAGGTTATATACTAGGCAATGCCAAGGTATGTTAAACTACCAAGGCATGTCAGGAAGTTCTAGGGTGTGTTAGGGAGTGTAAAATCATGTCAAGGAATGTAGGGGATGCTAACACATGCCTCATAATTATAAGGAATTTAAGACATGTCAGGTGTTATGGCATGTCAAGATGTAAACTGTGTTTCTATATTGTTTTATGACCATAGTTGGATATGATGAGCCCTGTCTTGGTAACTTATTGAGTGGGATTAGTTGAGATTGGACATGAGTAGTATAAGATGAGTTACATGTAGTTCTTAGGTGAACAAGGCATATTTTGAATTTCCATGACACACGAGAATTTGATTTTGGTCTTATAATATTTGATGCAAACACATTCAAGTGCCACAGCACATCTACTTTGCACAACGAAATCTACACACATCAAGGAATGAACTAGTGTACATGAATTTTTTAAACTTTTTCCAGACCGTTCTTCATTAAATTACAAACTATAATAGAATAGGCTAGAGCGCTCATACTAGGGATCATGGCCCTTTAAAATTACATTGATACAAGGAATACAACTAGGGCTTGGTGTTAGTCCTTTTACAATCAATCTACCTTGAAGAAGACAACACTTGAACCACTTTTTTATGGTGGCCACACATAGCCTTTTCAATCCACATGTCTTGAACACATCTGGAAAGTCCTCTTGCATCCCATTATGCAACTCCTAAATCTGCCTCTATTAATGAACTCAACTCCTTTAGGTTACTGAACTCGGCTCAAAAAACATTGCCCTCTATCTACCTCTTTTTTCAAGACATCAAGTACCTTTTTCACATGCATGACATGTTCATCTCTTGATTTGCTAAATATCAAAATATCATCTAAGTAAACAATGACGAATTAATCTAGAAATGGTCTTAGTAAATCATTCACGACTCTCATAAAAGTAGCCGGAGCATTTGTTAGACCGACTGGCATAGCTATCCACTCAAACAATCCTTGTCTAGTTTTAATTGCAGTTTTCCAAATGTCCTACTCAACTATTCTAAATTTATGATAACCACTTCGTAAGTCTAGCTTAGTGAAATACTTTCCATACTTTAACTGATCAAGAAAATCATCAATGTGTGGGAGTGGATAGTGATTATTTACCATGATTTTATTCAGTGCATGAAAATATATGCACATGCACCAAGTCTTGTCCTTATTTGGTACCAAAAAAATTGGTGAACCACATGGTGAAGTAGATGGGCGTATGATACCATTCTTTGAAAATTCTTGGATTTTCTTCTTGATTTCCAAACTCTCCATAATTGACATGGGATACATACCAATGTTTGGAAGTGGAACATCCTTCTGCAGCTGAATCTCATGCTGAATTCCCCTCTTAGGATGTAACCCACTTGGTTCTTGAAACATCTCGCCATGCAAACTTACCACATCAAACAAATAAGATTTTAATTTTTCATCACATCCTTCAAAAGATTCATAGTCAACATCATCCTTTTTCTTGATCATCAGAAACACAAATTTTTTACTTTCATTAACTAGCCTCTTCATTTCCCCTGTATTAACTAAAGAAATATTCATATTTTTGCGATGAGCTCTCATAATGTACTTCACCCCATCCTTAAGAAAATGATATTTTTTCTCATGGAGATAAAAAACTACTTTCCTGTCATACAACTATGGACTTCTCAAGATAATCTCGAAAATGTCAAGTTGAACCCACCTAACTTGACTTTATCAAAAAAAATTGCAGTAATAGAAAATCGAAATATGCATTTCCTTGTAGCCTGTAAATTGGCATTCTTAACTATCCAAGCCAAAGGGTATGGTTTATGACGTGGTACAGTTTCAAGGTTAAGCTTTTTGACCAAGTCTTCTGAAATCAGGTTTGCTTATGACCCACTATCAAATAATGCATCAATCTTTGTATGATTTGAAATCACTCTCACATGGAACAATTATATCCTTGTGTCTTCATTCGGAGTGTTATTGTGACTATTTGAGGAGCTAGTACTTGCTATGGCTTCTTTTTCTTTGTTAACCATGGCTACGATCTTGGTCTTATCTCTGGAATCAGATCCAAGATCTTGCTGTGTGGTGGTAGTCATCTTTTGTTTGCCCTTGTTATTTGGTTTCTTAGGCCTTAGTTCATGATGTAGTTTCCAGCAGTGGGCTTCATCATTCCCCTATTTGGAACAATGTTTGCATGTAGTTTTCTCCCCTTCTTTCTTGATTCTTGCATTCTTCTTTCCCTTCCATTTTCCTCCCTTCTATTTTTCCTTACCCTTGAATGGCTTATTCTTACTACCCTCTTCCTGAATGTTCTTTCCCCTTGCTTCAAGATGTGTGGCTTGCACACATACGTCATCTAAGTTTATTGGGTTAAACATAAGGATATTATGTTTCAAATAGAAATGTAAACCCCCAATTTATTTCAAGAACGTGTCTCGAGAATTCAATTTTACTCCTAACAACAAAGACCTCTTTCTAAACTCCTGGGTGTACTCTTGAACTTAGTTGGCCCTTGAGTTGCCTAAATTTTTTCCAACTCATAATTTATTTTTGCATATAGGCTCATCCGAATGAAAAGTGGCCTACACCCATGGAATTCATCCATCTATGGAATTTATCCTACCATGGTATTGTAAGTGACATATATCCATGATATTCATTCACCCATGGTAGGTATCCACCCATGGTATTCATCTACACATGGTATTGTAAGTGGTATCTACCCATGGTATCCACCTATGGTATCCAACCATGGTATTGTAACTCAGAAAAAGGTTATAAATAACAAGACCGACTTTGTAAAAGGACATATTTTCCACCACAATGTAGCTTCTATAGTTATTATCTATTTTAATAAAAAAACAAAATTTGTGCTTTTATTTACTATGTGATCTTCTCTCTTTTTTTTCTAGCATTGTAATTTTGCAAATCTTGTCAGATCCACCTCAATTTTTTAGATCTTGGGGGCCTCCCCCCCAAGATCCATATCATTTGTACCATATTCAGGTGACGACTCCATGGGAAAGAGGGTTTAAATCATATTTCAGTTTCAATGTTTTGCAACAACCTTCAACAAACTCCATGATATTTTTTTTGGTGGCGATTTTGCAGATTAGATATGAAAATGTTGTGAAAATTTTATAAAAAAAAGGAATAGATCTGTATTCCTTGCCAAAAAATACCCAAATTGAAAAAATAAAATCGGCTGAATTGGAGTTCGGATGAGGGAGATATTGCTGATTCAAAATTAGCAATGTTGTAGAATTTTTTCTGACGAAAATTCGTGGACAGTGGCTCTCCTATCATTTTTTACAGTTTTCAATGCGAAGTTTTAGAGAAATGGTTATACATCTGAGCTCCCCTTGAAAAATCATCTGATTTAAAAATCAAATTGGTTAAATCGGAGTCCAGACGAGGGAATTATTGATGATTTAAAATCATCTAATTTTTTAGAAATTTTGGGACGGTGGGGCAGTTCCAGCATGAATTTGAGAGTCTAGAGTCTCCATATAGCGATTTCAAACACATTAGAAGATGTAGAATGATCATTTTGTTTCGAAAAACATGTTTTAATAATACTATGAGTTATACTGACTGAGTTATGCCCATTCTAAATTTGGAGCAGCATTCAAAGCAGGTTCCCTTTAGAGACATGCCCTCCAACCCCATTTAGTAGGCACCTGTTTCACATTCATCAGTTTCAGCATAGCAACATTCAGCTTGGGTTATTTGGAGATGTGCCCTCCCACTCCAAGTTATGTAGGAAACTGCTACTTCATCAACAATCAACATCACAGTTATGGGTCAACTACTCAACATCCTTCTCATCGAAGTCCATTTGCTAGGCCGCGCACTGTTAGTATCACAATTGGTCAAAAGCATTACAGGGTATCTCTATCCTCGGATGTTCGTTTCTCATGGTTCTAGGTCATCCACAGACCCACACTTCATCGAAGTCCATTTTCTAGGCCGCACACTGTCAGTATCATAGTTGGTCACAAGGGTCTTAAGCAATTTTAGCCACAACAGAAAAAGAAACTCACCGAATTGGTAAGGAAAATAAAAACAAAGGGAAGAAAATAGACATTGCAACTTTTGTAATCATGATGGCCATGTAGAGTCCAAATGTTTTAAGAATATGGAAGACTTGGAAGCAGCAATGAAGAAGCACCACATCAATTTGGAGAACTCTTCAACTTCATCTTCAAGAATGTCACTTTTTGCTTGTGGGTTTCAAGCATCAAGATATGTGTATGCATTAAATGTATCTTCTTCTTCTCATTCTCATGAGTGGCTCATTCATTCTGTAGCTTCTTACCACATGGCCAAAAATAAAGGCATTTTCTCTTCTTTAAATGATTGTAGCACCAAACATATTTATGTTGGTGATGATAGATCTCTCAGTGTTGTAGGATCTGGAACCATTCATCTAGATAATGGCCAGTTTAATGATGTATTATTTTTTCCAACCTTGTCCCACACCCTTCTATCTCTTTATTAGATAACTCATTCAGGTGAAGGGAGAACACTATAATTCTCACCTCATGATGTTGTAATCAAGGACCTCAAAGATCCTAAACATATTTTAGCTACTGACATTTCTGATGATTCCACAAGGTTGTATAAGTTTGACAACTTTGGGTCATCATGTCTTCCCTTCATTTTTTTTGCTTATAATGATGAAGTGATAAAACTTTGGCATAAAAAATTTGGTCACTTAAACTATCGCTCTCTTCAAACTCTATGTAAAGAAAATATGGTGACAGGTCTTCCTGTGGTATCTTGCCAAGATGGTGTTTGCTTCGGATATGTACTTAGAAAACATCATCAGGATAGTTTTGAAAAATGTGCCTCTTAGCATGCCTCTGCCCTTTTTCATATTTTGCAAAGTGAATTATGTGGTCCACTTCCAGTTGTTTCTTTCTCTGGTTGCAAGTACTTCTTAACTTTCATTGATGATTTTTCCATAGGCACTTGGGTATACTTCTTAAAACTCAAAAGTGAATTTTTTAACATGTTCTTGGCCTTTAAGGCCTTTGTTGTGAAACAATGTGGACATCAAATTCTTAAGTTAAGATCAGGCAATGCCGGAGAATATGTTAACAAAAAATAAATCAACTTTTTCACTAAGCATGCCATTCAATTGCAACATATTGTTCCATATACTACACAACAAAATGGTGTAGCTGAAAGGAAGAATAGCACCTTAAAAGAAATGGATGGATAATTGTATGCTTTAATATAAAGGACTTAGTCTCAATTTTTGGGCAAGAGCAATTAAATATGAAAATTACATAGTAAATCACACTCCTAAGAAGGTTTTAAGGAATATAACTCTAGAAGAATCTTGGAGCTCAATCAAACCAGATGTAAGTCACTTTCATGTTTTTGAAAGTGATGCTTGGTCCCATATTCTAGATGTGAAACATAAATCCTTACAACCTCAGAGTGAAAAATACACTTTTTTTGGATATTCTGAAGATGTCAAAGGATACAGAATCCTTCAAACAACATCCAAAAATATAATCATTAGAAGATATGTAAAATTTGATGAAAATCTATTAGCCTGCGAGCCTAGCTCGGCGGGTGTGCCACCTTTGGTCTACGAGCATGATTCAGCATATGTTCCACCTCTCTCTATCTCTTCTATTCTTTATAGCATTCCTTCTATTTTAGATGATGACAGTGAGGATGAAAATCCTCCTCCACCTCTTGAATATATTTTCCTTCAACTCCATAGCTTCCCAGATGGGTCCGGTTTACTTGGGATGTAATAGGTTCTCTTGCAGGTGACCCTGCAGATAAACGACGTACATGTTCTCAGTTCGAAAGAGCCTGTTCCTTATTGACTCAAGTTCTAGAAAATCTTGATCCATACACCTTTGAAGATGCTTCAAGTTATCCATATTGGGATGAAGCTATGAATGAAGAATATCTTTCCTTATTGGAAAATGATACTTGGGATCTTGTTCCTCTTCCAAAGGGAAGAAGACTTGTCATATGCAAATAGGTTTACAAAACAAAGTTTGGACCAGATGGAAAAGTTGATAGACATAAAGCTCGTCTTGTTGTTAAAATATTTTCATAAGTTGAAGGCATTGACTATAATGAAACCTTCTCCCCTATTTCCAAAATGAATTCTATCCATCTCGTTCTTTCCCTTGCTTCCTCCTTTAAATGGGAATTCGACCAGATGGAAGTTAAATCCGCCTTCTTACATGGAGATTTGCATGAATAAATATACATGGAACAACCCCCTGGCTTTAGCCAAAACAACTCTAGCCTTGTTTGTCACCTTAGGAAGTCTCTCTATGGTCTCAAACAATATCCTCGGGCTTGGTATGCAAAATGGATAGATTTCTCTTAGATAATGGCTTTTCTAGGTGTCATTCTGAGAACACTGTCTACACCAAGAAAGTGGGTAAGTCCTTCACCATCCTTGTTCTTTATGTTGATGATCTTATCCTTACTGGTAGTGATCCTAACCATATAAACCATGTGAATTCTATCCTAAAAAAGAAGTTTTAAATGAAAACTTAGGACACTTGCATTATTTCCTTGGTCTTCAAGTCTTGCAATCCAAAGAAGGTATTACCCTTTCTCAGTCAAAGTATGCCTGTGATCTTATATGCCAATTTCACATAGAAGATTGTAAGTCAGCCCCTTCTCCCTTTCATTCTGGAGTCAAGCTTTCAATCACCTGTACTACCCCTGAAGTTGATTCTACCTTATACAGTCAATTTGTTGGTAAACTTTTGTATCTAACCCATACCCATCCTAACCTTTCCTTTGACGTTGGTCTGGTTGCTCAGTTTATGCACCAACATCATGAAAGTCACTGGAAAGCAGCTGAAATAATATTTTGATATATTCAAGGTATAGTTCAGTTTGGGATTCATTACAGTGCAGGAGCATCTCCATTGTTGATTGGTTTCACTAATTTTGATTGGGCTGGTGACCCTAATGATCAAAATTCAACTGCAGGATATGAATTCACTCTTATTTCAATACCTATTACATGGTCTTGTAAGAAAAAAAGTTTCATATCTCTTTCGTCAGCAAAAGCATAGTATCGTGGTGCAGTTGAAGCCAACAAGGAATCCATGTGGCTTCGTCAGATCTTGTTTGAATTTGGTCTTCATCAACAACATCCAACTACACTTTGGTGTGATAATCAGAGTGCCATTCAGCTATGCAAATATCCAGTTTAGCATTAGCGTATGAAACACATTTAGATTGATATACACTTCATCAAAAATCTCATTCATGACTGTGTTCTTGAAGTGTGGTATTGTTCAACCAATGACCTAGTTGTTGAGATCACTTTGTGCTAGGCACAACATTAATTTTCATTTAGCTATTTTTTTTTATATTAGATGTGGCACACTTTGGCTAAATCCTCATGTTTTAAAATATTATAGATAATTTCATATTGCACATTGTTGTATATAAGTTTTGGGGCACTCGACTTGTGTTGGTTTATATCTTGTGTGCCTTGTAGATATTGTGGTTATTGCAAACTCTTAGTTAATGTTCTATTTTTTATATGAACTGAACATACATGTGAAATATTTTCTATGTAAGCTATGTTGCTTAGTTTTTTTATGGCCATGGCTAGATCATGTAATCCTTGTCTTAGTAACTAGTCAAGTGGGGAAAGTGGCATAAGATGAGTTATAGGCAGTTCTTAGGTAAAAAAGTAACAATATACTTGTAGTAGGTGCAATTGGTCAAGTTGTTACAGTTGAAGCAAGCCAATATTGTCACATGAACTATAGTAGCCAAGGAATTGATTGGGTTCCCAAGTCATGAAAAAATGTAAATCTTAGCTTTGAGGACATGAGTGCCAAGGCGTGCTAGGGAATGTTAAGATGTGTCAAATAGTGTGAAGGCATGTTAAGCATGTTAAGATGTGCCAAGTGATAAGGCATTCCAAGATGTGAAAGGGTCTGTCAATGCATGTCAGGGACTATCAAGGCAACAAAAGGGAGAAACAAGTTAACTACAAGGAAATGAACACATAAGAGGGTTAATAAGTCATCAATTTACCTTTTCCAAAAGGGGCATCTAGCACACCAAAAATAGGCGCTAATAGGTGCCAAGTGAAAATTCTTAGTGCATTCTAAGTGCCAAGTCCTCCTTTGTTGCTTCTCATCTACTTTCCAACAATTGATCTCAAATAAATTTAATATTAAACCATGCCAAATTATACAAAGGCATGTCAACGTATTCCATACATGCTAAGACTTTCCAAGCACCAACACGTGCCAAGTGCCAATATGTGTCACAGAGTGTTATGCATGATATGAAGTGGAAGGGCATGTTGAGGTGGCTTGCCATACTAATAATACATGTTGAGAAGTGTTAAGGAGTACTGAGACAAAACATTAAGGGAGAACTAGGTCGAACTTCATGGAATTTAATGAATATGAGGAACGTGTGCCAGAGAATAGTGTTAACGAGTGTTAGTTTTCATGGCAAGGAGGGAGTGACAAGGTATGATAAGCATTGGTAAGGAATGATAGGGAATATCAAGGCATGTCAAGAAGTATCAAACTGTGCATGGGAGTTTTGGGGTGTGCTAATTATATGTTCCAAATAGTGCCAATATATTCCAATACATGTCAGGTGCTAAGGATGTGCAGGGTGCCACAGTATGTCAATATATTTCAAGAAGTTTCAAGGAAAAAAAAGGAAGAACCAAAAGGGACATGCTAACCACACTAATAATAGGTCCCAATACATGCCAAGTGTCATTATGTTCCAAGTGCTAATGTATGTCAATGCATTCAACCAAGGTGTTCCAGGGAATGCTAGGGACTACATGCATTCCAACATATGTTAAGAGAGTTCTATGTTGTGCTAGCGCATGCCACCATGTGCTTGGGCATCAGTGTCATGACAAGATGTTCTAGGTACAAAGATTTTCCAAGATATTTGTGGTGCTAAGAAATGTTAGTGTGAGCCAAAGAATTAATTGAAGGTGTGTCTGGATTGTGGAGGAGTGTTACGTATTTCTCATTAATAGAATTGCCAGAGCATGATTATGTATTAAATAATATATTTCCTATGCACACTAGTGGGAACTTATATAAAGGGAATTTTCTAGATAGTAAACCAAATAGATATGAATCATGTGTTGACTCATAGGAAAGCTCTATTCAACTAGTCATTACTTGAGGGAAATGATACACACTAATTACTTCTTAAAAAATTGATTGACTTGAACCACTATGGCCTTAGACATATTATAAAAAATAATGCACAATAATGATATTAAATCGTTCTCTTTTGACAAAAAATATATTAACAAGCACATAACTTCATCAAAAACTCATTGGAATGATCAATGGTGACGGACATTTTTTGACCGTCAACAAAAGTAACAAAAATAGCATCAGTGAGGATCATTGAAAGCTCGTCACTAGATGTGTCACCGAAGAGAGAATTAGTGATGGGCCTTTAATGACCCTCACCAAAAGTGTCATTGAAAATGGCTTTGGTGATGGACCTTAAAGGACCATCACTATATACACTTACAGCGACGCTTTTCTAAGGACCATCACCATATGCGACATTGGTGATAGACCTTAAAGGTCCATCACAAGTGTGACCCTCACTAATGTCCTTTTCTCTTGTAGTGAATGTCACATTATAATGATCTTTTTAGTATGAATTGTTTTTAAATGTACACCAACATTAATTAACTTTATATTGAAATGTTTAATTCATTACCTACATCAAATTTTATTATGTTTAACATTTTTTAAATGTCACATATTTATTTTATACTAAAAATAAAATGAACTACACATCTTCCTCAAGTAATTGAATATTTTTACTTTCAATTATTTGTTTCTTTTGACTACTAAAATATTTATTATGTTTAACGTTATTTATTTATTTATTTACATCTTCCTCACAGTTATTAAGACTTTTTTTTTGCATGTTATTAAACGATATAAAATTGTGTTCTTTCACATGAATATTAAATTATTTTACACTTTTTTTGGTTTGACCGATTGTGGATTTTAACATTCAATCTAATAGTTTACACCATACTTTATAACAAAGAAATTTTCAATTTAGCTACATTATGGGCAATATTAAGGTATTTTGTATATGACTAAGAATAAAATTCAAATATTTTTACCACATCTCACATATACTACATTATAATATCAATAATGAATCTACTATCATAATGCTAGTAGTCGAGACTATGCTAAATTTTCCACATTGTCAATCCTTGCTTCAAAACTAGACTCGGCAATGTTCACATTATCCATAACATCTTATATAAAAGAAGAAAGACATATTCCTAATGATTAGACACACTTAACTAGATAATTTTTTTTTTTTGTATATGCATAGCGAATGAAGAGAACGTTGTTGGAGGATTTCTCTCTTCATGTTTTTGTTTGTGCTCATCACTTCTGTTACATGGAGTGCACGATCGAGGGAAGCTGACAACATTACACCTCTTGCTTGGGTTATGAATTTTCTCATGGTTATAGCTATGGTGCTCAATATGTTCTCAAGTGTTGTATTTGTGTAGATTATAATTTTTTGTTCTTAGCATGCTTGTTGTTATGTTGCAACCACAATACATGTTTATCTAGGGAATGTCTATCAACTTTGTTAGTCTACATTTCTTAATTGTGTTACTATTAGATATTATTCTGTGGACGAATATTTCATTCTCATGTTTTGGTAGGTAAAATTGTATGGAATGTTCGACGATCACGTAATACCTTTTTTGATTAATCAAAATTCAACAACAATTCACAAAGAAATAACATGGTCATTAAAATATTTTATTTATGAACCATAATGTCACATTATAATTATCTTTTTCGTATGAATTGTTTTTAAATATACATCAAAATTAATTAACTTTATATTGAAATATTTAATTCATTACCTACATCAAATTTTATTATTAATAACATTGTTTAAATGTCACATATTTATTTTATACTGAAAATCAAATGAACTACACATCTTCCTCAAGTAATTGAATATTTTTACTTTTAATTATTTTTTTCTTTTGACTATTAAAATATATTATTATGTTTAACATTACTTATTTAGTTATTTACATATTCCTCACTATTATTAAGGATTTTTCTTTTTGCATGTTATTAAATGATATGAAATTGTGTTCTTTCACATGAATATTAAATTATTTTACACTTTTTGTGGTTTGACTGATTGAGGATTTTAACATTTAATCTAATAGTTTACACCATACTTTATAACAAAGAAATCACCAATTTAGCTACATTATGGGTAATATTAAGGTTTTTGTATATGACTAAGAATATAATTCAAATATTTTTACCACATCTCACATATATCGCATTATAATATCAACAGTGAATCTAGTATCATAATGCTAGTGGTTGACACTGTGCTAAATTTTCCAGAGTGTCAAAACTTGCTTCAAAACTGGACTCGGCAATGTCCACATTATCCATAACGTATTATATAAAAGAGGAAACACATATTCCCAACGATTAGACCACCCACTTAACTATACATACATACATACATACATACATACATATATATATATATATATATCTACATACATGCATATATATATATATATATCTACATATATCTATATATATATATATATATATATATATATGTATATGTATATATATGTATATGTATGTATATATATATATATATATATATATATATATATATATATATATATATATATATATATATATAGATACATATACATATACATATACATATACATATACATATACATATAGTAGGTCAATTGAAATTTGTAAAAATTGAGATATCCAAGATTAAAATCATATATGTATATATATATATATATATATATATATATATAATTCGAGAGGTTTTGTATATGTTTTTTTCTTTGTAAGCTAAGTAGCAATATATGATTTTAATCTTGGATATCTCAATTTTTACAAATTTCAATTGAGCTACCCTAGCATTCAAATTTCAATTGAGGGATTTTTTTTATATTTATTTAATATATAAATTAATAATATTATTATTTTATAATTAATGTATTTAATAATAAGAAGAAAAACATACTAATCGTTATAACAGTTAGTTTGACTCCTAATATAGACATTTAATTATTGTATAATTTTTTATTAAATATCAGTAGTTTGTGACGAAGGTTAATTAGTAATTTATTGCTATTTTTCGAATATAGTTATAATTAGTTAAATATAAAAAAGGGATAAACCATGTTTAAATAAAATTAATTAAAAAAGGGGGTGAAAAATAGGGGGGTACACTAGAGGAGGTCTCCACAGTCGTACACTAGCTACATGTCTCTTATGAGCGAGAGTGTAAAGATTGAGACATCCTCATTCAAGGAAGGAGTGCAACAAACAGGATGGGTACATGCCATAGTATGTGAATATTACTCCATTATGAGTTATAGTGCATGGGGATTTTTCCCAAGACCAGAGGACAGTCAAATGTATTATCCAGGTGGATTTACAAGGTAAAACAAGCAGTCGATGGGAGTGTCAAGAAAAACAAGGCCAAATTTATGGCCAAGGGGTTCTATCAGGTGGGGAATGGATTATGATGAGAACTTTCATCCTGTATCAAGGTACTCTTCAATCAGATCTATTCTAGCACTTTTAGCATAGACGAGATGAAAGATACACTAGATGGATATGAAAGAAACCTTCCTTAATGGAATGATTGAGGAAGAGGTGTACATAGAGTAGTCAGAAGGATTTGAGACCTTCAACAAAGAGTAGCATGTGTGCAAACTCAAGCGAGCATTATATGGATTTTAAAAATCAACTCGTACTTGGTACACCATGATTGATAGTTATTTCACTATGTTGGGCTTCACCAAAAGTGAAGGAGATGCAACCTTTACCATATAATGGTTGAAGGTCAATTATTGATTATACTATTATATGTAGATCATTTGCATGGAGTCCATCCTCCTCTGAAACACCGACAATTTTGAACCAGACAAACCCAACAAATGATCCAAATAATGCATGATGGAGTAAGAATGATAGCAGGTCACATACTCATGTACCTGCGTGAGGATAAGTTGATACCGGAGCCTATTCCAGCCTAAAAATCCTATTTCCTTCACCGACCCACCAAGGTCAACACCAACACACCTTGACATACGACTCTCAAACACAAAGCAGTGACCAACCTCACAAAAATAAAACCTTAGAAATTTTTGGATACAAATGTTGTTGCCACCTTATGTGATGGCCTTAATGTCACATATGCATGGATCCACAATTCCATATGCCTCGACCATGTGGAGGTTGGAAGTGATGAACCTCAAGAATACCCCCATTAAATCACAATGATGTTGGTGCCATCCAACTCACACCGCGATTGGGGGTAATTAAATTGCTTACTTTTAATTAAACATATTAATTACAATATTTCCATAAAACAAAAATTATTGTAAATGGATTTTATTCTAGTTAATTTTTTTTATTGCTAGTGAAATTTAGTTAATACATGTTTTTAGTTTTTAACCTTTTTTTTATTGTAGAGGAAGGAGGTGGCTTGCCATATTGGTGTGACCGAGTTTGGAGGTTAACATTATTGGTATTAACCACTTCAGAATTCATCATGAAAATATAGTATTCAGGGGTACCATATTGTGAAGGTCGAGGGGCAGCCTGACCTTGAGTGTGTTGGGCAGCCACATATCCTTGCTGAGGGAAAGGATCAGTAAAGAAAACTAGTTGAACTAGTGAAATATTTGGAGTAGTTGAAGCCATGGCTACCTGTGCTCTAGATGTGTTGCTTGTGCTTCCCATAACTGGTGTATATGCGGTAAAAGGGGATAATCGTGAGTATAATGGCCATGGACACCACAACAAGAACAAGTCTTATTCATACAAAGAGGCATGTCCTACTTGGGTTGATTGCTATTTTGCTGGTTGTTAGTGTTTTATGGGTTCCCTTGGTGCCCTTGATTATCTTGTGCAGGTTGCTTTTGGTTGCCTTTCCTCTTTTTCTTGGAATTTGGAGGATCAGTCATGCTCTACCGCACATACACCTCATTTGGAGGCAGAGGTGGCTACTGCGGCGAAGGTTGAGTAGGCATGGCAGGCTGGGGTGCTAATGCCAGAGGGGATGGAGCACCAGCCTATTGATAAGGATATAAAGGAGGTTGAGATATATTGGGGTAAACAGGTTGAGTGACGGCATTCCCATGCATCGGTTGATGCAATGGGCCAAATGCAGTTTTTCTTGGATACATTTTGCTAGGAAGGGGATAGGTGCTAGAGGAGTTGGCCCCTCCCTGAGGGAACCCATAACCCATTGGAGGATGAGTGTACGGATGTGAGAGAGATCCAGCGATGTTTTCAGTGGCACGCGATGTCCCTGGTGCATTTGCACCACCAGGTCAAGGAAGATCCAGTAAAACAGTATAAACCTAACCAGATTAAGCGTAGATAAAGTCATATTTTAATGCAATTTTCAGAGATTCTTCCTCTTTTAGAAGGAAGTGAGATGCGACATATTTAACAATAAAAGGTAAAATAATTCTAAGAAACCAATCCATATATACATAGTCGTCGAATTTAGGAGCTCAACGTTAGATCCTCCTTCTACGTCATTCTTGGACATGGTCAGAAAGGTGGGTTGCAGAAGTTTGACGGAAAGTGGTCAACAACTCGGTACTAGTATCATATCAGAAAGGTAACTAAAAGTAGGAAAAAAACACTTTAGAAAGATCCACAAAAGTGGAGTGAGAGGCACAAGCTTGGTCAACATATGACTTTGCAGTGTCTTCAGTGAGCGTGTACTGGAATAATCGAAGACAGATAGAGTCATTAGTGATAGAATTGGATGAACACCACATGTGAAACAAGAGAATGTGATTATTAGGGTCCTACTCAGTGTTTCTTTAGAACTTTGAGATGTCAGAAGGAAGCTTAGTTGGCATAACAGGCCAACCTGGATCATGCTGTATAGGGTCGTTAATTATTTGGTTGAAACCAGGGAGGCTCAAACCTACCATAAAAGGTAGCAAGGGAGTAAACGGGATGGTTCTGATACAGGTTCCACTACAAGTAAATCTAGAGTTAGGGTCAGGGCTACCATGAGCATTACGACCAGTACTTTCATTTCCACCTAATATGGTGGGAGAATAAGGTAGAGGAGAACCAGGTTCATAATGATAGTGAGGGCCTAATGGACCACAATCAAAGTCAGTACAGGGACTCGGCAGAGGAATTACTCGGCATCGATGAGGTGGAGTAGGTCTTCCTAATGAAAACTGAGGATGAAGGATTAGGAGAATCCAAGATAAACACCTTGGTGGTGCAATGATCAAAAGACACAAGTAACCCAATAATGAAGAGAGATAAACAAAGGTGTAGAGGGGCAAATAAATTAATTACTATGTTTATGTATTGTCTTAGAAGTGTAAACCAAGAAGTCTTTGCTTTAGGTGTGCATTGTGCAATCTGTGTTTTAATGTTAATTAAGCCTAGATGATTGTGTATAAAGGAAAAGAAAGAAAAAATTATTTATAACTGTAAATAAAATTGAAACGACAGTAAATTAAACAACTAAATATGCATAAATTTAACCCAAAAATAAGGGCTCCCAAGAAATTTTTCTAAGAGGTGGGTGAAATTAACTAAAATACATAAAAATTCCAAAAAATCTAAGGTGTAATGGATAGGGATCTAATGACTTAGATCTACTGAAAAGAGGTGTAGAAAACAACAAGAAACAAGAGGGAAAAATGCTAAAAAATAGGAGGCAACAGGTTAACGCACTAAGAAAAACAAGAGGGACCCTAAGGGAAAGTTCAAAAAATACTAAAGAGGGAGTTTTGGATGAGATAATAACCAATATAAATGGATCCGGAAGAAAAATAGATCAAACCCTATACAATGGATGAAAGTGCTGCAAAATGTCAGACTACCTACACAGTTAAACCCTTCCTAAAAAGGTGGAAGCATACTGAAGCCCTAAGGGGCTTGTTCCCACATCAAAGAGAAAAATAGCATATCCAGGCCTAAGAATTGTGGGGACAGAGGTCAGAGAACCCTCAACAGTGCTTTGGAAAACCCTGAAAATTATAGAAAAAACCCCGTAAAAAATTGAAGGTCGCAAGTACTGACCTGTAGGCTGCTGAAATCATATTTTTTGGTATAAAAACTTCTATCTAAGCCTGAACTCGTAGGTTTTGGGCTAAAAAGTGTGAGCTTCACTTCCGAGAGTCTCGGCTGTAGGTTGCAAAAAAATTTAGCCATCTGTGACATGATTGATACTTGTTACCTATGGAAAACACCCATAAACATGCAGAAGAGGTTAAAAAATAGCTAAAAAAAAACCCTAGGTACATAAGTATATGGTCACGTAGGAAATATGAATAAAATGATGTGGAGTCACCAGTTGTTAGTATGAATTATTAACATAAGTGTACGAAAAGAGATAACTTTATTTGCACATGAAAAACAACCCTAACAACGAAGATGTCTGTCTAACTTCTTAGGTCTGCAATAGACATTCCAAACAAATGCAAAATTAACCTAGATCATGCAAATAAAGTAGCTAAACAATAAAATTAAATAAGAGTTTCTCCAAAATATCCAATGGACAAGGTAAGATCTATAAAGAATGTTTGTATTATATTAATACCTTGGAAGGGAACAAAGCATGATGTTACTAGTCCCCCTAACTGGGATGGGTTATTAGTTTTCCTCAATGCTTCTGCTTCAAAGTTTCTCTCTCAATGGTGTAGAAAACCCAAGACGTGTAGAACTCAAATGGAGCTCAATAAGAAAAAAGAAAATAAAAGTAAATTGAAGTATGAAAATGATATGAGGATCAAATTCTGATCATGATAAAAGGATCAAATGTAAATAATTAATGGAAAACCCTCCTATTTATAACAAAATATTGAGTTATCCGTGATAATGGTGCATAATAACATATTATTAACCAAAATCTAGATCTAACTATTTGGAATATTTATTATATTTTGTTGGAGGGAAAAGGAATTTACACTGGTTAAATCCTTTTATTTAGAAATAATAAACAAATAAATGATTTATTTATTATTTCAAGGATGGGGTTAAGGAATAATTTAACAAATAACGATTTATTTTACTATCCCTAAATGATTTAGACAAATTTAACAAGGAATTTTAATTGAATAACGATTTAATTAATTATTCTTAGAGAATAATAAGATAATAATGGTTTATCTAATTATTTTTCATTAATTGGGTTAAATATGACTAGGAATATTATTTAAACAACGGTTTGATTAATTATTCCTAGAGGAAAATCAAATAAATAAGGGTTTATTTAATTTTTCCTCATTTGATTTTTCCTCATCGGGTATTCTGTTCGAACCAGAAATAACTTAATAAACTATGGTTTATTAGATTATTTCTTAGTGAAAGAAATGTTACTATAGTAAAATTGGCCCTACATGGTGTATTGCGATCCATATAATTATAGATAGTTAGATGACCGAAAATTGGTATAACACTCACAACCTGATCAGGGGCCCTACATGGTGTATTGCGATCCATATAATTATAGATAGTTAGATGACCGAAAATTGGTATAACACTCACAACCCGATCAGGGGTAATTAAAGTGAATAAACATATTTATTTAAAAATTTTCATGAAAAGAAAATTATTGTAAATGGATTTTATATTAGTTAATTTTTTTTAATTTCTAGTGAAATTTAATTAATACATGTTTTTAGTCTTTTACTTGTTTTTTTTATTTGATTTCCAACCTTACTTAAATATACTTTCAAATAATCGATAACATTTCAAATGTTTCAACATTTTTTTATTAAAAAATAGATTCATTACATAATAAAAAATCACGATCCTCTTTCAAAATTTAGTGATATGTTTAAAAAATATTCAAAACATTTATTATTATTATTATTTTTTTAACATAAAAATTAAAATGTCATAATAAAGCTTTTATCCTTTATTACAAGTATCTTTTTATAGGTTTTTCATTTGAGGATCTTCTTTAAAAATTTCTATTTACCTTCATTGCAAATTTCCTACCATTTAATCTTTTTTGGAAAATATTTTGGGGTTCTAAGAGAGCTAAAATTTATAATATATTTCTAATACATATTCTTGAATTATTGTGGATATTCTGTTGGATATTTCATCAAAACATGGGAATATTGTGGCCTACCTCGTAGCGTAAGACACCAAAATTTCACACAAACAACCAAGAATGTTGTCTACGTCCACTGGTAAGTCTCCATTTAAAGCTTGTTTTAGTTGCTATGTTGGAAGGTCATTACTATGACGTGATATTTAGCAAAGGAAAGGTGTTAATTTTTCATTTGGGTAAAGAGCCTCTACAAATTAGATGTATAATAATGTGTTTCTTTGTGAGCGAAAGCAAAGAAGGTGTAGAGTCGAGACATGGATGAATTATGGTATAGGAGACTTTGAAATTGTCACCATTGCACTTGGAAGATCATGCAATATATTTCTATAGGAATTTCCAAGGGTGCACTTGAGCTGTGTGATACATGATAATTGTGTACATTGGGTAAGTACACCGAAGTCACCTTTCATGATAAGGACAGTTGAGAACAAGTGATCCTAGAAAGAGTTCACTTTGATGCGTGTGGACCGTTATTGACAGCCTCCACGGAAAAACATAGGTATTATGTGATTTGTGTATATGATTTCTCATGTAAATGTTGGATATTATTAATGCATAAGAAATACTAGACGTTCTCAAAATTTTGTGAGATCAAAGCAATTTGTAAGAAATACACATGCAGGAATGTGAAGGATCTCAGGAGTGACATTGGTAGAGAAAAATTGTCGATTGAATTCAAGAAATTTTTTGCTTTCGGAGGTATTTGACCGGAGCTGATAGCACCCCATAACCCACAGCAAAATGCGGTTGCAAAAATATTGAACAAAATTATTGTGAGAGTTTCACAAGAGATGTTTCATGTTCAGAACTTGTTGCTACACTTGTGGGCAAAATCATGGAACATAGAAGTGTATGTGCAGAACAAATTTCCTGATTAGATTATCGAGAAGAGTACACTAGAGGAAGGGTTTTTTGGTAGTAAACCACATGTGGCACACTTCAATATTTTTGGTTCATCAATTTACTATCATGTGACCAAGGATGCACGAAAAAAATATAGAACCAACAGTAGAGTTGGGAATATTTGTGGGACACAATAATACACCTCACAACTATTGGGTGTACTTGCCAACTCATAGTATCATAGTGGTTCTTAGTAATGTGAATTTTGATGAATAGAAATCCATGAGATGTTCCCTTAAGAGGGAGCTTTAATTTCATGCATTTGAGGAGCTTTTGGATCCAAAGGAAAAGCCTCAGTATGTTTTGGAGCAACCAAAAACTGGGGAACAAACAGTGGAAGAACCCACTCATAGAGAGACATCCATAGATGGAAGGAAACTCACCAAAGAGGCTGAAATATTGAATCGTTATACTAGAGAGAATGTGGGAGCATCCACATCACAACACATGCAAAGGTCTCCAGAGTGGTACACTGGCTACATGTCTCTTACGATAGCGAGTGTAAATATTCAACCCTCCTCATTCGAGGAAGCAACAAAAAATAGTATGGGTTGATTCCATGGTAGAGGAGTATAAATCCATTATCAGGAATAGTTCATGGGAAGTTTTCCCAAGACCAGAGAACAAGTGAAATTTAGTATCTAGGTGGATGTCCAAGGTGAAGCAAGGACCAGATGGGAGTTTCAAGAAACATAGGGAAAAATTTATGGGAAAGGGGTTATCTCGAGTGAAGGGAAGTGATTACTATAATACCTTTGATCCTGCAACAATTTATTCTTCAATCAGATCTATTTTATGACTTTTAGTGCAGACAAGATGGAAGATGCATAAGATAGATGTGAAAGTAACCTTCCTTAATGGAGTGATTGAGGAAGAGGTGTACATAGATTAGTTAGAAGGATTTGAGACCTTCAACATAGATTTCATGTGTGCAAACTCAAGTGAGATTTTTATGGAATGAAGTAATAAACTCGTGCTTGGGACACCATGGTCAACAACTATTTCACTAGGTTGGGCTTCACCAAAAGTGAAGTAGATGCAAACCTTTACAGGGTAAATTATTTATTATATTATTATATGTCTATGATTTAAATGTAATAGGAGATGTAAAAGTTGACAAAATATTGCAAAGAGGATTTGGAAAGAGAATTTGAGATGAAAGACATGGGACTCATTCATTATTTCCTTGGTTCATAAATTTATGCAAGGATATGGGGAACTATTTGTCTCTCAATGCAAGTATTCCACCAAGATACTGAAGAAGTTTCACATGGAGAGTATAAAATCGATGGAGACTCATATAGTATGGAATTAGAGGAAGGAATATGTTACTTCAGGAGAAGTGTTAGAGGTTTCCATTTACAGGTAGCTTGTGGGCTCATTTATGTACTTAGTGAACACACGACTGAACATGCGTGATGTAGTTAACTAGCTTAGTTAAGAAATGGTTAAGTTAATCAAAATTTATTGGAATGAAGAAAAAATTGTGTTGAGATACTTCACATTCAACACTCAGTTTGGTATTTGGTATAGACAAACAAAGGTTGTGAAGCTTCAAGGCTTCATAGATGAATATTGGGTAGGAAGTCTATCCGATAGGAATAGCACATTAGGGAACATCTTCAATATTGGGTCAGCAACAGTTTCCAGGTACAGGAGGAGGCAAAGATAAGTTGCACTCAGTTTAGCACAATCATAGTACATGGATGCTAGTCAAGAAAATTATGAGGCTATCTAAATGAGGAAGATCCTTGTTGGGTTATTTGTTCAACATATGGATCCTACATTGATTTATTGTGAAAGTAAGAGTTGTATCAAACTCTCTAAGTATTTTTTTTTTCATCATCAGTGCAAGAATATCGATATCTGGTACCACCATCTCAAAGATTGTGTGAATATGAGGATCATGATGCTAGAATAAATTCCTGCAGAGGAACAAGATGCATACATATTTATGAAGGCATTTTCAAGAGGAAAATTTGAGTTCCATAGAGGTAGGATCTTGGTATATGATAATAGATTTATTGCTAAGAGGGAGTGTTGAAAATGGAAACAAGAAATATTCTAATTTTATTTTCCCTTGAGTTAAATTAGAATGAAATTGTAATTCTAAATCACATGACAACTTGTAAAAGTTACCTAAGTTAGTTTGACTTACTTGTTTTAGTTAATTCATTTTTAGGGTATAACTTGAGTCATGTAAAGTGGTTCCTACATTATTAGATCCCTGGTTGAGTTTATTTTGAGTTGTAATTAATTAATTGAGTTTATCTTCATTAAAATTAGTATAACTACTTCCAACTCATGGAGGAACTAGTGAGAGGTTAAAGTGTGGAACTTGAAATTGAACCACATCCATTGATTAATAGTTTAACTGATGATTCACTCATAAATAACTCATGCATGTCATATCCGAGAGTAACCAAATCGGCATTGGAGTTCAAGGGAAGTGTACTATCATTTGTATAATCATCCAAATTGTAGAGGTGGTTCATGCACCGAGAGAAAGTACCTTGGTAGATTGTGTACTTGTAGATGGATATTTCCCTAAATAATAGTGGTTCATTACCGAAGGAAATAATGCAAGGATATAGGGACTTGGGCATCCAAAATTTGCTCTTTTTTTTTGCCTAGACTTGTCTAGGAAGAAGAAAGATAGATAGATATATTGTAGAGCTTTCCTAGGCTTGAGAAAAAATTGCAATCTTCTCATATTTTTTAACTAATGCAATATAAAAATAGTGGGTTTTTTAGTTATTTCATCCCCTAAGAAATAATTGTGTAATGTTTTCATTGAATTATTTCTCTTGTATGCTTCGTGATTTTGTGATATTTTATTGTTTCCAAAATTGGTAGAGTGGATTCAAGGCTTAGAAAATTACAATTAGTGGCTTGAATCTACAAGGAATTTATACATGCCATACCATATTTTTTCCTCATTGGAGAATCACTGGAAGTTAATAGAGGGAAGAAGTCCCTAAGAGTTGACGAGTAGTAGTGGGTAGTCAAGGAGTTGTTCATAAATTATGTTATGAATAAATTGCACGAATACCCTATCAGTTGAGTTAATGATGGATGAATGATCAACTAGAGGGGATATTTATGAGTCATGTTCATTTTCATAAAGGAAAATCACCATTCATAGAGGTAGATTTGTATATTGGGAGGAGAAGGATCAGTACATTTTCTTAGGGTACGACCAAGGGAGGCTGTGAAGTTTATTACATCAACTATGAGGCCAATTGTATCTTTTTCAGGGTATATTATTTGTCATATAAGTTGACACAAAACCCTAGTTTCTATTTCTTGTATAAATTATTTTATAAGGGTCATGATCGCAAGTATGGGATCCATAGACAATTGTATTATAGTTTGTTAATATAACGAAGTAGGGTTGTTGAGAAATTGTAAAATGTTGTCTATTTATGTACGTGCTAATTTATTGCTACTTATATTCAACTATGAAAACTATTTTGATCTGGGGCATTTGGCTTGGTAGTGTCAAAAATTCTAAGACCATAACTTATGTTCTCTAGTTTCGTAGAAAAACTACAAACACACACACAACATTTTTATCCTACGCCTATATATGCTTCCAATTTTCATCCTTTAAAAGCTACACTAAAGTATTGTTCACTACGTTTTCTTCCCATTTATCTATGGATGGAATGTTGTATACCTATTCAAATTTTTTTCCATCTTCTCCCATAATGTAGTCCAAAATGCACTATGTAATATTGTGTCCTTTTATGAAATTATCCTCCTTGGTATCCTGAAGTGCACCTAGACCTTTCCAAGAAACAATATTTTTGCTTCTTGCCCTTTGGTGATATTTTTAGAGGGAAACAAAAAACATGTCTTTATGAATGTATCAAATATCATGAATAGCTAATCATGTCCCTTCCTAGGTGTTGGTAATATTCACACAAATTCCATGGAAATTCTTTCCTAAGGATTAGAGAGCACAAGTAAGGGATGTATCGATCTTTTTTCCTATTTCTAAGCTTGTTACTACAACAAAGCATACATGTACAAGTTTTCCACTATCTCCCTACACCAAAGTTCCATACAACCTTGGAGGTTTGAGCCTATCTAATTAACCACAATCATTGACCTTTAGCAACACATAACCTATCCAACTTGTAGAGCAACTCATCCTAGAGATGGTAGTGAATGTGTTTTTCACCAGCGTGCACAAGAGTCTAGGTCTACGACTGCTAAAAAACCTACTTGAGGTTCTCAACTGTCTAAGTATGCCTCTAAGTATGCATTAGAGTTCCCAAAGCTTTGATATTTGATGTGGGTAGTCTTGAAACAATGTCAACCAACTTCTTTATTCTTCCCATCTTTCACTTGATAACTAAATGAAACTACTATAGAAACTCCATCCACTTGTAATGTCTAATCTATTATAGCTTAATTTAGGCATACAAGTGCTACAATGGCCTGTGTTTTCTATGAATTAATATCTCATTTACCATCACAAAAAATATTTTCTATAAATAATTATAGTTCTTTTGTAAAAATACATACTTTTTACATCTTGATGAGAGTATATGACCATATCACTATTTTTTTTCGAGTTGATGGTGGGTCAAGGCCCAATGTTATGCCTAAATTGATTATGGATGAACTAGGTCTACAATGTTATTGAGAGAATATAAATAACATGATAGCTTATAAGAACTATAAAAACAAAACATGGGTGAGAAAAAATTTGAGGTTTATCCAAAAATGGCGTGATAGTTTTGAAATGTAGTTTGGAAATCAGCCTTCCATCGCTTCAATGGATATAACCTGAGTTGGTGTCATGACTTTATATATTATTTTGATGGAAACAAAAAATAAATAATAACATTTTAGTTTCCACTCATTGAGGAATCTATTGTAGAGGTCACGTGTTTTCCTACTAAGCATGGTGAAACATGGATTAAAAAATTACTACAAAACATGGACCTAAATTTTTTCTTGATGCAAGATTATCAAGACCAAGGCTAGAATGTAGCGGTACTCTAGAGAATGTTGAAGCCTAAAATGGCTAGTGATCTAAGGACTATGCAACTCTTATTTAACTTTGAAGTGGGATACTCTAAAGCTTATTTATATCATATTAGGTTTTTGTGTCATTTAGTAAGCTTCAATAAAATGAATTTATCTTCTTTTTTCATAAAATTTTATTGAAAATGTATATCAAAGCTAGAGCTAGATGTGATTTGTTGCCTCATGGAATTTTTTATTGTGGCTTGGTAAATATAATATATACTCATGATTTTAACAAGCAGGGCGAACAATAGAGACAAAGGAATATGAGAAACCTTGCACCGAGAAGGAAAACGAGAGGTCAAACTAAATTTTCTATCAAAACCCCAACTGAGTTAAAAAAGAGAGAGCCTAGTCGTATTATTGTTGAAGAAAATATTGAAAACCCTATCTGATATTAGGGCCCATGAGAGGAGAAAAAGAGGATAGAAGAAGAAAATGCTAGAATAAGAAGGGGGAAAACATAAAACTTCAAAAATTGAAAAAGAAAAAGAGAAAAAAGTGGAAACAATGGATGGAGAAATAAAAATAGGGCCTAGGGTTTACTGTATAAAACCCCATACTCATTATACAAATAAACTAAATAGTGCTAAAGTGATGCAAGGCTAGCCTTGCAATACCCAGAATCTTTTACAACATGCATATAAGAATGCTTCTCAGCATCTTCCCCAATAAAACTCAAATCTGGCAACTTCAACTCAATGTGGAATCTTCACTTCGTCAATTATCACTTTAAGGTTATAGAACCAATAATCAACCACGGTATAAGGAAGTTTCTCTTTCCTTTAATTATGGCAAATTCATACATTAGACTTCATTTCAGTTTAAATGAAATGAAATGAAATCAACCTCCCAATGTTAAAATTATCTAGAATTCGTCCTTCTCTTCAATGCGCCTAACTCAACATTTTGAGATTTATGAAACCCCAAATTTGACGTGTCCATTATTTAATACATCTTAGCCATTGATTCTGCCCTTAACATATGAACTAGTTTAAAAAAATACACAACCAATAAACATGCATCTACTCGCCATTCACTGACTTGCACTCTCAACATCGAATCTGGTTCATCAATATTAATGTGGCGCTGCCTTCACTTTCCTGTATCTGATCAACGCACTATCATGCAATTCAACTTACTTTCTGTGCGCATTCATGAGACTATACATCGTTCTTCAATAACCAATATCAATTTTCAAGCAACTTGCACTCTAAACAACACTATCAGAAATACGCCACGTGCTTACCTCATGAACTCCACGCAATTTCAATTGCGCCTTACCTTAAAATTCCATTTTATCATTCAGCTTCTCAGTGCTAATTCTGCTATTACATACCCTCCAACCTCATCATGGTGCTCGATCTTCTGTTTTGATACTTTGAATAACTCACCCATTTCAAAACTCAATTTATCACAAAACGATCATCAAAATTCTTGACTAGCATCGCTCCAAGTGAATAAAGCCAGCGTGTCTCTTTAATCAATGCAGAATTCAAACTCCTCCAGCATACTTACTGACTTATTCACCAGGTTTTTTCAACACCGATTTAATATTCTGCACACAAATTTCCACTATGCAAACAGTCATATAAACCCTTAGATTTTATTTAAAAGTCAAATGCCAATAAATATAACATTCCAATTTGCAACAGCGCTTCATCTTCAATTAAAACATCAACTCCTCCCTTTGTAAACTCCAGATCCTCTTTAATCGATTTCCTATACTCCACTCTTGCAAATTGCAGATTCATTCCCAAATTACGTTGTTTGCTTGATTCAACGCCTGACACAAACACATCAACCAATTAGCACTCCATATGTCGGATCAATGTCCATGCTAAACCATTCGATCATCAACAATGTGACTCAATTGTGAACTACGCCTTCAATCATCAATAATTAATATGTAAATCAATATAATGACGGCTAATACATGTTTACATACCAGAATCGAACCAACAATCTGACTCAACCTATCGTTTCTTCAACCATACTCATCTCTTGCTCTGTGTTTCGATTTAACTGCGCCACTTTGAAGTCAACCTTCAAAACTGATATGCCAACAGATTTAATTCCATCCACATTGAAGCAGAACCAGTTTCTCTTACATCCATCTCTTCAAACTGGTATCGAATTACGATTTGGTGTATGCGGAACAACGTTTAATTAACAGCACCCTTCACCCATTAATAGCATCCTATACATCAGTATAATGTAAGCAACAAATACATACTCATCGATTCCATTTGATTTACCCTTTCATGATTTCAACGTTCTTAATGCTTAGATTCCCTAACGCTATTCCGTGTGATATAATTCAGTTTCAGTCCACCTTCTGTATAATCAAATTTTTCAAAGATCGATACACCAATTTCATAAAACAATTCCAATAGAGTTGCCTTAATTTGGATCAATCCTAATTCATCAATCACCCAATACCCAAAACGTGCAAATCACACAGAATCAATTCATCCAATTCACATACGCATAGTTCGACCAATATATAATATGAATCAAAATAAAATTACTTACAACCTCTTGTTTTGACCAGGTATTCAAGTTCTATGGCCCTTTATAATTGCCCGAAGGCTTACAACCTTGGCTGTTCAAGCTTGCTCTTAATCACACTCTCACTCCCCTACTATTCAAGTGTCCCTCTTCTCTCAAAAACCAATCATATTTATACATAGATAATGCATTTAATTCACTCAAAATATCTTTGCACCTAATCCTTAACTAATCTATATTTTAGGTGTGGACTCAACAAAGTCCCATACATAGAATTCCTAATTTCTAATTTTGCTCCTAAACTATTTCCCACATATCCTTTTATTTAATAAAAAGAATATTTACAAAATCCTCACTTTTCCAAATTATCTCCTATTTTATTAAAAATAACAAATTAATTAATAAAATAATAAAAATGTCACACCCCCCTTTTATCACATATTTACAACTGAAAAATGGTCTTGATGCTCCTGCATCAGACTCCCAACGTTAAAATTAATCATGATCGCCTGATCATGTGTTCGGATCTGTGTATTCCTAGATCCCATATCTTGTATTGCAACTTTCCACTTATCGCTGCTTCTTTCTGATGTTCTTCTCCACGTATCCACACTTTATGCTGCATTGCTCCACTGGCTAGGCTTTCACAATCTTCTGTTGTCTTTCTTTTGCTACTTCTCCTTTGTTTTACTGCTGTTGGCCTCCTCTGGGATACTTTCATCATGATCCGCCTCATCAGTTCAATTTCTCTGTCTAATAGACTTTCTCCAGCATCTTCAATAAAACCTGTATTCACAAAACAATTTTTAGAATAAAAACCATAAGGCTTCAGTGCCCCCATAGATGTTGTTTCAGCTGCCACCATAAATGTTGCTAACATTGGTTTTACTCCCGCAGATGCTACCCCACATGTTGCTGCCTCCCAAACTTCATGTCCTTCTGCAACATTCTTTTTCTCATCTGCCACTTCTTTCTCTCGTTCAAATGTTTCCAGCAAAAATTTCAGCATTTCATCAACATGCTGCAAATTAACTCCAGCATAACCTCCATCTTTCCCTTCGACAACCTTCAGTAATTGTCCATCATCATCTTGATTGATTTTGGCAATCAAATCAAGTTTTGCAAACACTGTAGCTTCATCCTGTATTACTGTAGAAGTTTCAAAAGTCCGTCCTTCAGTCTCCTCTTGGCTACACAGATAAGCCAACTCTTTCTTTTCACCCACGGTAACAAGCCTCTGCATATGAGACATGATTGTCTCATCTTCTACCTGCAACAGTTCTTCTTCTTCCAAGATAATTCCAAGTGATGGACTGTCTTCTGCATCACCTGTAAACACAATCAAATTGTCAGCTTTAAAATCACAAGACCTAATGGTCTCACTGGTTGATTCAGTCATCCGCAGCTCTAAGTCTTCTTCAGGACTCATAAAATTTTCACGGGCTTTATCCTCAGCTTTCTTCGGCAACACTCCAGTATGCTGCTCTGAGTTCCTTCTCGATTCCTCTATCAGCACATCAGTATGATGATTTTCATTCATCAAGAGACTATTAGCTAGTCTCGCCTTATTACCATCATCTGCTTCATGACTGTCCTTCATGAAAACTTCCTTACCTTGCTTCCTCAGCAGATTAGCCTGCACATAAGTCCTCTGCCTCTCCAATTATCTTCTCTGAAGATATAGTTTCCTATAAAATTCAACAATTTCATTAGGAGTAGAACTTGGAAACTTCACGCAATTTTTCATACCTTCACCAGCTCTTGACCAATCATCAGTTGGTCCTTCTCTCTCTGCAGAAATATTCTGATTAGACTCCTTCGTCTTCATATCCTCCTGAGATCTTGCTATCTCATCATTGATCTGAACAGCCTTCAGATTCAATTCTCTCTCTTGAAAAAACTCTAAAGCTTGCTCATCTCCCTGTACTATACCTGCAAACATACACAACTCATTAGTTTTAAAACCACAAGACATTTCATTCTTGACTGCTTCCTCCAATACTTCCTTCTGAACAAATCTGCATGTGGAATCTTCAAATTCCATCTCTGGCTCAAGAACTCTAAGTATTTTCTTCAATAAGGCAATCACACTTTGCCTCAACTTCATCTGCAATGTTCGCCAAATCACTCTCTTTCCCTTCAGTGGAAAGATCCATCCTCTATTCTGGTTTTCTTGCTCTTGCAGCCATTCTTCTAGTACCTGCAATTGTACTTTCATTACTGCAATTTCTCTCTCTCGGACCTCATGAGTCATCTCATATCTGTGGCATTCTTCTGAACCTCTTCTCTGATCCTCCATGATCATCTCCTCCATGAGTTTCTCACTCACCATGAGTTGCACTAGCCTCTGCAACAGGAATCTCTCCTGTTTCCCCTTACCTCACCAAGCTCTCCTCACTCAGTCTTTTGGTAAGTACTGGTTCTCTGCCTCTGGAACCTCTTGAGCATTCTTCTTTGCTCTCTCTCTAGGCTATCTCTTCAACTCACTTTCTCTTTAGGACACTGCAATTGTCCCCCCTATCCAGCCTTTAGCTGAATGTCAGGTTCACTACCATCGTCTTGTCTGCAACCATAAACTTTAATCACAATTTCAAATCAGGAAATCATCTCACCTTTAAGATCCTGCATGATATTGTCCTCCTTTCACTTCTGCAATCCTGTTCACTGCACTTGTGTAGCTTGCATATTAGATTTAAAATCTGATATTCCTTTCAATCATTCATCACACATTCAAAGAAACACACATTAGTTCTCAACAAAACCTTCTGTCCTCATTCAGAAAAACAAACATCTTCTATTTCAGCAGAGCCAAGCTCTGATACCAAAAATGATGCAAGGCCAGCCCTGCAATACCCAGAATCTTTTACAGCATGCGTATAAGAATGCTTCTCAGCATCTTCCCCAATAAAACTCAAATTTGGCAAATTCAACTCAATGCGGAATCTTCAAGTCGTCAATTATCACTTTAAGGTTATAGAACCAATAATCAACCACGGTATAAGGAAGTTTCTCTTTCCTTTATTATGGAAAATTCATACATTAGACTTCATTTCATTTTAAATGAAATGAAATGAAATCAACCTCCCAATGTTAAAATTATCCAAGTATCTGGAATTCGTGCTTCTCTTCAATGCACCTAACTCAACATTTTGAGATTTATGAAACACCAAATTTGACTTGCCCATTATTTAATACATCTTAGCCATCGATTCTGCCCTTAACATATGAACCAGTTTAAAAAAATACACAACCAATAAACATGCATCTACTCACCATTCACTGACTTGCGCTCTCAACATCGAATCTGGTTCATCAATATTAATGTGGCGCTGCCTTCACTTTCCTGTATCTGATCAACGCACTATCAGGCAATTTAACTTACTTTTTCTGCGCATTTATGAGACTATACATCGCTCTTCAATAACCAATCTTAATTTTCAAGCAATTTACACTCTAAACAACACTGTTCAGAAATACGCCACGTGGTTACCTCATGAACTCCATGCAATTTCAGTTGCGCCTTACCTTAAAATGTCGTTTTATCATTCATCTTCTCAGTGCTAATTCTGCTATTACGTACCCTCCAACCTCAGCATGGTGCTTGATCTTCTGTTTTTATACTTTGAATAACTCACCCATTTCAGAACTCGATTTATCACAAACCGATCATCAAAATTCTTCACTAGCATCGTTCCAAGTGAATAGAGCCAGCATATCTCTTTAATCAATGTAGAATTCAAATTCCTCCAGCGTACTTACTGACTTATTCACCAGGTTTGTTCAACACCGATTTAATAGTCTGACCACAAATTTCCACTATGCAAACAATCATATAAACCCTCAGATTTTATTTAAAAGTCAAATGCCAATAAATATAACATTCCAATTTGTAACAGTGCTTCATCTGCAATTAACACATCGATTCCTCCCTCTTTAAACTCCAGATCCTCTTTAGTCGATTTCCTATAATCTACTCTTGCAAATTGCAGATGCATTCCCAAATTACATTGTTTTCTTGATTCAACGCCTGACACAAATGCATCAACCAATTAACACTCCATATGTCGGATCAATGTCCATGCTCAACCATTCGATCATCAGCAATGTGATTCAATTGTGAACTGCACCTTCAATCATCAGTAATTAATATGAAAATCAATATAATGACGGCTAATACATGTTTACATACCAGAATCGAACCAACAATCTAACTCAACCTATCGTTTCTTCAACCATACTCATCTCTTGCTGTGCATTTCGATTTAACTGCGCCACTTTGAAGTCAACCTTCAGAACTGATATGCCAATAAATTTAATTCCATCCACATTGAAGCAGAACTGGTTTCTCTTACATCCATCTCTTCAAACTGGTATCGAATTACGATTTGGTGTATACGGAACAACGTCTAATTAACAACACCCTTCACCCATTAATAGCGTCCTATACATCAGTATAATGTAAGCAATAGATACATACTCATCAATTCCATTTGATTTACCCTTTCATTATTTCAACGTTCTTAATGCTTAGATTCCCTAACGCTATTCCGTGTGATATAATTCTGTTTCAGTCCACCTTCTGTATAATCGATTTTTTCAAAGATCGATACACCAATTTCATAAAACAATTCCAATAGAATCGCCTTAACTTGGATCAATCCTAATTCATCAATCACCCAATACCCAAAACGTGCAAATCACATAGAATCAATTCATCCAATTCACATACGCATAGTTCAACCAATATATAATATGAATCAAAATAAAATTACTTACAACCTCTTGTTTTGACCAGGTATTCGAGTTTTATGGCCCTTTACAATTGCCCGAAGGCTTACAGCCTTGGCTGTTCAAGCCTACTCTTAATCACACTCTCACTCCCCTACTATTCAAGTGTCCCTCTTCTCTCAAAAAACACTCATATTTATACATATATAATGCATTTAATTCACTCAAAATATCTCTCCACCTAATCCTCAACGAATCTATATTTCAGGTGTGGACTCAACAAAGTCCCATACATAGAATTTCTAATCTCTAATTTTTCTCCTAAAATATTTCCCTCATATCCTTTTATTTAATAAAAGAATATTTACAAAATCCTCACTTTTCCAAATTATGTCCTATTTTATTAAAAATAACAAATTAATTAATAAAATAATAAAAATGTCACACCCCCCTTTTATCACATATTTACAAATGAAAAATGGCCTTGATGCTCCTGCATCATAAAGGAAAATATAAACCTTGACACAAAGGAGATGGTGATTTTTGATGAAGAAGAGGAAATTGTGAAGGTTTCAAAAATAAGAAAGAATGCCACCAAAGAGAGGAAAATAGAGTATGCGAGCATAAAAGGAAAAGAAACCTTAAAATCTAGGAGAAGCATACCAAAATATACCAAAAGCATGACAATAATCCAAGGCAATTTAAACCTCCTTGCTAATGTAGGAGAATATATGGAAGAATTATTAGCTTACCTCACTACTAGAGGAAGATAAAAAAAACTAATTGTGTTGAAAAAACCATAATTTTACCTCAGCATTTTGACATGCTCCATTTTAAGATTTTGACAGTCATTTTATTTTTTACATATTATGGTGATGTGTCATAAGGGTTATTTAGCTAACAGAGGGAATAAATTATGAGTCAAAAAAAGAGAAGAAGGCCATAAAATAAGAAGGCAGTCACACATGAAAATTTGCATAGTATCAACATATTTCACACGTTTATGTATCAATTTTTCTACCAAGGAGGAATATGAGTTACAGCTCCAAATATGAAGCCTACAAGCGTGTGAATAGTTTCAATCCTACTCTTCAGTAATGATGCGTCCTTTTCAGAGAAGAAAAAAAGAAGGATGCATATAGTAGTTTGTAGATTCTTTGAACAATGTTTAAATGGAAAATAGAGATAAAAATTGCTAGAAATATAAGATTTTAAGTACGTTTTGTAAATTGAAAAATCATATTTGGTAAATATTTTATAGTTATTGCTACTTGACTTTGTGGATTTGAATATTTACATATTTTTTTATATAATACATTAGAAAAGAGGGGAAAAGGTAGGATTTTAGAAAAACAACTAGCCTTTGTTGTTGTGTGTGATCAATTTTTTAATTAAGTACCGGGAGGACTACGATATTATGTTCATGATATAAAGATTCTTGTGACAGTATTCTTAGCTAGGTTTTCTACAGTGATAGTTTTCTTTCTATCTGATATCATTTAACTTCAATGTTATGATGATTGAATGAGATTATGTTACATAAATCATTGAATAATTCCCTGGTTCATATGGTTTAGCCATTTACACTATTTCTCTTAAAGCTCGCATGATTCATGTCTGATGCCCTACTATAGTGGATTGTGTTCTATTTATACTACTGTTCATAAATTGTTTGACAAGTATAGAGTCTAGCATCTACCTTGCCTCTATCCCTCTTGATTCATACAGTCAAGATCTTGGTGTCTACATATGAAACTTGATTGGTTATCTCATCCCAACGCTACTGAAAATCCAAAAATCCTATTGAATATGTAGCCTTTCCTTGAAGATAAATAGATTTTTAAGCTTAGTGATTAGGTTGCAGGGATATCCTTCTCTAGATTGAAGGGGCTAGCCTTCATTATACAATATTGGTTTGAAAAGGTTACATTTGCCTTCACTATGTTCAAATTGAAATACTGAGAATATTCTCTTAATCCTTGAGTTAGTGATGATAAGGTAACAACTAAAATGTTAAAATATAAAATCTATAGTTTCATAAACTTCATTCCTTCACCATTTAGTTGAATCTAAATTATAAATAAAAAGGTTATCTAGACAAGGTATGACACATCATAGGAATGAATGAGTAGACATATGTTCTCTACAATAGTCTACATACATCCTTCACATTAAGAAGATAATATTTCAATATGGTTGGAACATCATGTGACTAATATTGAAATACCCCCTATGTCATGAACAAATAAGTCTTTTTTCCACCATGCATTGCATGAAACAAAAAAATTGCCTCATGAGATGTGACATCCATCATAATGAACCATGTCCAACCATATCCAAAAATTATTAAATGTAAACAACCATGGTGAAATATGGTCAACTATTGTCAATATAATGAAATGTAAGTAAACAGTGTTACCCATGCTCAACCACCATCAACCATAATCAAATATTTTCAACTATAGTAGAATATGTCCAGCCATTGTTTGGAATGGTGAAACATGTTGGGTTATGGTCTAAACATTATTTTCCATCCTTAAACATGTTGAATCATAGAAAAACAAATTCACTCATAATAAATCATGTTCAAATATTATCAACCATAGTTAAACATTTCCTGACATCTTATCATACTAAAATAATTTTGAGTGCAATTTATATATTGAGCCTTGCTTAACAAAATTATCCTCAAACTATGGAAATTAAATATATATAAAATCGTTCTTAACATAATGGAAATACACTTTCTATTATACCATGATTTGAATCCTAGAGATACACATTCCTTCACAATTCAAAAAATCCTGCGTGAAAAATACCACATGGGAGGAAACATTGTTATTCCTTGAAAATAATTTTTATTTTGCAATATCTCACTCAGAAAGTATATTTGAATAGATGTGATATTTCATGAAGGATATAAAATTTGTATTTCGCCACTAAAAAATTGTGAGATACATCATTTTTTTACTCTTCTACCTAGAGAAATAAAATGAATTATCAAAGCATGGACTACTACTACAAACAAACAAACATGGAATCTAAAAACTCCACAAGAACAACAAGTTTACAACATTGTTGACCAAAAATAATAGAGCTGATGCATTTTATTAATTCTCCAATGCGAATATGAGTAAAAAAATATTGGAATGTATGTATATGGGCTTGTTAAATAAAAAACGCAAAAAGTAGGTGAGAATGAAAAAAAACTCCACGATGAAATGGATCAATGGTTATACGCTCAGCCCATAAATTTATTGTTTCTTCTAGAGGAAAATTTTTATTTCAGGCCTCAAACATGGTCCAAAAAATATAAAAAAATTATGAAAATAATCTCCAACACTAGACCAAATAAACCCATAAATAGTCTGGTCTAATTCCAATCTCCTGGAATTACCCAAAAATTAAGTGAAATCATTCACTGCTCAGCTTTGCGTCCCACCAAAAAGTCCCCAAAAAAATAACCTAGACATCACTAAAATATAGTGCTGAAAATATAGAGTGAAATTTCATCTATTTCTCTGTACAATATTGCAACAAATTCTGCTGCAAAAATGACTCAGAAAACCCCTATGCTGACCCTCAGGAAGAATAATATGACCCTAAAAAATGAGACAGTATTGTGATCTGAAACACCACAAGGAAATTCTTCCTCATCAAAGAAAAATTCATATAATTTCTCAAGATAGATCTTCCTAACAATCTCTTTCTCCAAGAAGCTTGACTTCTGATACCATGTCCCACTGAAAAATTCATCCTACCTGTTGTAGAGATGAAATGGATCAAAAATATGGGAAAATAAACATGCAATAAAATCCAAGTTTTCTCCCCTATGATGAAACTCTAAGTTCACCAAAATATATTTGGGATACTCCTCTAGTAAATCCCTGTGCTAAGCTTCACTAGTTGACTTAGCTCAACAACTTCAGAAAACCTTCAATATAGAAATGATCGAAATGAAGCACCAACCTTAATTTTATTTTTTCTTTCACTTCCTCATACCATGGTTCGATCTTTCTGAAACCATGGTTTGATCCTTCCCATGGTTTGATTTCCATGCTTGGTAATTCCATATCTTAAATTTATCTTTTCTTCTTTTCCTATGTCCTAACCATTTCCTTTTCTCCAAAATTTATAAAATATTTCCATAAATTATTTATACTAATTTTATTTAGCTATATGTGTGTGTGTGTGTGTGTGTGTGTGTGTGTGTGTGTCTATATATATTATTCCTAATTTTTTTTAGCTAAATATATATATTAATCACCAAAATTTTAAAACTGGGAATTTCCATTTCAAAATTAATTCGAGATATGACAGTCCTCCCCTCCCAAATGTTGCTTGTCCTTAAGAAGCTATACTAGTGGATGCTGCAAAACTTTTTTTCCTTCCCAAGTGGCATCTTCTTCAAGAAAATCCTTCCACTTAATATGGAATTCTCTAATCATCCTTCTCCTCATATTCCTTTCCCTCTCCAATCATATGGCCTCTTGCGTTAAAATTAAATTTCCGTCATCATATAATGGTGGTAACTCAGTAGAAACCACTACTCATAAGATACCTCCACCAATCTTCGGATCACCCTACATTTCCCCTAAAAATGAGGTTGAATATTTTTAGCTCCCTTAAGCTTCAGTGTGGATTTCTTGTATGACTGCAGTATTAGGAAAACCAAATCTTCAACCTCAAAATGTCACTCTAATCTACCCTGGATTCATATACATTTTGCTGGTTTTGTTCCATATTCAAGTTATCCTTGAATGCTTTAAGGATATATTGGCTCTCCTATATCCAATATTTGTCCTCTCAAGCTCTTCTATCTCCAAAAATGATATCAAAAAAGGTCAATGCATCATAACCATATAAAGAACGAAAGGGTGTCGTACATCTAGACATATGATATGTGGTGTTGTATCAATACTCCCCAAGGTGTACCAGCTTCACCCACGCTCTCTGTTATCCAGTGACATATATGTGTAAATATCCCTCCAGTTACTTATTCACTATATATGTATTCCCATATGTTTGAGGGTGGTAGCTAGTGCTACAACATCTCCATGCCCACAAGGAAAAATAAATACTGCTAGAAGCCTCCCATAAATTTGGCATCTCTCTCACTAACAATTGTCAGAGGAATCCCATACATCAAAAACACCTCCCAAAAAATCAACTCGACCACATGTGATTTTTAATATTGAGCTTGAATGGTGAAAAATTTTGCAAACCTTTTCATCCTGTCAATAACCATAGAGATGTAATCTCTCCAATGTACTATCAGAAATCATGTAATAAAGTCCATCGATATACTCCTCCACTTCCTCTGAGGAATAGGAATAGGTTACAGTAACCAAGCGGAATGTGTGTTATCTACCTTGTTCCTTTTGCATGCATAACACTCCTTGATATTCCTCAAAACATATTCCTTAATAACTCACAAAGTGAAACTCTCCCTAATGACCCTACAGGTCTTGTATAATCTCTGATGCCCTATCAAAGGTGATTCTTGAGCTACGTGTAGGAAATTATCCCTCAATTGTAACGTCGGCATCAAAAAAATCATATACTTGTAATATATTACCTAATCCATTACACAGTACCTCACATCCCCATGATTACCATCCAACCTCTCACATGCTTGTCGATCCTTAGAGTAATAATTGACCAAAAGTTGCACCTTCCAATATTGTGTGATAGCCATCAAAGATATTTTTGTGAGCCTATGTAATAATTAATCAACTACTATGGTCCACTTTCCCTTGAAATAATCTCAAAATCATAATCTTAGATCTTACTGACCCACTTATGTTGTCTCTCCTACAGGTTCTGCTCATCCAAGAAAAATCGAAGACTATTGTCATCAGTCTTAACCTTGAACTTGTTCCCCATTAGGTATTCCTGAAAATTATCCAACACATGCATGGCTACTAGCATCTAGTTATCATATATGGGATACAATATCTCATGTGCATAAAAGTTTTGGTTCTCAAATGTTATGGGGTTACCTACCTGTGAAAAAACTACTCCAATGACCTCCCTTGATTCATCACACTACAAAAAAAATGGGCATGAAAAATATGGAAGGGCTAAAATAAGAAAACTACTTATTGCCATCTTGTGGTGATAAAAATCCTCCTATGCCACATCACTCCACCTAAAATCCCCTTTATTTGTAAAATCTGTAAGGGGTGTTTCTAACTGGAAAAACCCCTTCATGAACCTCTTGTAATATGTACAAATGCCCATGAAACCCCTCAAATATGTCATATTCCTCGGTGTAGGCCAATATAGGATGGTCACAATATTATCTTAATGCACCTGTACTCCATCCTACCCAAGCAAGTGCCCAAGATATAATATCTCCATCAATCCTAGCTAACACTTGGACATTTTTTCATATAGCTACTACTCCTCTAGTATGTGGAGGACCTCCTCCAATTGTTGAAGGTAATCCTCCCAAGTCCTACTATATATCAATATATCATCAAAGAATACCAATACACATCATTGCAAATTCATGTAGAACACATGGTTCATGCAAGACTGGAATGTGGCTAGTGTGTTTTTCATCACAAATAACATCACCAACAACTCAAAGTGTCCATGATGACAGTGAAATGGAGATGTCCTGCTCCCTCGACTAGATTTGGTGGTACCCTGAGAAAATTCTATGTTGGAGAAGTACTTGGATCCTATAAGCTCATCCATCAACTCATGAATGTGAAAAATGGGATACCTTTTCTTCACAATCTTCTTATTTAGCGCCTTGTAGTCTATGCACATGAAAAGGGTCCCATCCTTCTTCTTCACCAAAATTATAGAAGAATTGAAAAGACTCAATCTATACCTAATGTGCTCCAATCTCAACAAATTCTATATATCCCTCTCAATATCATCCTCATATGCCTTGGGATGTATGTAGGGAGTGGTAATGACTGTGTGTACCCGCTACTCCAACTCAATGGTCTGCTTGAACCCTTTGTCGGGTGGCCTTCCTAGTGGAATATATTTAAATACTGCTTGATGCCTCTCTAAAAGAGCCAATATGTCTAGATATTTCTATTGGTTTATCCCCTAGGTCTCTGAGATACTCAACTCTATATCCCAATATATATCACAATGCCTGAAAAAACCCCCATGTTATGTGAAGGTACTATCAGGGGTGAGTATGAATGCATAAACATCAACACTACTATCTTTCCATCTAGTCCTATGAGCTCCGTCTCCAATTTCCTCCAATCAGGAGTGACACGTCCAAGAGAATACAACAACTAAACTCCCATCACGAAATTGGTTTATGTTTACTCAATTTAATGTCTTAAATTGCTATCATAAATTATCGATCGAGGTTAGTAATTTGATGAAGTGTGTTGCACTATATATGCTTAGATAACCTTATTTCTTACTTCATTGTGTATGTTTTATATTTTTTTGGTGGTTTTGTATCTTATGCCTAAAGTTTTAAGAATTAAAACTGGTCTAAGAAGCAAAATCTATGCTTCTAGATGAAATATTTAAATGCTAGTGAACAACTAAATCAAAATGAATTTTAATGATGAAAATTGATTCTTAAAGAAGGAAGAAAAGGAAATTTTGATTTTATTCTAATAAAGGGAATTTGAATTACAATTTGGTGTTCATGAAATGAATGATATATAAAATCTAAAAGATGGAAGAAAATGAAATGTTAATTAACTAATATAAATTGTATAAAAATAAATCAAACTTTGAATGGTTAAAATGTTAGATCTATCTAGGCTAGAAAAACATCTATGAAAAGTATATACTTTAAATCAGAGCACTATTCTAAATCTAATTACATTCAAATCATTTTCTATCTTATCCATTGAAAGCTTTAATTCTATGAAAATAGAGCATTTGATATATTTTAAAACATAATTCTAATCTAACTTTGTTGTAGTTTTAAATCTAAGAATGTTTGAAAGATGAATTTAATATAAATATATTCCATGGAATGAAAGCATAAATTATATTTCTAAGAACCTAAATGAAAATGTTGATTGAAATAAAATTCAAGTGAAAAGAATGTTTAAAAGAAAACCAATATTGTTGTGTGACCGACTGCCCAAACCTTATCCAATTGGAAAATGACAAAGTCACATTCTTGAGATGACTTAACGAGCATAAGATTACATAGTCAACTAGAAAATAAAATAACTAATTTCACGAAACATTCATGAAACTAATCAATAAAACAGTAAGCAATTTAAACTATGAATTGATAGCAACCTAACTATAAAAACAATGTGAATTTAATTATGAATTGATTGGAATCTGACTATAAAAAAAATGCGAATTTAAATATGAATTCAAAAAAATAAAACTACGAATCAATAGGAAATTAAATGACAAAAATTAAACTACAAAACAATTAAGAAAAAACTCCTTTCTGTATAGGGGCCCTCTGCAACAGAATGAGTCAGAAATCTACTTAGACTATTTGCACATCAAATATCTGAAACTAGTCTTATTATTAGAAAAACGCAGTTTGATTTAACTATTTCCTCGAAAAGGGTGTCAATTTAAGAACAATTTTGAGGTTCAACATACCCCCACTAAGATACCATTGCATGTCCTCCTGCAATTTCCAAAATTGTGAGCCTTCACCTTCTATTTCATTTGTTCTGATACCTTTACCAATACCTCCAACTTCCTCTTCTTTCCTTTCCTTGAAGCGATTTCCATTCTTGGTTTCTTGATGAGGAGTTTGTACTTTAGGTTGATGAATTTCCTATTCATAAATCTATTCTTTTTCATTAGTTTCTTTTACTTTTTATACCACAACCCCAAATGTAATATAGTGTTTCCACTGATGACCTTCTCCAAGTGATTTTGTTCCTTCAAGGTTTCATCTTCTTGTTTAGTGTGCCTTCTCAGTATCTCTAGCTCATACATTTCTTGCTTCAAGGTTTTCACTAGAGGTTCTTGTGGACTGATAGGCTACTCTTCCATACTTGGATTTTCTTCTGCATGTCTTTTCTCCAATGACTCAATATAGTCATATATCTCTTGTTGTGTTGGGTCGATTTATGGGGTCCTTCTTCTCGGACTGTCTACTGGACTACGTATAGGTGAGTGTATAGGATTGTGTGCAGGAGAGGCAGTAATGGACGATGGTGCTTGGGGTTCTTCATCTAAATTAACAAACTCTGCTTCCTTTGGAGGTGTGTTATTCAAGGGTTTATGAAGTCTAGAGCTTCTTCTTGGCTGTGGAGGGCTTAAAATGTATGAGCTTGTAAATTTTCCCTTTCCCTTTACATTGCTTCTCTTCTTGACTCCACTATGTTTCTTATTTTTCATTAACTCAACAATTGTGAGTTCTTCTTCTTCTTCTTATGGTTGACGTGAGGAGTTGTCCTCCATGCATTTATCAATATTTCTTATTCTAATTCTTTTGGTTTTTTCATCCTTAGGCTATTCTAGTGCTTCACCTTGAAAGTGATTTCTGATTAGGAAACTCTCCCATGAGTCTCCTATACTCTTTAGATGGAACTCAATGAGTATTTTTATGAGTCCATGATGATGCATGGTATTGTCTATGAATTGGAATATTTTATGCACATTTGCTGACATCTTCTTTAGACTATTCAGTAAGAAGTATGAGAGTTTTATTTATCCATCTTCCAAGAAATTCATTAACAGGCTTGCATGGTAAAAAAACATACAACCAAATCTACCCTCGCAAGTAACATTTTTTGTAAAATTAACAACATATTTCTCCATATTTTTTTAGTGCTGAACTAGGAATTCCTTTCTTATAAACAATAGTGTTGATACCTGGATTATTCAGAAAAGATTTCCATTCTTCCCCGTGGATTTCCCCATTCTTGAACCATCTCTTACTAGTTTTCGGACGTTTTGTGGCTTCAACTATGAAGGGTTTTGTTACTGCGAATTTTATGTCCCCAATTTTGACCTCTTTCCCATCGAAACATCTTGCAAAAGACTTGGTGACCTCCTTATGGAACCCGTCGAAATTCTCTATGACTAAAGCCATTGGACCTTTTGCGTCATTTTCTTTACCTAAGGATATCCATCCATGAATTTCACTCCCACAGGTTCGGTTCTCACTATTAAACCCATGTATGTGTTGTAAGGAGCTTTCAATACATGTAACATACCTTGGAACGTTTTTGGCCTTTTATTTAAAAAAAAATTGTAACATACCTTCTAACTAATCTTCGTTGAAATTATTTTTGTGTTGATTATCCTAGTGCCTTTTCAGCATGATCTTCAATGGAGCCTTCAACTGCTTCTGTTCACTATATTCTGCTTCAATAGGCTGTAAAGATGTAACATAGCTACAAAATTTGATGACAGCTCTAGATTCTTCTGAGAGCTACAGAATTGTAGCAATTATGTCGCTACTTCTTTTATTGATTCAGAAAAATAAAGGGAACAAAGAATTTGGAATTTTTAGAATTGGAGAAAATATAAGATGTCAGAATTCTCATTTTCATATTGTATTTTCTATATAAGATGCCAATCATTGATTGGTTTTCACACTTATACATTTTTTTTTAATACTATATATATATATATATATATATATATATATATATATATATGAAAAGTAAAAAGAAGACTAAGTTGGGGAAGAAGAAGGATTATTCTTCACCAACTTCATATTAGTATTCTCTTGAAAATTTTTGATAAATTCCTCCATTGTAATTGGCTTATGATAGACTTTTAATCGATGTCCATTCACAAGAAGAGGTACCTTTCCTTCATCAATTGTCCTTATCCTAACTGCTCCATTTTCAAATACTTTTTTGATCTCATAAGGCCGAAGCCAATGAGTCTAAAATTTTCCTTGAAAGTCTTTGAAGTTTGAATAGAACAAAATTTCCCAATCTCCTGCTTGAAATTTTCTATTTTCTATGTACTTATCATTCCATCTGGAACTTTGTTGCTGGATTAGGCTAGTTCTTTGAATTGCATCTTTCCTGATCCCATCAAGCTCATTAAGTTGCTCCATTCTGTGATTTTGGGCTTCTGATAAATCAAGTCCCAATATGACTGCTATCTTGAAGGTTTTGATCTGAAATTCTATAGGAAACAAGACCTGCTTCCCATAAACAAGTTCATAGGGAGTATGTCCTATTATATTCCTCCATGTATTCTGGTAGGCTCTTAAGGCTTGAGGAAGCCTATTTTCCCAATCATTTCTATTTAGATTTACAATCTTTGTGAGGATTGCTCCAATCAATTTATTGGTGGACTCCACTTGACAATTTTCTTGTGGAGTCCACCAATATTCAATGTTTGACCTTATATTCATCCACAATCTTCTGCACCACCTCAGATGTAAACTGAGATCCCTGATCTGTCACAATTTTCCTTGGGACACCAAAACAAGTGAAAATATCCTGAAAGAGAAATGAAACTACAACATTTTCATTAGCAACAGAAAGTGCTTTAGCTTCTACACATTCAGTGACATAATCAGTGCAAACCAGAATGTACCTCTTTTGTTTTTATGCTTGATTGATTGGTCCAACAAAATCCAAGGCCCACTTTTCAAAAGGTTAGATGAGTACCTGTGGTTGTAAGGCCATTTCATATGTAGGAACAAGTTTCCCCATTCTCTGACAATTTTCACACCTTTTGACATACTCCTTGACATATTTAAATATGGATGGCCAATAATATCCTAAATGAAGGATTTTATAGCTAGTCCTCTTATCAACAAAGTTTCCACCACAAGGTTCATCGGGGCATGCTTTCAGAATTTTAGGCATTTCATATTCTCGAACACATCTTCTGATGATGAGATTTGGAATAGTTTTGTACAATTCATCATTAGCCCATGAGTATAATGCACTTGTTTGAATTATTCTTCTTTTTTCTCTAGGAAAAAAGTATGCTGGTAATTTTCCTATAGCTAAGTAGTTAGCAATATCTACAAACCATGGAGATTTAGTATATATTGCAAAGAGATATTCATTAGGAAAATTATCCTCTACTGGAGTATTATTATTGTTGTTTTGAATGCTATACAAGAAATTAACAACAATGTTTTGTTTCGAGGTCGGTCTAGAACAATGATGTTAAATTATTTCAAGAGTAATAACCATCTTGTGATTCTTATATTAGTGATAGATTTATTCATTAAATACCTAATTGCATAATTATCTATGTGAATAAAGGTTTCATAGCCAGTGATGTAGTGTCTAAATTTTCTAATATCATGGACAATAACTAGAAATTCTTTTTCAATTATAGTGTAATTTAACTTAGGAGGAGTCAAATTTTTACTTGTGTAATAGATGGCATAGGGGATCAAATATTTTTGTCCTAATACAGCTCCCAGAGTTGTATGTTAAGCATCTGTTGAAATGTGAAAAGGTGTTTTCCAATTTGGTCCTCTTAAGATGGGTGTTTCAGACATTTTTTCTTTTAAAGTTTCAAATGCAAATTGGAAATCAAGATTCCAACTAGATTCAAAATATTTGTTAAGAAGTTTGAAGAGTGGGAATGCAATTTTAGTGACATTTTCTATAAATATTCTATAGTACCCTATAAAAACCTAGAAAACTTCTAACATCCTTTTGAAAACTCGGAATTGATAATTAGGAGATGACTTCAACTTTAGATGAGTCTACTTTAATTCCATCCCGTGAAATGTGATGTCCTAAAATAGTTCCTTCAGTAAACATCATAAAAAAAATTTCATGACTTAATGAAAGATTTTCTTCTTTACGTCTTTTAAGAACCTTTTCAAATTTTTCATGAGTCTCTTCAAAAGAATTTCAATAAACATAAAATCATCCATATATACTTCCACACAATCATGTATTAGATCAATGAAAATTCCTAATACTTCCCTTTCGAATGTTGTAGGTGCATTGCACAATCCAAAAGGATGTAATTGGTAGGCATAGGTTCCCCATGGACAGGTGAATGTGGTTTTGTCTTGGTCTTCGGGTGCTACTTGAATTTGATTGTAACCACTAAAGCCATCCAAGAATAAGAACTAATTCTTACTTGCTAATGTATCAAATACTTGATCTATGAAAGGCAATGGGAAATGATCTTTTAGAGTAGCCTTATTCAATTCTCGATAATCAATTCATACCCTCCGTCTACCATTATTTTTAGGTATAACCACCAAGGGGGAAACCCACTGATTGTCTGAAATTAGAAAAATGAAGTTTACATTCAACAATTTTCGCAATTCTTCTTTCAGAATTTCCCTAAGATTTGGATTCGTCCTTATTTGAGGTTGTCTGATAGACCTAGAGTTTTCCTCAATGTAGATATGATGTATACAATTCTTGAGACTAATTCCCTTCATGTCAGTGTACTCCATGCATATGGAGAAGAATTTTTTTGTAATGTTCTGATTAACTCTTGTTGTTGGAATTTCTCCAAGTTTTTGTTTATGTTTAAAGATTTTCCTGGAAAGATTTCAACTACAGAGTTACCAAATTCTTCCATAGAATATAAAGACATCTGTCTAGATGAAAAGTATTCAATATTTCATTGTTCTTGAAAACTATAATCATCTTCACATTGTGAAGATGTTTCAAAGTTTTCTATTGAATTTAAAATTTGACTTTCTTCACTAATATGAGAAATAGTATGGAGAGGTTGTATATCATTGTAATCATCCATCCATTATTCATTTTCTATTTATGTGATTATTTTTTCTAAAGGATATACAGTGAATTTCTTTATTGAGTTGCCATCATAAATAAGCACATCATCAGACCTACAATTAATGAAAGCATCAGTTGTAGCTAACCAAGATATTCCTAAAATTAATGGATGTTCCCCTAGGTTGTTCTTGGTATTTAAGATCATGAAGTAAAATTGATATTCCCAAGAGTCTAAGGACACATACATGTCTTCTAATACACCATATGGCTTGATTACTGATCTGTCTCCTAATTGCAATAATGTTAGTGTCTACTGAATATTTGTAAGCCTAAGTTGTTCCATAGCTTCCTTGCTCATGATGTTGAGGGCTGCTCCTAAGTCAATTAATGTATTTAGAATCTCAATACCATTAATATTTTATTTTACATTTGGACTTCCTGTGTCCAAATATTTTTGTATGGATATTTTTCCCGTCATAATGTCAACAGTTTTTCCTACTAAATGAATCCTTTTTATTTCTTTTGTTTTTCTTCCTGATTTTTTCATGCTAAACTCTCTTATTATTTTGGCTAGGATAGGAATATCTTTAATGGCCCATAACAAAGGGATTTTGAAACAGACATTTTTCAATTCATCTATAAAATCATAATTAGGAAACAAAACTTGTTTTTTATCCCTTTATCGATTTGTAATCTTTCACGAAAAGGAGGATTATAAATAAATACTGAAGGTTTCTCTATGATAGGAGTTGAGCTTATTGGATATTTTTATTTTTCATTTTTAGGATTTTGATCCTGTTAAATGGATGTCCCTTCTTTAGAATTTTTTTTTTTTCTGTACAGAAATTTGTTCATCACGATCATCTTTTCTTGAATAACAACATAAGGCTTTTTACTTTCTAATATTCTATCAGATCTAAGTTGGAAATTGTTATGTTCTAGTGGAGTAACCATGTAAGATGGGAATTTTCTTCCTTCTATGTTATAATCAGTTTGAGCATTTTTGTTATTTGGGTTTGGTAATGGCTCGGCAGGTAGTTGATTTGTTCTTTGTGGAAATGGTAATGAAAGTTGCGAGTTATGATTTGCGAGTTGGGGTGGTTGATTTTGTTGTAGAAAATGTTGGGGGGGGGATAGTTTGGATGGGATTGTGGATACTAATGATATTGAGAGTATCTTCCATAATGATTTTGAATCCATTGTGTCCAAGGTTCAGGTTGGGACCATGGTTGTTGCCATGATGAATTCCAATTGTTTAGAGGGGGTTGATTATACATTTTATTATTAAAACCTTGAGTTTGTGGCCCCTGCCATGGTCTTATAGAGACAAAATAAAGAGGATCTATTGGATATGGAGCTACTTCTTCTTGAAAAACAACCTTAAGACCTGGTATAGAAGGACATTTTTTTGTTTCATGATTTTCTGCAGAAATAACATAGGTCTCTATGAATTTTACATCAAGAGGACATTCTCTTAAAGCATGCTTCTTCCTACATTTAGGACAGAAAATAGTTAGGGTATCAGCTTCATCTTTCTCTTTGTTTTGTAAATTTAGGGTGTCTATTTGCTAATAGAGACTCCCTAAGATATATGTTTTAAATTAATCAAGCATATTTCCAATTTCATCCCTACTCATTGTTCCCGTTGCATATTTATTTACCCTAGAGAGCATATGATCTCTTGTATTTCTCCCAATTTTTTATTTTCCTCTTGAGAAATGAATGCTTAATTCAACAATTTCAGGTAATGGTAATTGACATATATCTCCCTTTCCCGTCATGTTAAGAATATATATCCATTCATCTATGATGGATTTCAACAAGAGATATTTTAAAGTATATTGATATAGATGTTCCATTTTAGCTCTTTTTATATTGTAATTGAATCTCTCAATTAAATCTTCTAAGTTTCCATCCTCTCTTTACATATTTTAAATACTTCGTCCTTTCTATTAATAGGTGTGCAATAATCCAGATATATTTGTAAAAATGCACTTTTCATCTCATCCCATGTCCTAATAGATTGTGTTATGAAGCCAATGAACCATTTTAAAGCTGCACCCTTGGGTGTTGCAGGAAATAGCTTCAATTTTTGAGAGTCTTGTAAGTAGTCATAAGATCTACATGAAACCTCAAATTCAAATAAAAATTTTTCACGATCTTCACTCCTTGATCCATATACATTGGGAAGGACATAAGGTGAAATATTTTTCATTTTCAAATTTGTATCATCAACTATAGGAAATCCAACAAAGCTAGGATCTCCTCTACCTCTACCTCTTCCTCCATCTCTTCCTCCACCTTGTCCTCCAACTCTTCCTTCTCCTCCTACTTCTTCTTCTACCATTTTAGATTCCTCGGAGCTAATGTAAGGTTCTAACTATATATTTATTTGTTCTTCGTTTGGTTATTCTATTAATGGGATATTGAAGAAAGTTTATTCTTCTTCATCACTAGGGATTTATAAATCTTACGCTACAATGTGTTCTCCTGTAGAGGTGAAAAATGTTACTCCTTCTGTTGGAGATCTAGGATCTTCTTCTTCTAAGACTACCTCGGAAGATGAAGTTTTACAATCTCTTGGTTGGATTTCTGACCTTAAGACTTTAGGGAGTCTATGTCTTGAGGTGAAAAATGGAATATGAGTTTGAGATGGTGGTGTGGCACTACATGGTATTGGTGGAGTGAGTGGTGTTGTTGGAATAAAACTTCTACCTCTAGCTATGAATCTACCCCTAGAGTCTCTTTCTCTATACAGATCTTTTTTTTTTTAATGGAATAAATAAGGCTTCCTAATTACACTTCCCCGACAGCGAAGCCAAAATGTTTAGTCAATTTAATATCTTAAATTTCTATCACAAATTATCGACCGAGGTTATTAATTTGATGAAGCGTGGTGCACTATATGTGATTAGATAACCTTATTTATTGCTTCTTTGTGTATGTTTTATATAGTTTTGGGGGTTTTATATCTTATGCCTAAAGTCTTAAGAATTGAAATTGGTCTAAGAAATAAAATCTTTGCTTCTAGATAAAATATTTAAATGCTAGTGAACAACCAAATCTAAATGAATTTTAATGATGAAAATTGATTCTTAAAGAATGAAGAAAAGGAAATATTGTTTTTATTCTAATAAAAGGAATGGAATTACAAATTTATTTTAATGAAATGAATGAAATATGAAATCTAAAAGAAGGAATAAAAGGAAATGTTAATTAGCGAATCTAAATTTCATAAAAATAAATCAAACTTTGAATGGTTAAAATGTTATATTTATCTAGGCTCGCAAAACATCTATGGAAAGTATCTAATTGATTTAAAGAAGAGCACTATTCTAAATATAATTGCATTCAAATGACAAAGATGAAATCATTTTTTATATTATCGATGGAAATCTTTAATTCTATGAAAACAAAGCACTTAATGTATTTTAAAACATAATTCCAATCTAACTCTGTCCTAGTCTTAAATCTAAGAATGTTTGAAACATAAGTTTAATCTAATTCTATTCCATCAATTGAAAGCATAAATTCTATTGCTAAGAACTTAAATGATAGTGCTCATTGAAATCGAAGGCAAGTGCAAAGCATGTTTAAGAGAAAATTAATATTTTTGTATGATTGAATGCCCAAATCTTGTCCAATTGGAAAACGACAGTCACATTCTTGAGATGACTTAGCGAGCATAAGATTACATAGTCAACTAGAAATGAAAATAAATAATTTGAAAAAGCGTTCATGAAATGAATCTATAAAACATTAAGAAATTTAATCTATGAATTGACAGGAATATTAAAATAAAAATAATGTGAATTTAACTATGGATTGACGAGATTAAAACTACGAATCAACAAGAAATTAAATGACAGAAATTAAACTACAAAACAATTAAGTAAAACCTATTTTCTGTATAGGGTCCCTCTACAATAGAATGAGTTGGAAATGTAATTAGAATATGCATGCATCAAAGGTCTGGAACTAGTCTTCTTATTAGCAGAACAGATTTTGAAAGCATGCAACAAATTATCACCAAAATTACACTGTTTCCTCTTTTCAACATACCAATATTTATACAGGTTTTTGGATTTAGTTGTTTGAGACATTTTTTCTTATAGATAGCGAATAAAAATAAAATTAGAAGTATAAATATAAGAAAATTATTCATATTTATCTCTTGATTTTCTACCTCAAAGAAAATCGAGAGTTTTTCGTCCATTGATCTCGTTCCTTGACCAAACTTGACCGTGAGCGTAGGAACGATTCTTCTTTGAATTCGAACAGGTAAGTGGGATATGATCCATTTGTGGATGTTTCTGAAGATACCCATATGACCCGATTCCTCATTTTATTCTCAAAACATGTCAAACAATAACATCGGTTGTAGAAATAAAGGTTAGCTACAGAATTGCATGCATTCTATAGATAGTTACAAAAATTCATCTAAATAATATGAAACATTATAATATAAAGTAGAGATCATCTAAATGCCTTCTTTGATGTGGAATATGTCAATTATCACTTATTGAAGTCATGAGTTTGTGAAAAAGGAAGAATAAATGATGGAAAAGGGTGTCAAATTAATAACATTTCTCAGGTTCAATAGTGTCTATAACATCCACCACGAAGAAATGGTTTGTAATTGAATATTTCCATATGGTCACAATCATGCTAGGAACATACCAGGTAAACTGCATAGTCCTACCTTCTAGAATCGTTATTGAAAATCCCTCGAAAGCCTTTTTCTGAGTTCCTTTACTCTCCACAAATCGTGCATAAATAAAACTATGGTTTTGCCACTATCCACCATAGATACATATTGTCCCTAAATTGTGCCTTTTATACTTAGCTTCAAATACTTTTTAACTCCTTGAAGCAAACAAATAAATCCATCGATGAGAAAGAAAGCTCCTCCACTAGGTGGAGGTGGTGGGCCACCTCTTCTCAAGTTCTCGGGCCTATATGGTGGCTATAGGCCTCTGAACTATATGTTACACTAATTGAGAAACAATGGATAACCATAAACATCCAAAAACCTAACCCTACGAAATGAAATGCCAGAATATGGGCCCTGTCAGGGTAAATTGGTACATCAATTTCTCGGGGTCATAACTTTGGTATATTATCTTTGTTTAATGCAGATGATACATTGTTAGAAAGATGTATCCAAGGACTGCAACTGCTGGCCATGAATATTGATTCCAGAATGGGGAATTAAATCATATTATTCGGAGAAGCGATGCCAAAAAAATGGCGTTTACGGCCTAAAAAATAACTGGAAATATTCAAGATTCAAAAAACTGCTAAAAATAGTAAACTGTGCTATTATTAAGGAAAATGAAAAACTAAAAAAAATAATCGTGGGGCCAAAAGTGGAATAGGCAGGTGGCCACCAATATCCACCTGGATCATTCCTCCCCCCTTAGGAAGAAATGGTCCCTATTGCGTTGAGTTCCTCCATGAGATGAGGAAACTTCTGTTGAACTCGGTGCCTGGTGAACCACTTGCCTTGGTGCAGGAGTTGGCCAGCTTTGACCACCCAATACAGTTGGATATTCTACTGGTGATTTTTCTTGATTTTCATGTCCATGATACAATCTATGGTGGAATGTTCCATGTAGTCTACGTTTAACTTTGTTGGTGTGAGTTGTTCTGTAATAGATGCATTACATTTTGGATATAAGTGGGATACTTGTGGACTATGTTGGATAGTGTCTCACTGTGATATGCCACTGAATGACCCTATTGAGTAAGAACTACCCCAATAAAATAGACAGAGGCATATGTATTGATATCAAATGGTTGTTGAAAGTCTGGTAATATGAGCGGTGGGGCAGATCAGAGGCAATGTTTCAATGCAACGAATGCTTTCTATTGAGATTCCAACCAAAAGAATTTTTCTTTCGCTCCTCCCTTGGTGATTTAACTCAAGGGCCAAGTGATATGAGATAATCCCAACATGAACCTGCGGTAGAAATTAGCAAGACCCAGAAAGCTACGAAGCTCTGTTAGAGTGGTTGGGGCCGGCAAATCCCAAATTTCTTGGACCTTGGTTGGATCCACATGCACCCCTCGTTCATCAAGGTCATGCAAAAAGTGCACTTCTCCAAATTGGCACACTACTTGTGTTGCCAAAGTGTTTGGAGGACCTGTTGGATGTGTTGGAGGTGCTCCTCAAAAGTCTGGTTGAAGATCAAGATTTCATCCAAGTACGCTACTACAAATGAGCTGGTGAATGGCTGTAAGATGTCATCCATCAACCTCATGAAGATTTTGGGAATATTCATCAACCCAAAAGGCATGACCAGCCACTCGAAAAGGCCCTCCTTGGATTTGAAGGTAGTCTTTAACACATTATATGGTTGGATTGGTACCTGGTGATACCCAGACTTGAATCAATATTACTGAAATATTTCACCCCTTTGAGTTGATCCAGAAGGTCATCAATTTGTGGGACCGGGTACCTATTCCAGACAGTGATCCTTTTCAACTCCCAACTATAAATACAGTGTCTTGAAGTCCCATATTTCTTTTTAAATAACATGATCGGGCTCCCACAAGGTGATGAACTCAGCTAGATGTGACCTTTCTATAGTAGTTCCTGAATCTTCCTCTTCATTTCATCTTTCTCCAGAAGAGAGTGCCAATGATCGGTCCATTGGGAAACAATGCACCTGGGGTCATATGAATGCAGTGCTTGACCTAACAGTGCAGAGGCACCCCTATGGGTGAGGTGAAGATGTCCCCATACTCCTCCATGACCTTGTCAATTTGTTGTTGTCGTGCAGAGGATCCTTGTCTTGAGGTTATGGCCACAGTCTTCTTCTTGCCCTCAGGATGGATCATCAGGAAAAAAGGTTTCCCAGTTTTGGAAATGAGCTTACTGCATTATTTTGTAGTAACCAAAGAGATAGTTGTAGGCTATGGTACCTCTGGTATCTTGTACCACTTATTGCACAAAGTAACAATAACAACGCAAGGCCAGGACTCATATACAACATTTAACTTCCACAAGTGTGTTTGTCCTATTAATACATTAGAAACATAAAGAGGATAAATGTCACATGATACCTCATTTGTGAATGGCTTCATGCTGTAGGGAAGATGACACTACTGGCTGACGCGGAGATGTTGTCCTTGGTGAAGCCACCCGATGGTGTATGGTTGTGGGTGTACTGTGGTCGACAAGCTCAAATGCTTCACGACCTCTACTGGAATGAGGTTCTTTTGGCTCCCACTATCGACCATGAACTGTAGCGAGGAACCCTTTACCCATATATTAGAGTGGAAGAGACACTCCTCCTCCTCTGGATCTTCTGGTTCCTCCTTCTTGATCTTTGTAGTGGCAACGATGGCATTGGGCTCTGCATCAATAATATGCTTCCCTTTTTCATTCACCTTGTCGAGTTCTAAGTCATAGTCGGAGCATGCATATGCATCTTATTCAGAAGGCCTCATCTCGGCCACCAGTGACTGCTTTGCCCAACACTCACTTGTGTTGTGAGTGGAGCTCTTATAGAAGTCACACCACATTCTTGTGTCCTTATTTGGCTTCATGGTGTTGTTATTTACTTGCGGCTTTGGTAGGTTATCATGGGCCACCATGCCTTATCTTTGTCCTTTTTTTCTGTGGTTTTGGGGCACCTTTCCCATGCTTTTGATTCGTATATCCAAAGTATCACTTCTTATTTTTGAATTTCTACTCAATCTTGCTAGCATACCAGTATGTTGTACCAAGAAAGGAGATGTTGAGGAACTCCATTTCCTCATAAATATATCTGTGAACACAACTGCGGTACTCCAGCACCAAATTTTTCTATAAATCTTTTATACCAAAATTTCTACATAGGGTATGGAAAAAATTCATCAACTCATGTACATCGTGATCCCTTTGTTGTTGCAGCGCAGTCCATTGTATGTACTTGTCCTCATAGTTCCCCACAGGATAATATTGTTCCTTGATGGCATCTCGGAAATAATTCCAAGTGGGCATGACTAAGGACAGAGAGGGTTCATCCTCATCCTTTTTCTCAATGTAGGTTTCCCACCAGTCCTTGATATGGAGAGTAGCTTTGAGGAGTGCGAAAATAATATTTTCCCGATCAGAAAAGTCATAAACTGAGAAATATCCTTCTAATAGATTCAACCATCTATCTACAGTGTCTGCATCTCTTTTTCCATCAAATATGGGAATGTAAAAGTTTACTTTTACTTTAAAATGAGTTTCCCCTCCAGAGTGGCTGCTAGATGTAGATGTGCCGCCAGTGGGTAGTCGTTGAAGGCTCTGGGCAAAGTTATCTATCATCTCATTCCTTTGTTTTTCGAGGGCCTCCTCGAGCAATATTTTGATAGGATCTCATGCTCCTTCATATTTCTTTTCATCCCCCATGGTTGGCCAGCATTGTTTGAGAGGTTTATCTTGAAAGGTTCAACTAGATCTAGCCCTAGCCCCCGACAACGCAATCGAACATTGTCTATGATCTAGTCCGCTTGCATCCCAATGGAAGCTTGTTTGATCGTATCGACCTGGAAGAGATATTGGACATTGATAACAACAAAAGACATTGATATAACCTAGAGACTAGTAGGCCTTTCCAGATGCATGATATTTAACCCCAACCTGAAATAAGAATGCAAATGTGACAACGTGTCATACTTGGAGATGAGTAGTTTGTAGGTCAAAACATGTTATTATGTTGGTCTATGATACAAGACTATCCTTTTGAAATATTTGACAAGATCCATATGTCTGAATATGTGAATTCACTAGGCGAGAGCCCTTAGACACGGAGACCATGGAGCCCTTGTACTTGCCTCGTGTACCTGCCCGAGGAGAAGCATGAACCTAAAAATACTAGTGCCTTCACAGAGCCACAGAGATCAGCACCAAAATACCTTGATAGACCACTCTCAAACACAAAGCGATTTCCAACATCACAACCAGAAAACATTAGAAAAAGCTGAAAATGAATGTTATCACCACGTTAATGCCGCACATGCATGGAGCCTCGAGCATGTGGAGGTTGGCGGGGTTGTGCCTCTAGAAAACACCATTAACTCACAATGTTTTCCGTATTCTCCATCTCATACCCAGATAAATGATGTCCGTACTCTCCATCTCATACCCAGATAAATGATGTCCGTACTCTCCATATCATACCCAGATAGAGGGTAATTAAAGTGCTTACTGTTAAATAAACATATTTGTTACACAATTTTCATAAAATGAAAATTATTGTAAATAGATTTTATTTTAGTTTTTTGAATTTCTAGTGCAATTTGATTAATACATTTTTTTTAGTCTTTACTCATTTTTTTAATTTTATATCCAATTTTACTTGAATATATTTTCGAATAATCAATAATATTTCAAACGTTTCAACGTTTTTTATTAAAAAATAGATTCATTGCATAATAAAAAATCACAATTCTCTTCCAAAATTTAATCATATATTTAAAAAAAATTTCAAACTATTTATTAATTATTTATTTTTTTGATATTAAAACTAAACTGTCACAACAAAAATTTTACTCTTTATTACAAGTATCCTTTTATAGATTTGTCATGTGAGGATCTTCCTTAAAAATGTCTATTTATATTCATTGAAAATTTCCTACCATTGAATATTTTTGGAAAATATTTTGGGGTTGTAAGAGAGCTTAAAATTATAATATCTTGCTAAGATATATCCTTGAACTCTTGCATATATTCTATTGTATAGCTTATCAAAACATGTATGAATACCGTGGCCTACCTCATAGTGAAAGACACCAAAATTTCACACAAACGTCCCATAATATGGCCTAAGTCCACTAGAAAGTCCCCATTTGAAATTTGTTTTAGCTGCTATGTTAGAAGACCGTGGTTATGAGGTCATATTTAGCAAAGGAAATATGTTCCTTCATCACATTGCCAGAAGAAAAGTGCAGCGGATCAGGGTTCGGGTAAAGAACCTCCACAAATTAAATGTAGAATACTATGTTGCTTTGAGAATGAAAGCAGAGAAGGTGCAAAGACGAGACATCAGCGAATTATGGCATATGCGACTTGGCCATTTTAACTGTCATACATTAAAACTATGTACATGAGGGAACTACACTGAAGCCACCTTTGATAATAAGGACAGTTGAGTGTAAGTGATCCTTGAAAGAGTTCACTTATATGCACATGGAACATTCTCGATACTCTCCATGGCCAAGCGTAGGTATTATGTGATTTTTATAGATGATCTATAAAAAACTTATGTGAGAAATCATCTATAAAAAGACTATTCATGCATAATAAAGACTAGACATTCTAAAAATTGTGTGAGTTCAAAGAACTTGTTAAGAAAGAAACATGCAAGAAAGTGAAGGATATGAGGAGTGACAATGGTGGAGAATATATGTTGATTGAATACAATAACTTTTGTGCTTTAGAAGGAATTTGACTGGAGTTGATAGCACCTTATAATCCACAATATAATGGGGTTGCAGATAGAAACAACAAAAGTATTATGAGAGTTTCACGAGAGAAATAACCCAAAGGACTCGGATATTTTTTTCATGATATAAAGATTCTTGTGATGGTATGATTAGCCAGTTTTTCTACTGTGATAGTTTTCTTTCTATCTAATATCATTTAGCTTCTATGTTATGATGATTAAATTAGATTATGTTACATAAATCACTAACTAATGCTCTGTTTCATATGGTTCAGGCATATATACTACTTCTCTTAAAGCTTGCATGACTCATGTCTGATGCCCTACTATAGTGGATTGTGTTTTTTTTATACTACCATTCATAAATTGTTTGACAATTGCAGAGTCTACCATATACCTTACCTTTCTTCCTCTTGGTTCATATAGTCAAGATATTGGTATCTACATCTGAAACCTCATTGGTTGCTCCATTGCCGATCCAAGTGGATATTGGTGGTCACTTTCCTATTCCACTTGGAGCCCCACCATTGTCTCTTTTAGTTTTTCAGTTTCGGCACAACTTACTATTTCTAGCAGTTTTTCGGGTTCTGAACTTCCGGAGCCGTTTTGAGGCCTTAAACGACATTTTTTGGGAAACCTGAGAGAAAGATGGGTCCATGGACCAATGTTTCTCACTCAAAATTTTTAGTCCTCAGATATATCTTTCTAACCAGGTATGGTTCATGTCAAATGGAGATCGTATGCCAAAGTTACGTCCCCGGGAAGTTGAAACACCAATTTACCCAAACGGGGCCCATAGTTTTGGAGCTTCATCTCCTAGGGTTAGGGTTTTGGATGTTTAGGGTTTTCCATTATTTCTAAATAAAAAACATGCCCTCAAGCCTCATTGTGACTTAGTTCAAAGGCCGGTAGCTTCCACATCTCTTCTCAGAGATAGCTACCAGCGCCCTAGCTAGTTTATTTCCATTACGTATGTAAGAAAATTTCAGATCTTTGATATTAATGAAATGAAGTGTTATTTTCATTGCATATTTGTATTTATGGTTATATGTTTATTCTATTGTGTTCCTGAAAAAATCCAGATCAATGGTATCAGAGCGGTCTGCTTTTTCTCGATCCTTCTTTGCATGTCTCCAATGAGGTCGGGGTATAAGGAGTTAGGGCTCGATCTGGTGGAACCTTTGCAATATCAGCCTCACAATCCCTGACGGACACCCATAGCGGACAAAAATAAATATGAGGGGTCAAGATATCCTATCAAAATATTTCTCGAGGAGGCCATCGAAAAAGAACACGATGCCTAATTTTAACCACAGAAAGGGATCATTAGCGGTACCGCCTGATGACGCCGTACGTCCGGCCACTATGAGTGCTGACTCTTTTTAAAGAGTGCATGTAAATTTTGACATTCCCATATTTGAGGTTCAAATAGATGCAGATGTCATCAATAGATGGTTGAATCTATTAGAAGGATATTTCTCGGTTCATGACTTTTCCGACAGGGAGAAGATTATTTTTTCACTCCTCAAAGCTGCCCCCCATGTCAAGGACTGGTGGGAAACCCACTGTGAGAAAAAGGATGAGACAAAACCCTCTCTGTTCTTAGTCTTGCCACGCAATTCTTTACGAGATTCCATCAACTAGGAATAATACTATCTGTGAAGCTATGAGGACAAGTACATAAAATGGACCATGTTGCGACAACAAAGGGATCAAGATGTGCATGAGCTGACGAATCTGTTCCTTACCCTGTGCACAAAGTTGGGTATCAAAGATTCAGAGAAACATCTGGTGCTAAAGTATCGCAGCTGTCTGCACAGATACATTCAGGAGGAAATGGAGTTCCTCGACATCTCCTCGCTTGGTACGACATACCGGTATGCTGCCAAGATTGAGCAGAAATTCAAACAGAAGAAGCGAGACTTTGGATCTACGAATCAAAAGCAAGGAAAAGGTGCTTCCAAACCGCAGAACAAAGGACAGAGCATGGCGGCTAAAGACAACCCGTCAAAGCCACAAGAAAAGAACAACACCGTAAAGCCAAAGAAGGACACGGGAAAGTGGTGTGAGTTCCATAAGAGCTCCACTAACAACACAAGTGAGTGTCGGGCCAAGCAGTCGCTAGTGGCCGAGATGAGGGCTTCTGAGTCAGATGCATGCTCCGACTCCGAATCAGAACCTGAAAAGGGGAATGAAAAAGGGAAACAAATTATTGATGCGGAGCCCAATGCCACTGTTGCCACTACAAAGGTCCAGAAGGAGGAACCGGAAGATCCAGAGAAGGAGGAACGTCTCTTCCACTCCCAGATGTGGGTAAAGGGCTCCCCTGTACAGTTCATTGTCGACAATGGGAGCCAAAAGAACCTCATTTCAGCAGACGCCGTGAAGCGGTTGGGCTTGCCGACCACAGCTCACCCATATCCATACACCATCCGGTGGCTTCACCAAGGACAAGATCTCCACGTCAACCAACAGTGATGCCTTCCTTATAGCATCAAGCCCTTCATGGATAAGGTATTATGTGATGTTTCTCCTATTGATGTTTTCGATGTATGATTAGGACAACCATACTTGTGGAAGTGTCATTTTGTGTATGAGTCTCAGCCTCACGCTGTTATTGTTACTTTGGGAAATAAGTTGTACAGGATACCAAAGGTACCACCTCCTGCCACTATCTCTTTGGTTACTGCAAAAAAATGTAGTAAGCTCATTTGCAAAACCAGGAAATTCTTTTTCCTGATGATCTGTCCCTAGCGAAAGAAGAAGACTATGGAAATGACCTCTAGACAAGGCTCCTATGCACGTCAACAACAAATGGATAAGGTTGTGGAGGAGTACGGGGACGTCTTCACCTCACCCACAGGGGTTCCTCTGCATTGTTAGGTCAAGCACCTGATTGATCTGACCCCAGGTGTGCCACTACGCAATGAACCAATATATCGGCACTCTGTTCTGGAGAATAATGAAATCAAGAGGTAAATTCAAGAGCTGCTGCAGAAAGGTCACATCCGACCAAGTTCATCGCCCTTTGGGAGCTCGATCGTGTTGGTACAGAAGAAGGATGGGACGTGGAGACTCTGTATTTACTATCGGGTGCTGAACAAAATCACTATCTAGAATAGGTACCCAATCCCATGGATTGATCACCTTCTAGACCAACTCAAAGGTGAAAAATATTTCAACAAGATCGACTTGAACTCTGGGTATCGCCAAGTACCAGTTGAACCCTCCGATGTGTGGAAGACTACCTTCAAAGCCAAGGAAGGCCTTTTCGAAGGGCTGTTCATGCCTTTCGGGCTGACGAATGATCCCGCAACCTTCATGAGGTTGATGGATGACATCTTGCGGCCATTCACCAACTCATTTGTAGTGGTGTACTTGGATGACATTCTGATCTTCAGCCAGACTTGGGAAGAGCACCTCCACCTCATCCAATAAGTTCTCCAAACACTGTGACAATAGAAGCTATGTGCCAATTTGGAGAAGTGAACTTTTGGCATGACCCAGGTTCAATATATGGGATACATTATTGATGAAAGGGGGGTGCATGTGGATCCAACCAAGATCCAAGTCATTCGGGATTGGCTAGCCCCAACCACTATAACAGAGCTTCACAGCTTTCTGGGTCTTCCTAATTTCTACCATAGGTTTGTGTTGGGATTCTCTCATATCACTTGGACCTTGAGTCAAGTCACCAAGGGAAGAGTGAGAGCAAAATTATTTTGGTCAAAACCTCAACAGAAGGCGTTCACAGAATTGAAAAATCGCCTCTGTTCTGCCCCAGTGCTCACATTACCAGACTTGTAACAGCCATTTGAGATCAAGATAGATGCCTCTGACTATGCTATTGGGGAAGTTCTTACTCAATAGGGACATCCAATGGCATATCACAGTGAAACATTTTCTGACACAATTCGCAAGTATCCCACTTATGACAAAGAAATGTATTCCATTGTGCAAGATTTTCAACAATGGAAGCATTACATTTTTGGGAAGGAAACAATCATTCGCACAGACCACCAGCCCCTGCAGTTCATATAGACAAAAGGGAAGTTGCAGAATGATCGCCATCAGAAGTGATCCACATATATGCAACAGTTTCATTTTAACATCAAGTAAAAGAAGGGTAGAACCAATAATGTTGCAGACTGCCTCAGCCGACCACCAATCATGGCGCTCACCACCTTTCTCAACTCTTATGGGCATGAGACTTTTGATTGGCCGCTTCTCTACAAGAGCAGCCCAGACTTCGGCCACACTTACAAGGCACTATTATGGGGTACACAACTTCCAAATTTTCACCTCCAAGATGCACTTTTATGTCACCTGGGACACCTTTGTGCTCTTTAAAGCGAGCATGCCAAGCTGATATGGGAAGCACACTACAGTGGAGTCGCTGGGAATTTAGTGGTCGAGAAAACAATAGCAGTACTGCAGAAGTAATTCTGTTGGTTGATCCTTCAAAAGGATGTCGGGAAGCACATCAAATCCTGCATCACGGCGCTACTCTAAACCTACTCATCAACAAGAAGCAAGGCCTATATACTCCGCTACTCACTCCTAGTTAATTTTGGGATCCATGTCCATGGAATATGCCACTCTTCTACTATGCATGGAAATGATTAAACATGGTTGTCGATAGATTCTCAAGACACAACAGGGATACTGTAAGAAGAATATCATGTTGCACATCGCTAAACTCTTCTTTGAAAGAGTGTGGGTGTACTTTGGGATCCAAATGTCTATCATATCAGATCGAGATAGCAGGTTCCTCAGCACATTTTGGTCCAACCTTTGGTCAATGCTGGACACCAAGCTCACCAAGTCCACAGCTTTCCATCCCCAAATAGATGGCTAGACAGAGGTCGTCAACAGAATTACTGTACACATTCTACACATGTACAATTCAAAGCATCCATGCACATGGGATGAGATCCTCCCTTATGTACAACATATTTATAATTGGGCTCTCCACAGTTCAATCGGTCATAGCCCCTTTCAGGTGGGCTTGGGATTCCAGCCACTATGTCCCATTGACGTAGCCATGCCATTTGTGGCTACTCAGGCTGATTTGGCTCATGTCCAGTCTAAATTTGACAAAGCAAATAGCTTGATCGAGCGCATTCAACACATTCACCAACAATTTCATGATATATTGGATAGATCCAATGCCAAGTACAAGAAACGCCATGATCAACACTGCAAAGCAACTCCAAAGTACAAAGCATACTACTTCACAGCATGAGCACCTCACTGACCCTGTTCTGCCCACCCGCCTACAGGTCATACACCATCACCACACAGGAAACAATTATTTCAAGCGCAAGATTCACCATTCCTGTTATAAGTACTAAGGTATCCAATGCGGACTACCTTCGTTCCTTTACTTCCCACCTAATTGACACCTCCAATTGCGTAACAACTCACACCAACGTAGTTAAACCTGCATCGCATGGAACAAAGCACTACAATTGTCTCATGGACAAATCAAGAACACTTCCTAACAGAAGACCCACCCAGATTGCAGTTGTCAAAGCTGGCCAACTCCTGCACCAAGGAAAGTGGTTCACCAGGGACCAAGTTCAGCAGAAATTTCCTCATCTCATGGAGGAACTTAACGCAATGGGGACCATTGCTTCCTAAGGGGGGAGGAATGATCCAGTTGGATATTGGTGGTCACCCGCCTATTCCACTTGGGGCTCCACCATTGTCTATTTCAGTTTTTCAGTTTCGGCACAGTTTACTATTTTTAGCAGTTTTTCGGGTCCTAAACTTCCGGAGCCGTTTTGAGGCCCTAAACGACGTTTTTTGGGAAAACGGAGAGCAACATGGGTCCATGGACCGATGTTGCTCGTTCCAAATTTGTAGTCCTCGGATAGATCTTTCTAACGAGGTATGGTACGCGTCAAACGGAGATCGTATGTCAAAGTTACGCCCCTGGGAAGTTGAAACACCAATTTACCCAAACGGGGCCCATAGTTTTGGCGCTTCATCTCCTAGGGTTAGGGTTTTGGATGTTTAGGGTTTTCCATTGTTTCTAAATAATAAATAGGCCCTCAAGCCTCATTGTAACTTAGTTCAGAGCCCAGTAGTCGCCACATCTCTTCTCAGAGATGGCTATCAACGCCCTAGCTAGTTTATTTCCATTTTGTCTGTAAGAAAATTTCAGTACTTTAATATTAATGAAATGAAGTGTTATTTCCATTGCATATTTGTATTTATGATTATATGTTTATTCTGTTGTGTTCTTTCATAAATCTGGATCAATTTCCCAACGTATTACTTGTTTCATCCCATCACTACTGAAAATCCAAAAAACCTACTAAATATGTAGCCTTTGTTTGAAGATAAAATGATTTTTGCGCTCAATGATTAGGTTGCAGATATATCCCTCTCTCGATTTAAGGGTCTAGCCTAACAATCTCTTCCTCCAAGGAGCTCAACTTTTGTTACTACATCCCACTGAAAAATACATCCTACCTATTGTAGAGATGAAATGGATCACAAAATATAGGAAAATAAATATGCAATCAACTCCAAGTTTTCTCTCCTATGATGACACTCTAAGTTCATCTAAAGAGATTTGTGATACTCCTCTAGGAAATCCCTATGCTAAGCAGCACTGGTTGACTTAGCTCAACAACATAAGAAAAACTCCAATATAAAAATGAAATTCCAAAACCAGAATGATCAAAATGAGCAACCAACCTTCCTTTTAGTTTTTATTTCAATTCCTCATACCATGGTTCCATTTTTCCCAATAAATGGTTTGATCCTTCCCATGGTTCGATTTACGTGCTTGGTAATTCCACAACTTAACTTTATTTTTTCTTCCTTTCCTTTATCCTAGACATTTCATTTTCTACAAAATTTATTAAATATTTCCAAAAATTATTTATCCTAATTTTATTTAGCTAAATATATATATATATATATATATATATTAATTGCCAAAATTGTAAAATTGGGAATTTCCATGTCAAAATTTTAATTGGGGATATGGTAGTCCTCCCCTCCCAAATGTTGTGTTTCCTCAAGCAATTATACTGGTGGATGCTGCAAAACTTGGTCTCCTTCCCAAGTGGCATCTTCTTCAGGAAAATCCCTCCACTTAATAAGGAATTATCTAATCATCCTACTCCTCGTATTGCTTTCCCTCTCCAATAATATGAACTCTTGTGTCAAAATTATATTCCCCTCATCATCTAATGGTGGTAACTCAGTGGCACTGTTCACTCATTTTCCCAAGCCATTTTTCAAGAAAGAGACATTGAATACATTATCCACCCTGCTTCGTGGTTGAAGCACCTACTCATAAGCTACCTCCCCCAATCTTCGGATCACCCCGTATAGCCCTAGCAAATGAGGTTGAATATTCTTAGCACACTTACACTTTAGGGGTGGATTTCTTGTATGACTGTGGTATTAGGAAAACCAAATATTCAACCTAAAAATTTCCCTCTACTCTACCTTTTCTACATAAAAAATTTGTTTGTTTTGCACCATATGCATGTTGTCCTTGAATGCTATAAGGATATATTGACTCTCATGTATCCAATATTTTTCCTCTCGAGCTCTTCTATATCCAAAATGATATCAAAAAAATTCAATGCATCATAACCATATAAAGCATGAAAGGGTGTCATTCATCTAGACATATGATATACGATGTTGTATCAATACTCCCTAAGGTGTAGCCACTTCACCCATGCTCTCTGTTATACAATGACATATTTTTGCAGATATCCATCAAGTTACTTATTCACTATATCTGTATTCCCATATTTTTTAGTGTGGTAGCTAGTGCTACGATATCTCCATGCCCATAAGGAAAATTAAATTGTTCTAAAACCCTCCCATATATTTCACATCTCTCCCACTAACAATTGTCTTAGGAATCCCATATATCCTAAACACCTCTCAAAAAATCAACTCAACCACATGTGATGTTGAATATTGAGCTGGAATGGTGAAAAAGTGTGCAAAATTTGTCATCCTGTCAATAACCATAGAGATGAAATATCTCCCCTGTATTGTTAGAAATCATATAATAAATTCCATCGATATACTTGCCCACTTCTTGTGATGAATATGAAGAAATTGTAGTAACCCAACAAGATGTGTGTTCTCTACCTTGTTCCTTTGGCATACATCACGCTCCTTGATATTCCTAAAAACATCGTCCTTAATACCTTGCTAAATGAAACTATCCCTAACGACCCTATAGGTCTTGTATAATATCTAATTCCTTATCAAAGGTGATTCATGAGCCACGTGTACGATATTCTCCCTGAATATTGATCCTGGCACCAAATAAATCCTATCTTTGTAATATATTACATAATCCATTACCCAATACCTGACATCCTTATGAGTACCATCCAACATCTCACATGCATGTCGATCCTTGGAGTAATCCACCAAAATTTGTGACTTCAAATATTATGTGATAGCCATCAAAGATAGTGTCACGAGTCTCTGTGATAATTCATCAACTTCTATGTTCTGCTTACCCTTGAAATAATATCAAAATCATATTTTTGGATCTTACTAACCTATTTATGTTGTCCCTCCTGCAGGTTATGCTCGTCCATGAAAAATCAAAGACTATTGTCAACAGTCTTAACCTTGTACCTGTTCCCCACTAGGTATTCCTGAAACTTATCTAGCGCATGCATGGCTACTAGAATATATTTATCATAAATGGGATACAATATCTCATGTCGCTAAATTTTTTGGTTCTCAAATACTATGGGGTTACCTACCTGTGAGGACAATACTCCAATGTCCTCCATTGTTTCATCACACTACACAACAAGTGGGCATAAAAAATATGAGGGAAAAAACAGGAAAACTAATCATTGCCCTCTTGTGGTGATAAAAATCCTCCTATGCCACATCCTTCCACTCGAAATCCCATTTCTTTGTTAAATCCATAAGGGGTGTTGCTAACTAGGAAAACCCCTTCATGAACCTCTTGTAAAATGTACATATTTCCATCAACCCCCTCAAATATATCACATTACATGGTATAGGCCAATATAAGATGGTCGAAATATTCTCTTGATGCACCTGTAATCCATCCTCTCCAATCATGTACTAAATATATAATGTCTCCATCAATCCTAACTGACACAAACATTTTTTCATATAACTACTACTCCTCTAGTATGCGCATGACCTCCTCCAATTGTTGGAGGAGCTCCTCCCAATTCCTCCTATATATCAAGATATCATCAAAGAATACCAATACACATCATTGAAACTTCTTGGAGAACACATGGTTCATGAAGTACTGAAATGTGGCTAGTGTGTTGGTCATCGCAAATAAGATGACCAAGAACTCAAAGGGCCGATAACAACAATGAAATGGAGATGTCCTCCTCTCTCTCCTGGATTTGGTGGTACCCTAAGCACAACTCTATCTTGGAGAAGTAATTCTCTTTTATAATATCATCCATCAACTCATCAAAGAGTGAATTAAGATACCTCTTATTCAGAATCTTCTTGTTCGGGGCCTTTTAGTCTACGCACATGAAAAGGGTCCCATCCTTCATCTTCACCAAAACTATAGAAAAGTGAAAGGACTCAAGCTATAACTAATATGCCCCAATATCAAAAAATCCTATATATCCCTTTCAATATCATCCTCATATGCCTTAGGATGTATGTAGGGAGTGGTAATGACTGCGTGCACCCCCTATTCTAGCTCAATGGTATTCTCGAACCCTTTGTAGGCTGCCTTTCCTTGTGGAATCTCTTTAAATACTGCCTGATGACTCTACAAGAGAGCCAATATGTTTGGATGTTTCTACTGGTTTATCCCCCAGGTCTCTAAGATCCTCAAATCTATATCCCACTCCATATCACTATGCCTCAAATCAGCCCCATCTTATATGTAGATACTATCAGGGGTGAGTATGGATGCATACCCTTAAAAACTACTAGCTTTCCATCTAGCCCTATGAAATCCATCTCTAATTTCCTCCAATAGTGACACGTCCAAGATAATACAACTACTGAACTCCCATCACCACATTGGTATCCATAACATCCACCGCGAGGAAATGGTTTTTCACTATAAAGTTCCTTATGGTCATATTCATGCTAAGAACATACCAGGTACAATGCATAGTCCTACCTCCTAGAATTGGTATTCAAAATCCCTCTAACACCTATGTTTGAATTCCTTTACTCTCCACAAGCCATCCATCAATAAAATTATGGTTTCACCACTATCCACCAACATAGATACATATTTTCGTTGCATTGTGCCTTTGATACTTAGTTTCAAATACTTTGGAACTCCCTGAAGAAAATCAATAACTCCATTAGTGGGAAGGAAAGCTCCTCGAATAGGTGGGGGTGGTGGGCCACCTCTTCTCGAGCTCTCAGGTCCACCCTCACCTTCATATACCTCATTGTATGCATCCTTCTCATCTCGCTCACTATTTTAAAATACCTCTATCTAGTGGGCCTTGCCCATGGTACACTAATGCACTGGTGCCCATGGCTCATAACAAGTAAAGCATAATTTCCTCCACAGAGGTTCGTCCTAGTCTCATCATCTAGATGTCCCTTCCCTTTCCACTCCTTCTAGGAAATTTTGATGTATTTTCGCTTATGAAGAAATATGGTTTAGTACATGCTAAAACACTCATCTTCGGAACAACACCTAGCATGTCTAGTGCTAAACTAATGGTATCCTGGAGTGATACTGGCATATAATATCACACCCAAACTCACAGAGGCTTAGCAAAAGCCACAATAAACAACATGTTCAATATATCCTTGTAAATATATGAATCAATCACCTCAAGCCTCCGAAATTCTGTTATGTAAGCCTTTGCACCCCATGCCTGCATAAGTTTTGGAAGCTCCCTAAAGTGGAACTCTGGATCCTTCCAATCAAATATCTCCACTAGCCTCTGAGTGAACTCATTATCAGATGTGATGGATGCATTCCCAAGTGTAACCAATATGATATACCACCACTCATGCACATTATCATCTAAATTAAATTTATAAAATCTAATGGCATCTCCCTCTCACATGGGATTCAGGCTAAGGTAAGTGTATAGTTTCTAAACTCATTATCTCATAGATCTCTTGTTTGACCCATCAAACCCTAGAAATTTCACCTTCCTAGCTGGATTCTCATTATCTAAATTATTATTATGTTTTCCTCCTCGGAATGAGGGCCTGAATCCCCTATATTTCTCATTTAGATAGTAGTAATGTGCGAAGGAGAGTGTCCTTCTAATCCTAGGGTCCAAGGCCCCATACTAATAAATCACTTCAATGAATGATTTAATTAACTCCATTAATGCATCAAATCCTCTCTCTCATTATGGTTCCTCCGTGAAGTGACATAGTAGGCCTGGGATTTTGACCATATGTTTGGGTTGTGCATGGATGTATATGGATCCCTTCTCATATTCCAAAATCTCCTTCTTCTTCATTGTTTCATCCCCAACCACCTTGAGGTCCTCCCTACATATTCTACAATTTCACACCCAACATCTACCTCATCATATCCACCATTTTTTGGTTTTATGTTTCCAAATCCTCGATTAGTGGATCACACCCACCATTCTTGACACAGTGGATCAATAAAATGCTCAAAATTTTAAATGCAAAAAACAACTCGAAATTTGTGCCAAAGCGAATATCTCGTGAGCCTAAATCCAAAACAACTCCTTTCACTCAAAAATGTTATCATATTCTCTCGATATCATGCTCTTCCCAATTTTTCAAATAACCAATATTTTAAAATTTTGGGTTGCAAGTAGCCGAGTCAGTAGTCTGTACACTTACTAGGAACTTGACTCGACATGATTTTGTTTTTATGGGCCGGTGATTGGTTTAGAAGTGTCTTGTTCTTATTTCTTATGAATGGTGCAATTTTATTCGTAGAGTAGTCTCTGATGTGGTACAATGATGGAGGGCCATGTGGGCGAATAGCACATAGCCACGTGGCCTCCTCTTACTTGTATTAACTCTTTGTGTATGGGATAAATCAATGATCCATGGGATTCAAATGGAGGACCCCAGGGTTGGCAGTGCAGTGCTCCACCATTGCACCACCAATAGTGCTTATAAAGCACAGTGTACATTACCTGTTTTTTTTTTATGGGTTGGAGTATTGGGGGTCGAGGTTGGGGCTAACCCCTAGCCCCTAGTCCACCCCATGGCCACAATACCGCATCTAGAGAAGATAGGGTGGGGTTAACCCTGGCCCCAACACCACATGTTATGTAATTTTGCAATCATAGTTCAATGGTGGTAAAATCCAACCAAACCATTTATTTTATGGCCAAACCATATATTATAATGAAACCACATTATGTTTCCAAACTATATCATTTATATCATAAATTTTTGGTGGATATTGAAACCTCAACAGAAACCATTTTTATTACCACGGCTTAATTCTGGGGTGTGGTACGGTTAGCCTTCGGCACATAGATATAATACTTAACCTCTTGTGGGCATGTTAACCAAGCCACCAGCCTAAGCATGGTTTAGGGGCGATCAACAAAATGACATGACAGTTTCAAATAGTCTAAATCCAATGGCCAACAGAGTGCCACATGGCCCATTTTTATTAGCTCATGGGTGTCATAGTAAATTTAATGGTTCAAAAATTTTCAACCGAATCAGCATGAATCTCGATGGCACGAGTAAAAATTAACACCCCACGTTGACGAAAAAGTAAGAATGTGTAGGATGTATAGTAGGTGCATGCGATTTGGATGACAGATAGTAGCAAAAAATCTTTGGAGCATAAATCAGTCAATTATCGACCCTTTTGAGTTCAAAAAGAGCCTAGGTAGGGGATTTTGACTATTCTGGAACCATTGGAGGCATTATTTTTTTATTTCAAGAATTGAAAAGCCATGTAAACACATATTTTTTAGCATAATTAAAGAGGCCCAATGTTGGAAGATGGACAAGGAGATGTATCCTAGGAGGGGTGACCTCCTTCATAATTTTTTGTCTTGTGTTTTTTTTTTATGGTATTGTTGTCTCCATTATGTGATGTATAAGTAATTTCAATCACTTTTTCAATGATCTATTGTAACTTGTTAAATTTCATAAAAAACCTAAAAGTTGACTTGCAAATTTTACCATAAGCCTTCAAGTTTACATATTCAGATCAAGTTTCTATTAGAGATTTTTGGTTCTTTGGTTATTTAGAGGGTTTAATTTTGTTGCAATTTTTTCTTATGCTTAAAAGGTTGAAGCTCAAAAGAGGATAAGGAAAACTTGTTGGAGAAACTCCTCAAGCTAGTTCAAGGAGAGAAAATTTGCCAGAATCTCCACCACCAATTTCACCTTAAGTTTCATGAAAAGCCTCACCAGTCATGGAACATCAAGGAGATCTTGAAAATATGACTAAGGATGAGAAAACTTTTAGTAAATAATTCTTTGACATGAATGAGATGGTGAAATTTCTCTACGATGAGAGGAATTCAAGGTTGCAAGGTGAGAGCTCGAATCCTCCAAAAGTGAATGGAGGTAATGGTGACAAACCACCTCTAATTCTGCCTTCATATTCACCTCCATCTTCACCCTCATATTCACCATCATCATCATCTACATCAACCCGTTCACAAACACCTCCACATTCTCCAAACGGACATGTTAAAAATCCATTTTTGAAACTGGCATAATGTTTGAATTACCTATGTAGAATGGAGAGGTAAATACTAAGAAATCAAATAATTGGGTTCATCAAATTGAAGTGTATTGTAGGATATAAAGGATCAAAGATAATGATACTAATATTTTTTTAGATTCATCTTGCTTCATTAAGGCTGGAAATTGCATCACTTCTTTGTTGGGAATCCAAAACTCAAGAGGACATGAAGAAACATTGTAAGGTTTTATCCTCTTGGAATAATTTTTTTGTTGCATTAAGAAGACAATTTTATCCTTTAGCATACATGCATAAATCTATCATTGATTTGCAAAAATTTAAGCATTTAAATGGTCAAAGTGTGAAATGTGATACCCAAGAGTTTAAAAGGAGAGAATCTATTCTGGGTGTATATTTATCCTCTCAAGACACTTTACTCAAATACATTGGAGGTTTACAGAGCTACATGAGACACACTATTATCATGTTTAATCCTACAAATTTAGATGAAGTTTGTGTACATGAAAAACATCTATAAGAAAGAGGGAAAAATGTTTCTAATGAAACAAGGGAGAATTCCTTTGAGTCTAGAGACAAAGGAAAGGGTTAGTTCAAAGTAAAAGGTAAGTTTAGAGGAAAAGGGAAGAATAATGTTGCCATCAAGATGGAGAAATAAAAAATCACATGCAAAAATTGTTCTAAAGAGTGCCATGATGAAGATCATTGATGGAAAATTCATCCTCAGATGAAACCCAGAGATTTAAAAAAAAAGGAGAAATAAAAGGTTGATGCTACTATACAACAAGATTTAGGCTCTAATTCCGGGGATGAAAAAAAATATCATTGCCAAGGGATTGAAAGGTATAGACACTTCAAGTAATATTTCTTCAAATAGTCTAAATGAAACTCAATGTGAAGAAACATGAATAGATATTTTTCAAATTATAGTTATTCCAGAAAATACCAAGATAGATACATTGTTTCATAGTGGATCACATGAAAACCTTATCTTAGAATAGACTGTCAAGACATTGAATCTAGAAACCATTCCTCATCCTAAATGTTATCCTCAAGGTTGGATATGTGAGAATGCAAAATCACAACTGACAAGAAAATGTATACTTATATTTTCCATCATCACAAAATTTATTGATGAGGTTGAACTTTATTTAGTTCCACTTGATATATGTGGTATTGTTTTTGGAAGCCCATATATATATCACAGGACATCCATTTATCATCGCCAGGAGAATAAATATCATTTATGTAACAATAATTTTTTTTTCTATTTATAGTGTTAACACTAATTTCATCCTACAGAGAAATTATTGTTTATCATATTTTGACGTACATCCACCATCAACAATTTACCTTACTGTACAGTTACCCCTTTCAAACTTATTCATATATTAGTTTGAACTGATACTCCAATTATAAAATCTCAGTGAAACGCTAAGATTAGGAATTCATCCCTAATTTATTTTACATGGAAATTTGTATAGCAATAGTTAACTTCTCTCCTCTTAACTATTAATAACAATTTCTCATTCCATGCTAATGACTTAGACATTTTCTAAACCTATCTCCCCCTCAATCCTATATTCATTAATTTAGCTTTACATTAAAAGCTATCACCTATATATCTGTTCTGACCCATATATATTTAATTATAAACAAACCCACCTTGGTTATGAGTAATAATTATCAATATTGTTTAAATTTACTTTTAAAAGTTATTATTTGCATATAAGTTCGGACCTATATATATATTCCCATAATAGAATTCACCTTGGTCCGACTTCGTTCTATACAACATTAACACTCTAAAACTTTACAACATTTCTACAACCCTTACGAAGAGTCATCATCACGTTGATATGTATTTATTTGAACTTTTTTCTTAAGTCATTTCTCAATGTATAAGGTCCATGGATTAATTTCGATTATTGTTGAAACTAGATTTACATGAGACCTCATTCGTATGGCTAGTGAAATTCGATATTTAACCTAACTTGTCTTACCACATATGCTAACTCATTTATTAGATACTCCATGTCACTCCTAATTAAACTTGCCATCCCTATTGCATTTACTGTGGATAGGTATGTTTGAATTCTCCATATATGATTTCAGCCACTACTGTATGCGATATTCATCGGGATTCTTGACATTTAATTAAAGGTATTGGTTTACACAGCTCTTAATTTAACTTGTCAATCTATGGGAATTCCTCCGACCACCAGATCTGTTACACGTGGAGGGTTTGGATCGAACCACAATTAGGGTTTGAGATCCGATAAGAATGCACAACATTGTTGCCACATAGTATTGGCTCAATGTCCTTTCTCCCCACAAAGTTTTGACCAGTGAGTCAGTTAAACTGATGAACTATCATGGAATTTATTCACCCATTTATTTTCCCTCTGATTTTTACGATTTTCCTTATGAAATTTGTTTCATTTCTTTCTGTAAATTATTTCATTTGTGGTTTCAATCTTAAAAACAATCCTAATATCAAATATTTCTGCCATTACAGCTAACCAGAGAAATGAAATGGCTTTACATTTCCTGTCTCGGCTCAGCTGGGTTTCACAATCCCTTAGTATCATTTTCTCCAAGTACTTACCTATAGTATCTCTACCCTCTATCCCTTGTGTGTTTTTGTGTATTTTATGGTTGTATTCTTCTTAGCGTGACTTCTATGAGACCTTTTTAGGTTTCCCACATATCTCATAGTCATTAAAAAATTCATATCATTGCGTTATGCCATACTCTCTAAGAAAACATGGTTTCATATTCCCGAATGCATAATTTAGATATTTCTTTCTACGTCTAAGTTTCTGAGGTCTCATACACCCAGTACAGTGAGATATGGTTTCTTTGTTTTAACAACTGTAGTTAAATTTTATTTGGAATGTACTCTCACCTGTTAAAAATGCTATACATATCCCGAAAATAAGTTGAGAGTTTTCGAATTTCCTTTCTGGAAATCTCTTAGACTATATTGTTTTCAATAATTTAAAAGGTTATAATTGTTGGCTGCCAGTTTTTTACACATTTCCTACCATTGATTTCCATATTTTGCCTCTTAACTATAAACAATGGGAGAATCTTTTCCTCTTTCTCCTACCTTTCTACTGTAACTTGTGTTGTTTCACCTTTTTTTATTACTCTTCCAATTAAACAGTTATTATGATATACCATACCATTTTATGACTAATTGATGGTGAATGTTTGGATAAGATCGATGGTATTTGTGTTGTCTTTTCAGATCTCATTTATAGCACCAAATATCTTGAGCACGAATTTCATAAGAGCAGTTAAGAGGGTGTTGTTACAGGAAAGTGATGTTGTTACACCATGCTATTACAGACCCGTCGACAAACTGCTGTTACACCCTGCCTTTACAGACTTGCTGGCGAACTGTTGATCCAGTTGTACCATTGACTGATCTCATTCAAACTTGTTGTTGATCTATCCTCTACCTGTTACACTGTAGCAGTGATTATATTACAATAGATGTAGAAGTTGTTTAACATTGTATTTCTAGGATAAAAGCCTAAGGGCCGTTTTGATTGTAATCTTTTATTTTATAGTTAGCACTTTATTAGGAAGTGGTTATAACTATATGTTTTCTATTTCTATTAGAATGAGAATAATAATATTCTCATGACTGATCCATACCTTGATTTTTTGATGTATACACTATATAGTTCTTAGCCCTAGAGGTCAAAATTTTAGCAGAGAAAAACATTATTTTGGCTTTGTAATTTTTTTTATATTAATACAAATTATCCTGTTATTTTTGTTACATGCATTATTCAATTTAGTTTCCATTAATTTCTCCCTATACCTGCGCCATGCTAGGGAGGAAGCACCCTACTTATTAGCAGGTATTGTAGTGATTAAATTAGTTGTGTGTATGTAATTATATTTTAGTTTATGTATCAATAGAATTTTGTTGCTACTGTTCAGTTGTGAATATATCCACTTCAATATTACTACTTTGTATTCTGTTACGCATATGATATTAGAGACATCAGCTGGTTACTTGTTGTGTGGTGCGCTAGAATAGATTAACTGAAGTGTGACTCCAATATTGTAGACCCTTTTAATTCTACGTGAGTGATTTATTTCTAGCATTTACTTCAACAATGATTTCTTTTCTTTGAAATTTCTTCTGGTTGGTGTGTTGGCACAAACAATGCAATTGTCATTGGAATAAACATACTTCCTTGGATTGATAATTAATGTGTGTTTTTTAGTAATTTAACAGCTATTTATATAGTAAAACATTTTGGCATCATTTCCAGGGATGGAAGTGATGATTCAATCAATCAATGTTGTTTCTTAGAAGTGCAATTTTCGTGTGTTTTCATAGAGTGTCTCCAGCGACACAATTGTTGGGAAGTAAGACGAGAGGTAATAACCTGCACAATGATCAAAAAAACTTGAGCGGGCTCACCAATGTGTTGTTGGGACACTTAGGAGTAGAATTTCTGAGCATTTTCTCTTTTTTTCTCTTTCTTTGAGTGTCTCGGGTGACACAATTTCTAGGTGGTAGGAAGAGAGGTAAGAACCTGCACATCACTCTAACAAACTTTAGCAGGCCCACCAATGTCTTACTGGGACACATAGGAGTTGAATTTTGGGTGTTATTTTAGGGTGCCTTTAGCTATATAGATGTTGCGCGGTAAGATGAGAAGTAATAACCTGCACATCGCTCTAACTAACTTGGGAGGGCTCACTACTGTAGAAACTAAAGCACTTGTAGGATGAATTGATACACATAGTGTCCATGTGTGTTGGTAGGACAACATAAACATCTACAAACACCCAAACTCTATTGACTACAGGAAAGACGGGGTCGTAAGAAGCAAAATAAGAGCATAGATTTGGGAAGGAAAACATTCTTTGGAGATATGATTTCAAGGGTAGAAAAGGAACAGTCCACGTCATACAGAGATAATAGGAAGACAGGACCACAGAAAGCAGCTACCATATCAAGGCCTGGATCATCGATGTCTTCCATGTCTGGACCTCACCATCCTTTGAGCATCATATCCACTTCTGATATCAAAACTCTAGATTCAAAATAGTAGTGAAAAATTATTGATCAGGATCTGAGAACTAAAGGACACGGAGAGACTAGTGGGGAGAAACAGGGACCCGAGGAACAAAATTCAGTTTATAATCAATTGGATGTTGGTTGTGTTGTTAAACAGTTGATCCTCGAGCAACCCGATCCTTCTATTTGTCAATCTCTAGTACACTCAGAGGTCAGTACATCCCATCAAGAAAAATCAATCATGGGGGTCGAGAATGTCAAGATAAATTGCTCTATTAATTTTCAATTCCCAATAGTAGTAACACAGGATGAGGCTCCTATGGATAATATCCCTTTATCATCCCTACCATCCTTTGAGGGGATGGCTGTTTAAGATCCTGATACCTTCCTGTTCGAATTCGATGTGTTGTGTAGAGGTTATGACTACATTTCAAATGCCCAAAAGTTTAAATTATTCCCTGCTACTCTGAAAGGAGTAGCATTAAGATGGTTCATGAGGTTGGGTGTTGGCACGATTTGAACTTGGAATGACATGAGAGAGGCCTTCCTCTTTAAGTATCATGACTACTTCCAAACCAGGGATTTGAAGGACAAGATTTTTAGAATTTCAAAGAGGGAGGAGGAAAGCCTGGAAGAATATCTAGATTGATTTCACTACAATTTACAGAGGTCTAAGTTTAGTAACTTAGATCCAGGAATTCTAAAGCCAATATTCTTAACAGGACTATGAGATGATTTTATGGAGCATCTAAACATAATATGAAAATGATACATATTGCAAGAAATTTTTGATGAGATAATGAAGCTTTGCCTCCATAGCCCAGGAGGATTGGTCAAGGGGAGAATTTCAGTTCGGGATTATTCGCTTCAGTTATAGAAGTCCACAAGAGGAGGATTAACTAGAGCAGAGATCAAGAACTTATTTTAGGATTTTAAAACCAACCTCCTTAGCACTCTCTCTTCCTTGATCACTACGGTACAATTCAAGAAAGAAAAAGTAAAAGCTCAAGCAACCTTATCAATATTTTGTCCTCAATGCAAAAAGAAACATTTGGAAAGAGGTTATGGATTGAATAGTGTCAGCCTGTGCAACATCTGTGAGTTGGCACACTCTACGAATCAGTGTCCTAAGTTTCCCAGACTGAAGGCATTACTTCAAGAATCAAGAGAGAATTTTCAATATTCTTATTTCACCGGATCAAAGAGACCATGGCATCCACAACCTACAGGTATGCCTTTAGCTTTTTCCTCTTTTGATCCTTGGAATAATATTTATAATAGTCAACAATACCCATGGCAGTATCCTATTCCTTCCTCAACACAATCTCCTTCACCATGGAACCAGTGCCCATCTCCTCCACCAATGCAATATCCTCCATCAAAACCAAATCCTTGGGGTTAGAACTAGAGAGGCAATGGCCAAGGTCCAGTACCCCCTCCAATAGCAATGCAATATTAGTAGCTACAACTTCCTTCTATTCAAAATCATACACCTTTTTTCCGACCCCAATTACCTTTGCAACCTAACCCCAATCCAAATAATAAGGGAACCTAGAGCATGGATTCTTCGGTTACCCTCCAGACTTATCTTATTGCTACTATCAGACTTAATGAGGTTGGGCTTCAATCAGGGAAAGTAATCAGATCTGAACATACCCCCATTATTAGCGAAGAAAGTGAATCACCCAGGAAGGATATGGATGATTCTAAGGCAGTTGTTACATATGTAACAACTGATACAACACTCATTGTTACATGTGTAACAACTAGCTCAGGAGGGTTTGATGTTCCTGCAACAACCAATTCGAGTAAGGTTGGTACATCTATAATAGTTGACTCATCTGTTAGCATTCATAACCCCCCATACCCTCAACGATTAACTGAAACTGGGCTGGTCTCACAACCTGAATCTGAATTCCTCAAGGAGATGCAAAATGTGTATGTGTGGATTCTGTTATTACAAGATCTTAAATAAGTTCTTACCTATCCTAGAATAGTGAGGGATATATGTGTCAAAATATCTGGAAGGAAACTTAAAGACCCTACTATTTATCCATGTCATGGGAAAATTGTCTGATCTTATGATTGATCAGCCTTTGTTGACTAAATATAATGACCCAGGGAACCCTACAGTGATTGTCCATATTGAAAATCATCCCATAACCAATACTTCGATTGATCTAGGGGTAGCTATTAATGTCATGACTAAAGACCTCTTCATCTCTCTAGGACTTCATGGACTTAGACCTACACCCGCAGTGCTTGAATTAGCAGATAGGTCCCGTGTCAACCCCGAGGGAATGATTGAAAATGTGGTTATCATTGTGGATTCTTGGAATTATCTGGCTGAATTTCTCATTTTACAAACCAAATCCAACCTAGGGGGTCATCCTTTAATCTTGGGAAGATTATGGCTAGCCACTGCAGACGCATATATCAGATGTAGGTCCGAATCTATGGTTATCTCAGATGGACAGGTCACCCAGAACCTGAACCTTTATCCCCCAGAAAAACCTCATATGGATTCGAGTAGTCCCTGGTGGGACGAATTTGCACCTGAATCTGATCTTTCCCTACCTCTTCTCACGCTTGGAAAAGTGAAATACTTTAAGGATGAAACAAAGGAAGATATCATTAATGATTTTATCAGTATTTCACTCCCTGTTTCCTCCATTAGATATTTGGGAGAAGAAGATGAGGAAGATGATGCAATTATTGAACATTTAAAAACAACTCCACTTAATATCAGTAGTCCCGTTGAAATCGAACCTGGAAATTTTTTAAACATCAATCCTAGCGTGACTGGTGAACAAAATAGATTTCTGATACAAATTTTACAGAAATATAAAAATGCATTTGCATGGGACTATACTAATATGAAAGGAATCCATCCTGGCCTATGCACTCACTGCATTTACCTTAAAGAGGATTGAAAACTAGGTATATAACCTCAGCGATGAATGAACCCCACACTTAAGGAGATAATGAAAGAAGAATTGTAGAAAATCCTTAATGATAATTTCATTTACTCCATTTCTGACAGTGAGTGGGTGTCTGTATTTTTCATAGTTTCGAAGAAGAATGGAAAATGGAGAGTCTATGTTGAGTCATAGTTTCATTTCTAGATGGGTTTAGTGGCTATAATCAAATATAGATTTCCCCAAAATACCAAGATAAGACAACCTTCAGTTGCCCATGTGGTACTTTTGCGTACAGAGTCCTTCCCTTTGGCCTTTTTAATGCACCAACAACCTTTCAAAGGGCAATATTGGGTATTTTTTCTGATCGTTTTAATGACTGTCTTGAAATTTTTATGGATGATTTTACACCCTATGGGGATGCCTTTGAGACAAAATTAATTAACTTGGAAAAAAGTGTTGGAACATTGTGAAAAAACTAATGTTGCTCTGAGCATGGAAAAATGCCACATGATGATGGCCAAGGGAATTGTGCTGGGGCATTTCATTTCAGCAAATGGAATCAAGGTAGATCCTGAAAAAATTGAGGTAATCTCGAAAATCCCGACCCCTAAGACTCTGAAAGAGGTACGTAGTTTTTTGGGACATGTAGGATACTATAGGAGATTTATAGAGATTTTTTCAAAGATTGCATCTCCTCTATTTTCATTACTGATGAAATATGTGGAATTTGTGTGGACAAGGAAGTGCGAGCAGACCTATTTAAGGTTGAAGAATTGTGTAACAACATCACTTGTTTTACGAGGACCAAACTAGAAATTGCCATTTCATATTGCTACAGGAAAATCTGACATGGCTGTGGGTGTTGTTTTGGGGCAGCTGGAGGAGAAGAAACCTTATACCATTTATTACATCAGCAAGAACTTAACTCGAGCAGAACTCAACTACACTATTACTGAGAAGGAATTCCTAGCACTAGTGCATGCTATCAACAAATTCCAGCACTACATGACTGGGTATCAATTATTTGTACATACTGACCATGTTGCAATTATATTTTTAATGAACCAACTTGTTACTAATGGAAGAGTTACACAATGGTTATTGTTGTTACAATAATTTGATATTACTATTTTAGATAAACCCGGGAAAGATAATGTAGTTTCTAATTTCCTTTCTAAATTAACTATAAGTGATGACTGCATTGCCATTGAGTATTTTTTTTTAGATGAATATCTTTTTTCCATCTCTACTCACTCACCATGGTATGTAGATATATTCAATTACCTTGTTGCAGGAAAATTCCCACACCAATTCTCTTCCAAGGAAATAAGGAATATTATGCAACAGAGTACTACCTACTCCTGGATAGAAGGAAATATCTATAACACCGAGCCAGATTTTAAAATTAGGCAATGTGTTAGAGAAGATGAAGTATTTGAGATCTTAAAGGCTTGCCATGAGGAACCCTGTGGAGGACACTTCACGGACAAGAGAACATGACATAAATTTCTCTCAACAGGGTACTATTGGCCAACTATATTCTAGGATGCCAATAATTTTGTGAAAGGATGTGATATATTTCAAAGGATGGGCTAGCCTAAAATAATGTGAGATGTTGTTAAAACATCAGATAGTAATAGAAACATTTAATAAATGGGCCCTAGAATTTGTGGGGCCAATTAATCCTTCATCACAGCAAAAATCATACATATTGGTCCGCACTGATTATGTCAGAAAATGGGTCGAAGAAAAGGCATTAACTAGAGCAACAGAGCAAGTTGTTTCAGACTTCCTGTTTCAATGTGTGTTTTTTTCATTTCAGGATACCCAGAGAGATAATGATAAATGGGGGGCCTCATTTCACTAATAATTTGATCAAGAAGTTGGTTAAAAATTATGAAATTCATCATAGAATCACTACACCATATCACTCACAAGAAAATGGTCAAGTAGAAAGTACCAATAATGTAATTGAGACAATATTAACAAAGATAATAGCCAGCCACCGAAGAAACTCAACCAAGAAACTTCCAGAGGTATTGTGGCCTTACAGGACAACATGGAAGAATACTAAAATCATATCACCATATGAATTGGTGTATGGTAAGAATCCCTTATTCCCCATATAATTTGAAATAAAGACATTAAGAACAACATTACGGGTTGATCTGGATTTGAGTACAGCACAAACTCAAAAAATGAACCAACTCAATGAGTTGGAAGAGAAACAACTGGCTTCCATTCAACGGTTATAGATCATTCAACAACAAAGAGATAGATGGCATGATGGGTTTATTAAGAAGAAAATTTTCCATAAAGGAGATTGGGCTCTTTTGTGTGATTCAGGGTTCAAATATTTCAAATTCAAGATATGTACTAGATGGTTAGGTCCTTATGAAGAGGATACCATTTTTTACAATGGGACTATACAATTGGTCACCATTAACAGTGTTAAGATGTTGTTACTGGTTAATGGGCATCGTATAAGATTATATCATCAACCCGGTTTGAAGGAATCATATGTCAACATTGTCACGGACTCTGATCTTCATGTTAAAACAACAGGGGAACATTCTCCTATGCAGCCTTAAAAACTAAAATTCCAATAAGTGCAGTAGTTGAAAACCACCTTTGTGGCAACTGTTACACCTATTTATATATATATATATATATAACAAAAAAAAAAAAAACAAAAAAAAATCTAACTGGGAAAACCCCTTTCCGGGGCGCAATGAGACAGTGAGTAACAGCTAAAAACCACTCTTGTGGTGGTTGTTACATCCATGTTTTTCTTATTGAAACATCACCTTCCCTTTATGATCTATTTTTATGCGATGATGGTATTCATGTAATTTCTTTTTCTGTACCAATTTCTAATGACTATTATGGTTTTTTTTAGAATAATCTAAGGGTTGTCTTGGCTGATACACATGTAATAGCCGACAACCACGAATACTATTTTTTATGATTCATTCCATAAATAGCAATAACTGTGCCATCCAAACACAACAACACGAGCGTTGCAAGAAGGACACCACCAATTCAAAATATTCCTCCACGTCACCTTAGGTATGTCATTAAAAAGGTAAACATTGTCATTGATGATTGAGTGATTAATTGGTGAAGTAATGATATTCTTGTGATGGCCATGGGCGACCGTTACCATTAAGGTGGGGGGAGGGGATATGTCTTGAAATCATTGCAAAAAGCCATAATCATAAATATCTATTAAATCCTCTTGCACTTAATTAATAATAGAATTTCCGATGATGAATGAATCCAGTTGGAAAAGAGCATGTGTATGAAATCCCATTACTTTCCATAATAAGCCATTTATGAATATTAGTGTGAGGTACGATTTGGTAAATCCGTAAAAATCGTCACCTCCCATCAACCTCCTCATCTGAAACCTTAGATCCTCATTATAAAATCATCGATTGGGATAAGTAGAGATACCAAGAAGCAGCGAAGTCAGAAACACAATGATCTTACGGTGGAGTTGAACATCAAAGAAGTGAATTCATAAACGTAGTGATATTACAGTGTGGTTGAACATCAAGAAGAAAATTTAGAAACAAACAGCAGAGATGGGTGGAGCAGCGGTCAGGCACAAGCCAGATTCTATGGACACATTGCAGAATTTTCCAGAAGCATACCATATATTCAGAGATTCTGGATTGATTGAGTTTTCGAGAAGCTTGAAGTCTCAAACGAGGCAGTGGAAATTGACTTTGCTCAAAACTTGAACAATAATAAAACCCGAGTAAGGGGCATGCAAGTGGAGGTGAATGAAGAGGTAATTTTCCAAGTAAATTCATTTCTAGTAGAAGGGCGAAGGTGATTTAACAGAAAAATCAATGACCCCTCTTTGAAAGAATACCTCTTAATAAGGGCAGAGAATCTAGAGAAGAAAGGGAGAGGAATTGACAGATTGTCACTTCCTTATCCTTGGGATTATTTTTCTTCGAGTTTGATTAAATATATCACTTGCGAGGGAAGATCCATGATAGTTTTCAAATATAACTTTCCTCTGCTTAATCACCTTCGTCACTAGCAACAAATTAATCTTCCATTCTATTTGTTAGGGAATATCAAGCATATGGCGACAGAAGTAAAAATAGCAGCACACCCAGAGGCATGTGTGACTAATCACAGACTCATTAATATAATCATGTTGGATGCTCTAGGCCAACAAGGAAAAACTTGGGAGGAATTCAAATGAAAGAGGCTAAGGACAAGCCGGGGGAAACAAACCATGACTTCAGGAGGAAGTCAGGAAGAGGTGGAAACCCAGACTTAGCCTGCTAGAGTTAGGATTAGGAAAAATCCTATTGATGAACCAATTGGGGATAGAAGACCAAAACAAAGAGTGAAAGTTAGCAGACATGCAGAACCTTTTCCTACGGCCAAAAAGAAGAAAAAAACTAAATTTTTATAAGAAGAAAGGAAACCCTCCTCATCTAGTAAGGATGAAACCAATGCCTTGTTTTTAGAACTCGAAAGTATAACAAAAGGAAAATGAAGTATTAAAGAGAAAATTATCTGAGGGGAATGGAATACCAGTGTATATATGTATTACATGTTTTCAAGACTTAACAACATCGGGATATAAGGTCCGTAGAGAAAATATCAGGCCAATGGAAACAGAAACAGAACAACATGAGGTTGTTACACAAGAACCTGTGGATAATACTGTTGTTATACAAGAACTAGAAGTTAAAGAAGATCCTCCTGTAATAATTGACCTAGAATTCGACCCGCAAGAACCTGTGGAGGCCAGTCCTATTTTAGAAGAAACATCAATGGAAATATTGGCTACTGTAGGCGGAAACAAAGGGGTTGACACACAAAAACCCACCAAGGAAGTTGTTTTTACACAAGAACCAGCAGCATAGGTGGAACAACCCCACGTAGCAGAGGCTAGTACACCCATTTTTGAAGTGGATATTGAATGCAGAAGAACGCCAAGCCCCATCTTAGGATGGAGTTCTGAGAAAATCTTATTAATTTCTGAATTACAAAAGTGGAAACAGGAAGAAATCTCCCTTTGGGAGGGGACGATTTCACTAAATGAACATCAAAAAGAAATAAACACTTTGCATGAAAGGTGGATGAAAGAAGAGTTGAAGAAAGGATGGGATAATTGTAAGAAGAAGGAAGCTCTGAAGAAACAGGAGGAACAGTTGTTGCTGTTACAACAACAAGTTCAGGACCTCACCATAGACAAGAAAAAACTTTAGGACCTTGCCCTCAACTTACTGGGTTGTAGGCGGCCTTCTCCATCCTATCCTATTTTTTGGTGGGAACGTTACTTCTTGGTTCATATGAAAGCCATTATCAAGGATAGACCTTATTTATGTTCTTCCACTCATACATTTCTAGATGTTTTCCGTGCCTCCGATTTTGATGAGCAGAGCTTGTTGTGTGAGCTATTCCTACACAATATTATTTGTGAACATGTCAGTATGAATATGGTTGTGATAGTATTCTCCTATATGGGAGATCTTTAATTGATATCTTTTGTGTCCTTTATGAAGAATCAGATTGAATGGTGTCTGGCCATTAAATCTATGGATACTAATGAAGAGAAGACAACATTGTGGGTTTGGGCAGAACCAGGACAGGCTACTGAGTTGAGACGAGAATTCAGGATAATGATGAGTACCCCTAGGATTAAAGAACCATCTACCGCTTATAGAAGAAGAATTATGAACTTCTACCTGAATCAGTTCTCGATGATGAAGAACCGAGCTTTGACAGGGTGCTTCAAATGCACAGAAGCCAAAAGTGTTGAGCTATTGAAGGGGGATCCATTCTCATTCTAGAATTTTGTGGTGGTTGTTACACATGTACTAGCTTATGAAAAAATTATGCAATCCCTTGGTGCTTTGTGGCTGGGATTGAGATTCAAGTTTCCTTTGATCTGGCTGTCAATTGAGGATTACAAGATCAATTATGAATTGAGTAAGTATGAGTCAAAATCCTGGGTACGACAGTTGATGGCCAATCAGGGATATAGGCCTGCAAACAAAGATATAGATGTTGCTTATGATCTCACCAACCTGCACCGGAGATACTCATATGAGTGATGAGTTTGCATGAGGACATGCAAGTATTTCAGTTGGGGGGAGATGTTGGGTACCAGTTTTGTACACTTTTCCTACCTTTTTTTTCCCTATTTTTCCTCTTAACTATAACCAATGGAAGTATCTTTGCCTCTTTCTCCTACCTTTCTACCATAACTTGTGTTTTTTCACGTTGTTTTTATAACTCTGCCAATTCACCAATTATTATGATATATCATATCTTTTTATGACTAATTGATGGTGAATGTTTGGAGAATATCGATGGTCTTTGTGTTGTCTTTTCATATGTCATTTATAGCACCAAATATCCCAAGCACGAAGTTCATAGGAGCCATTAAGAGGGTGTTGTTACAGCAAGGCGATGCTATTACAGCGTGCTATTATAGACCCTCCGACAAACTGTTGTTACACCCAGCTATTATAGACCCGCTCGCAAATTGCCGATGCAGTTGTATTGTTGACTGATCTCATTAACACTTGTTGTTGATCTGTCCTCTGGCTATTACACTAGAGTTGTGATTCTATTACGATAGTTGTAGAATTTTTTTAGCATTGTATTTTTTTGCATAACAACCTAAGGACGGTTTTGATTGTACCCTTTTATTTTCTAGTCAAAAATTTATTAGGAAGTGGTTATAACTATATGTGTTCTATTTCGATCAGCATGAGAATCATAAGATTCTCATGACTGATCTATCCCTTGATTTTCTGATGTAACCACTATATAGTTCTCGGCCCTAGAGGTTGAAATTTTAGCGGAGAACAACGTTATTTTAACTCTGTAATTGTGTTCAACTTAATACAGATTATCCTATTATTTATGTTACATGCATTACTAAAAAAAAATTCTGTTAATTTATTCCTCTACCTCCGCCCTGCTAGGGAGGAAGGGCCTTCCTTCTTAGCAGGGATTACAGTGATTAAAGTAGTTGTGTGTATGTAATTGTATTTTGGTTTATGTATCAATAGAGTGTTGTTGCTATTGTTCAGCTGTGAATATATCCACTTCAATATTACTACTTTGTATGTTGTTACACATATGATATTAGAGACACCAACTAGTTACTTGTTGTGTGGCATGCTAGAAAAGATTAATTGAAGTGTGATTCCAATCTTGTAGACCCTTTTAATTTTTGCACGAGTGATTTACTTCCAGCATTTACTTCAGCAACGATTTCTTTTCTTTGAAATTGATTCGGGTTGGTGTATCGGCACAGATAGTGCAACTGTCATTTGAATAAACAAATATCCCTAGATTGATAATTAATGTGTGTTGTTTAGTCATTTAACAATGATTTATATTCTCCAACAATAATCTTTAAAAATTTTATGTTGAATTCTAAATATCAATTCCTCTATTGGGAAAGCATTATTCCTATGAAAATTAAATGTGTTTTGTCAATCTACTGGTCACTTTTAATCATTGGCAACTTGTATAGAAGTACTCATTTACTGTAATAAATAATTGTCTCTTATTATTATAGGTCAGACGGCCCTTCTATATTCACAAGGTAAAATTGTTAGCTCTATTTGAGTTTAACATCTATTATTGTTTTTAATTACATGAACTCGAAACTGATTCATAGCTTTTGTTTGGTGCAATTATTTTTCAACTCCTACTTAATTTTCATACTGTTGATAATCTTTCACACTCAAGCAAAACTGTGGATTCCTCCTCTTCAGGTTGGTCCAGTAATCTGCTTTGGATTTTTCTGATATACTTACCTTGTATAGCTATAGAGATATGGTCTAGTATATATTGTATAAGACAGAGTTCTCTCTTTGTATAATTTAATTGTACCCAGTTGGGTTATGACCTGTGTAATTATTGGGATGTAAATCCTTAACCTACATAACTCTATAATATTTTTAAAGAAATTATTTCATCTCTAACGAGTTTATGTTTACTGTTCAAAAGTCCTACTTTTCTTAAATACTACAATTGAGAGTTTGTAATAATTGCTAAGTTCCTCCTTGTAATTTGTTACTATAATAGTCTCAATGTTAGTACTTTATTTCGCAGTTCTATTATTGTTTGTGATTCACTTGAATAGCTAAGTTTAATATGTATTGTTCTACATATTTATTTTCCTTAGGCATTAATTGGTTAATAGAATTTCATGCTAATGCTAAGATAGTAATATAATTTCGAACTAAATTCCTGGGAATCACCTAACCTCATATTTAAACCTTCATTAACGTTTAGATATTTTGAGAGTTGGTACTCTTCAGATTAATGTCTATGTAACAATACAGAGACTGACTATATTTATTATAGCATACTCTACTCAATGTACAGACCTCCCGCTTGATTTATAAATAGTCTTAATTTTACAATATATAATCATGCATAGATTTAACAAGTTCATATGTATATTATATTACTTCACCAGCATAATCATAACAATACTAAATTTCTAATTTAAAATGAAATTAACTAGTGCATACCACTTAACGTAGACTAGGTTCCACCCAACCATTGATCTCTTTCTCCACAACTCCCCCCGAGCAGAGATCAAATTTCCAGCCTTCTTTCCCATTAGCTTGTTTCCTTAACTATTTTGAGTTAAATCAGGATGTTGTTTTCCTTTTTTCCTAGGATTTCTTTTTGTTTATTCCACAAAATTAGTTTAAAACTAACTTTTCCTCTCTCTAGTTTTATTCCACCTCTTCCGAATAAATTTCCTCTTTATTGGGGTAGATTTTTAGATTTTTATCTCCAATCTAATTTTGAATATTTAATTTATTTCCTCCAAGCCTTTTTGGATAACTAGGAAAATCTTATGAACCTTATCCATCCTCATGGATTTGGTTTCCAGATCTCTAATCATAATCTAGTCTTTACACAATTAATTTCCATTTTATTTTATTAAATTAAAATAATAAAATAGATCCACACAATTATTTTCCTTTGGGGTCCACTGTACCCTTTAGGACTTGTTGAAATTTCTAATAAAAGAATAGAAACTAGGGATATTACATATTCCCCCTGTGAAACAAAACACCATCCTCGGTGTTGTAAAGACAAACATATAAAATTCACTTTTTAGACAGTGATGGATATGTGTCCTTCATATATTCCTCTTGCTCCCAAGTAACCTCTTCGGGTGCAAAAGGCCTCCACTACACTTTCACCCTTGCCATTGTTCTATTTCGGAGCTCAATTTTTTCCTGTGCCAAGATGCGAAGTGGCTCTAGAAGGAATTCCCCTTCTGGTTCCACCTGTATCACATTCCAATCAATAATATGAGTAGGATCATGCACATATTTTTTTAATAATGAAACATGGAAAACATCATGAACCTTAATCTGACTAGGTAAAGCCAACTTGTATACTATTGCTCCTACTCTTTCTAGTACTTCAAAAGGTCCATAGTAGCGTGGTGCTAATTCTTCACAACTACTAGTGTACAAAGTACTCTTCTTGGGCTTAATCCTTAGGTAAAAATGATCACCCACATTGAATTTTCTATGAATTCTCTTTTTATCTACATATATTTTCTGCCTGTCTATGTTTTTTTGATATTTTGGTGAATTTTATTTACAGTTATTTCCATTTTCTGCAATGCATCAAGTCCAAGTACTAATTTATCCTCTGGTTGACTCCAACTTAGAGGTCTATGGCACTTTCTACCATATAATGCTTCAAAATGACTCATCTTGATTGAGCCTTGGTAGTTATTGTTGTAGGCAAACTCTGCTAAATGTAGAAAGTCCTCCCACTTTTTTGGTCTATCCATTACATACATTCTCAACATGTCCTCTACAATTTGGTTTGTTCTTTCAGTTTTTCCATCGGTTTGGGGATGGTATGAGGTACTAAAGTTCAGTTTGGTACCCATTCCCCCAAACAGACTCCTCCAAAAAGCTGTAGTAAACTTTCCATCTCTATCTGATATAATCATCTTAGGAATACCACGCAATTTTAAATTTTCTTTCATAAATAAATTATCTACATGAGTTGTACCAAAATTAGATTGTACTAGTAAGAACTGTGTATCCTTAGTCAATGTGTCAACTACTACCATGATAGAGTTATGTTGGTATTTAGTTCTTGGTAAACTAGTAATAAAATCTATGGAAATTGTTTCCCATTTCCATTCGGGGATGGGTAAAGGATTTAGAAATCCTGCTGGATGCTGACGTTCTACCTCTAAATGTTAACATTCCAAACATCTAGCTTAATAATTTACCACATCCTTTTTCATACCTAGCCAGAAAATGTTCTTTCTTGAAGCTGAAATTAATTTCTGATATCCTGGATGTCCTGCATATGGTATTTTAAGATACTCATGTAGAATTTCACTTTTTAATGAATTCACATTGGGGATGTATAATATGTCTTTATAACAAATCAGTCCCCTCTATTTTTTGGTATACCCCTTCATCTCTTGTTTCTGAAATTTTTCTTGAATTTTTTCATATTTTGGGTCTTGTCCCATTACTTCTTGAATAAATCCTTCAATATTAAAGTTTGCACTAATCCCAACACTATTAACTCTTTGACCAACATTTATACTTAAATCATCTGCAATATTATTTTCATTCTCCTTAATATGTTTGATATCCATGTCAAACTCACTGAGGAAGGAGAACCATCTAGATTGTCTAGCATTTCAACTATTTTATGTGAAGAAGTACTTTAAACTGATGTGATCTGTCATTAATATAAACTTTTTCCCTAACAGATAATGCCTCCACATCTTCAAAGCATGTATTACAACAACTAACTCTAAGTCATAGACACTATAATTTTGTTCATTTTTATTTAGTTTCCTTGACTCATATGCTATGAATGTTTTTTCTTTGAGTAGTACTCCTCCTAATCCTTCTCCAAAAGCATCTGTACATACTAAAAATTCCTGATTTGGATAAATAATATTTAGAATAGGTGCAGTTATAAGTTTAAGCTTTAACTATTCAAAACTATGCTGACATTTTTTTTCCACCCAATTTCACTCCTTTCCTCTGTAAAGATGTGATAGGGTATGCTAAGGCTGAAAATATTTCTACAAATCACCTATAGTATCCTGCAGTCCCATTGAAAGATCTTATAGAGGAAACATTAGTAGGTATCGGCCAATCCATTATAGCTTGTATCTTTTCTGGGTCCACTGCTAATCCTTTCTTTGAGATTATATGGCCCAAGTATTGAATTTTGTCCTTGAAAAATTCACATTTGCTAAATTTAGCACACAACTTATGTTCTCTGAGTGTTTGTAAGAAAATTCTTAGATGTTCTTTAAGTTCAACTTCATTCTTAGAATATATTAGAATTTCATCAATAAAAACTAGAAAAAATTTGTCTAAATACTTATTTAAAACACTGGTCATTAAGCATATAAAAGTAGCATGTGCATTAGTCAACCCAAAACGTAGGACCACAAAATCATAGTGTCTGTCTCTTGTTCTAAATGCAGTTTTACATATGTCTTCATCCTTAATTCTCAGTTGATGATAACCTATCCTTAGATCAATTTTTAAAAATTGTGGCTCCCCTAACTTGATCAAATAGATCATCTATCCTAGGTAGAGGATATCTATTCTTGTTTTACAATTTATTCAATTGTTTATAGTCAATGCACATTCTGAATGTGCCATATTTATTTTTGACAAACAGTATTGGTGCTCCCTATGAGGATACACTTGGTCTTATATCCTATATCCAACAACTCTTGTAGTTACATTTTCAACTCCATCACTTCTGGGGTACTCATTTTGTATGGGGCTCTAGGGACTGTTGTAGCTTATGGTACTAATTAAATTGAGAAATAAATTTCTCTTTTAGGGGGTAGATGAGGAATTTCATCTGGAAACACATCCTTGAACTTTCGGATGACTGCAAACTTTTCTACAAGATCATTTTCAGGTTTCTATCCTAATTCCTCCACCTGTACAACATACACTTAGCAACCTTTTCTTGTTTTTCTTCTCAATTGAAGTGTTGAAATTTGTCTTACTGATATGGGTTTGGGTTTCCCTTTCACTATCACAAGTTTTCTCTCACCATCTATACAGTGTAATCTTTTGTCTAAACAATTTAACATAGCTTTTTGTTTTTCTAACTAGTCAATTACTACCAGCAAATCATAGGAACCTAGAGGTAAAATATTCAAATTCAGTTCAGTTTCATACCCATTTAATTTTATAGATCTCTTGGGTAATTTATGGGTCACTTTTCTTTTTGTTCTGGTAGCTAACTGAACTAGCCATGCTTGCTGAAATTTATATGACTTCAATTTGCATTTTTCCACAATTTAAGGACCTATATAACTTAGATATGCACCTAGATCTATTAAAATGGAAACAGGTTGTTCAACAATCATACCTTCTATTTCGACCATTGTGGATCAGTGTTCAGCTTCATGATCTTCCACGGCTGCACTGATTTTGGGGATGTTTCTTGCCACATAATTTACATCAGTTACCTCTCTGAGCACTTGTATGTTATAAAACAATGTTACCGATGAAATAGGTAACCGCACTGTTACCTACTTTTTTTGGTAGCATAAAAAGCACCCGATTTTGAAAAGTGGTGATGCAGAATCACCTCGTTTTTTTTTAGCACATTTTTGACACTCTAGTATTTTTATTTATGAAGTATGAATATTTGTTTTAAAATGTTAGTGATTTTCATGCTAATTTTGAAATGTATTGATGCAACATCAACTTTTTTTCTTTATAGCGGTGATTTTCATGCTAATTTTGAAACGTATTGATGGAGCATCAACCTTTTTTTTTTAGAGTGGTGATTTTCATGTTGGTAATAAAACACAAAACTTAGATAAAAAGATATATATATATATATATATATATATATATATATATATATATATATATATATATATATATATATATATATATATATATATATATATATATATATATATATAAACAATTTAAAAAACCAATAAAAATGTAAAAAAAACAAAATTAACTCGTAAAAATAAAAAATTTAAACAAACATAAATAAATGAAACAAAAATAAAACAAAAATATTCGAAAATTATATCAAAAGAAATGACAAAATTTGAAAAAAAACCACATAATTTAAAGGAAAAAAACAAAAATTAACAAAAAAAATTAAAAAAAAAACAATCAAAAACATTTTATTCTAAGTTATTAAAAAAATACATATAATTAAAAAAAAAAAAAATTAAATAGAAAATTTAAAAAAAATTAAATTACAAAATTAAAATTTAGATAAAAAAAAATAAAATACAAAAAAAAAAAAATTTAAATTTAAAAATAAAAATTAAAATAATAATAATAATAAGAAAACAAAAATACAAATTTTAAAATTCACAGAAAAAGAAAAAAAAAAATTTGAAAATGAAAATTATAATAAAAAAAAACTATCATTAAAAAACAAAAAAAATGAAAAAAACCACTTGCAAATAATTAAAAAACAAATATCCATAAATTTGTTGTTTTTGTTTTAAATGAAACAATTTATAAATTTTAGAAATGAAAAACCAAATAAGCTAAAAGATTAAAAAAAAAAAAAAATTAAATCAAAATTTAATAAATTTAATGAATAAATTTTAAATTTTAAAAAATAATTAATCTACAATATTAAATTTAAAAACAAAATTTAAAAAAAAAAACTAAAAAAAAATAAAATAAATAAATTTAAAATAAAAAATTTAAATTAAAAAAATTTAATTTTAAATTTTTTGAATTAAAAAAAAAAAAAAAAAAATCAAATTAAAAAATATATATATTAAAAATTAAAAACAATAAAAAATAAAAGAATGTTTTGATCATGGTGGCACCACCAGTCAGCCTCCGGCCCAAGTGGTGGCGGAGGCTGGCTGCTGGGCGGGCGGGGGGCTGCAGCCCACTGCCTGCCCAGCAGCCGACGGAGCCCCCGCCCGCCCAGCGGTCGGCCTCTGCCGCCACCTGGGCGGGAGGTCAATTCCGGGAATCGCCCTCCCATAGCAGGAGGCCGATTTCGGGAATCTCCCTCCCGCGACGGGAGGCCGATTCCGGGAATTGCCCTCCCGCGGCGGGAGGCCGATTCCGGGAATCACCCTCCCGCGGCGAGAGGCTGATTCCAGGAATCGTCCTCGGGGCAATTTCAGGAATCGCCCTCAAGACGATTTCAGGAATCACCCTCCCGCTGCGGGAGGCCGATTCCGGAAATCGCCCTGAGGCCGATTCTGAGAATCGCCCTCTCACCGTGGGAGGCCAATTCTGGGAATCGCCCTCCCACGTCGTAGGAGGGCGATTCCAGGAATCAGCCTCTCGCCGTGGGAGGGCAATTCCCAGAATCAGCCTCAGGGCGATTCCTGAAATCAGCCTCCCACTAAAGGAGGGCGATTCCCGGAATCGACCTCCTGCCGCGGGAGGGTGATTCTCAGAATCGGCCTCCCGTCTAGCGGCCGGCCTCCGCCGTCACCTGGATGGGAGGCCGATTGGCGGCGCCACCACAATCAAAAAATTCTTTTTTATTTTTTATTTTTTTAATTTTTAATATTTTTTTTTTTAATTTGATTTTTTTTAATTTTTTTTTTAATTTATTTATTTATTTATTTATTTAATTTTTATATTTGAAATTTAATTTGTTTTAATTTTATGAAGAAATCTTTCGGTAATAATTGCATTATCATTAACAAAGTCAACGTATTTCGAACGAACCAGTGTTGTTCATCATCAGGACTAGGTGAGAGATCAGATCAGTCGTTAAGTTTAAATAGATGTAGGAGAGGTAAAGAAAACCATTATAATCAGCTAATTTGACTTTCAAATCCAAAATGGTTAGTTCAAAAACAGCTAGTTGAATGTTAAAATTAATAGTTTTATAAAAAATAAAAATAAGTAAATAAAAATAAAAATAAAAATTTTTATGTCAATTTAAAAGTTAATTAAACATAATTGTTTTATTTTTTTTATTAATTGATTATAAAAAATACAAATATTAATTTATTATAATTATATATTATTCATATTGTAATTCTATCTGATTAAATATATATATATATATATATATATATATATATATATATATATATATATATATATATATATATATATATATACGTCGAAAATTTTATTAATTTAAATATTTAATTATTATTGGAACGACTAGTTTCAATATTTAAATTATATTCAATTATAAATAAAAATATTATTATAAATAACAAATTTTACTTTAATAATATCGATACAAATATAATTAAAAAAAAATTAAAATAGAAAATTTAAAAATAATTTAAATTACAAAATTAAAATTTAGATAAAAAAAAAATAAAATACAAAAAACAAAAAAATTAAATTTATAAATTAAAATTAAAATAATAGTAATAATAAGAAAACAAAAATACAGATTTTAAAATTAACAAAAAAAACAAATTAAAAAAGAAAAAGAAAAACTAAAATTGAAAAAGAAAATTAAAATAAAAAAAACTATCATTAAAAAACAAAAAAAATGAAAAAAACCACGTGCAAATAATTAAAAAACAAATATCCATAAATTTGCTGTATTTTTTTAAATGAAACAATTTATAAAATTTAAAATGAAAAACCAAATAAACTAAAAGATTAAAAAAAATAAAAAAATAAAATCAAAATTTAATTAATTTAATGAATAAATTTTAAATTTTAAAAAATAATTAATCTGAAATATTAAATTTAAAAGAAAAATTAAAAAAAAAAAAAAAAATTAAAAAAAATTAAATTTAAAATAAAAAATTTGAATTAAAAAAATTTAATTTTAAATTTTTTGAATTTAAAAAATAAATAAATCAAAAAAATCAAATAAAAAAAATATATATATTAAAAATTAAAAAACAATAAGAAATAAAAGAATTTTTTGATCGTGGTGGCACCACCAGTCAGCGTCCCGCCCAAGTGGCGGCGGAGGCTGGCCATTGGGCGGGTGAGCGGCTGCAGCCCCCCGCCCGTCTAGCGGCTGGCGGAGCCCACCACCTGCCCAGCAGTCGGCCTCCACCGCCACCTGGGCGGGAGGTTCCATTCCTCGTAACCCCTCCCTCGGCAAGAGACCGATTCCGGGAATCGCCCTTCCATGGTAGGAGGCCGATTCCAGGAATCGTCCTCTCGCAACGAGAGGCTGATTCTGGGAATCACCCTCAGGCCAATTTCAGGAATCGCCCTCAAGCCGATTTCGAGAATCGCCCTCCCGCTGCGGGAGGCCGATTCCGGAAATCGCCCTGAGGCCGATTCCGGGAATCGCCCTCTCGGCGCCGGAGGCCGATTCTGGGAATCGCCCTCCCACGTCGCAGGAGGGCGATTCCCGGAATCGGCCTCTCACTGTGGGAGGGCATTTCTCGGAATCGGCCTCTCGCTGTGGGAGGGCATTTCCCGGAATCGGCCTCGGGGCGATTCCCGAAATCGGCATCCCGCTACAGGAGGGCGATTCCCGGAATCGACCTCCTGCCACGGGAGGGCGATTCTCGGAATCAGCCTCCCGTCTATCAACTGGCCTTCGCCGTCACCTAGACGGGAGGCCGATTGGCGGCGCCACCACAATCAAAAAATTCTTTTTTATTTTTTATTTTTTTAATTTTTAATATTTTTTTTTTAATTTGATTTTTTTTAATTCAATTTTTTTTTTTTTTTGTTAAAATTTAATTTTTATATTTGAAATTTAATTTGTTTTAATTTTATGAAGAAATCTTTCGGTAATAATCGCATTATCATTAACAAAGTCAACGCATTTCGAACCAACCAGTGTGGTTCATCATCAGGACTAGGTGAGAGATCAGATCAGTCGTTAAGTTTAAATAGATGTAGGAGAGGTAAAGAAAACCATTATAATTAGCTAATTTGACTTTGAAATCCAAAACGGTTAGTTCAAAAACGGCTAGTTGAATGTTAAAATTAATAGTTTAATTAAAAATAAAAATAAAAATAAAATTTTTTATGTCAATTTAAAAGTTAATTAGACATAATTTTTTTTTTATTTTTTATTAATTGATTATTAAAAATACAAATATTAATTTATTATAATTATATATTATTTATACTGTAATTCTATCTTATTAAAAAAATATATAAATAAATTATATATATATATATATAGTACCATTAATTTAAATATTTAATTACAAATTGAAACAGTTAGTTTGAATATTTAAATTGATAGTCTAATTATAAATAAAAATATTATTATAAATAACAAATTTTACTTCAATAATATCGATACAAATATAATTTAATTATAATTATATATTATTATATTGTAATTCTAAAAATAAAAAATTAAAAAAAAATAAAAATAAAATGAAAAAATAAAATAATAATAATAATAATAATAAAATAAATAATAATAATAATAATAATAAATAAAAATAAAAATAAAATAGTACCATTACTTTAAATATTCAATTACAAATTGAAACGGCTAGTTTGAATATTTAAATTAATAGTTTAATTATAAATAAAAATTATTATTATAAATAATTTTTTTTATTAAAATAAAATGGTTAGTCTATTTTTCAAAATACAAATATAATTTAATTATAAATATATATTATTAAATTGTAATAAAATAAAATAAAAATAGTTCTATCAATAAAATTTGAAATGGTAACGACTAGTAAGATATTAAAATTAATAATTTAATTAAAATTTATTTAGGCCAATATAACTATAAATAAAAAATTTTATTTTTATTTTTCTTACTATCGTTAATTGATTATTCATAATTTAAATATTATTTTGTTATATATTAAAAAAAATAAAAATATAAAAAATAAAAATAAAAAAGGAAAAAAATATAAAATAATAATAATAATAATAATAATAATTAAATAATTAAATAAATAAATAAATAAAAATTATTGAGAATATAAGGCAGGGATCCAACACCTGCTTATATTCCAAACGTCATCTCTATTGAGATTTATGGGCCTTTTTTCGATTTCAAGGGCCTTTCTTAACTTACGATGATGAAAATGGTCAACCTTGGCTAAGACCTTAGCCTCTTTTTAATAATCAATTAAGAAAATAATAATAATAATTATGTTTAATTAACTTTTAAATTGACATAATTTTTTTTTTTTAATTATTTTTATTTTTAATTAAACTATTAATTTTAATATTAAACTAGCCATTTTTGAACTAACCGTTTTGGATTTCAAAGTCAAATTAGCTTATTATAACGGTTTTCTTTGCCTCTCCTACATCTATTTAAACTTAACGACTGATCTGATCTCTCACCTAGTCCTGATGATGAACCACGGTGGTTGGCTCGAAACACGTCGACTTTGTTAATGATAATGTGATTATTACCGAAATATTTCTTCATAATTTATTGATGGATCACAGCAGCGAAAAATCTAGTAATATTGTTTTAATTTTTTTGTTTTTTTTTTTAATTTTTACTCATTTTTTTTGTTTTTAAATTTTTTTTTCTAAATTTTGTTAATAACTTTTATTAAATTTTGTATTTTTTTTTATTTAATTGATTTTTTTTCATATTTTTTTTAATTATTAAATTTTATGTTTAGTTTTTTCATTTAATTTTTTAAAATTTAGTAAATTTTGTATTTTTATTTATTTATTTATTTGAATTTAATATTTTTTTTAAATTTTTTAAATTTTTTATTATTATTTTTTTAATTACATGATATTTTTATATATTTTTTTATTTCAATTAAAATTGTGTATTTAAAATTAGGGTTTTTTTTAAGTTAAACTTAATATTTTCAAATTAATTTGTTTTTTATTTTATTTTTTATTTAATACATTTTATTTAATTTATTTTTTTCAATCTTTCAATTTTAAGTGATTTTTAAAGTTTTTTAACTTTTTATTTTAACAATGTTTCTTTTTTTTCTTTATATTAAAATTTGATTTCTATTTCAAAATTGATTTGTTTATTCATTTATTTATTAAATTTTAATATATATATATATATATATATATATATATATATATATATATATATATATATATATATATATATATATATATATATATATATGTTTTAATTTAATTTGTTATTTTAACATTAACATTTTTTTTTTAATTTAATAAATTCTAATATATATATTTTTAATTTAAGTTCATATATATTTTTTATTTTTTATAATTTAAATTTAATATATTTTTTAAAATGTATTTGTTTTTCTAATATATATTTCTTTAAATTTAATATTTTTATTGTTTTTTTTTCATTTTTTATTTTTAATTAATTTTTCATTTTTTTACATTTAATTTCAATAATGTTTTGTTTTTGTTTTTTTTTTTTTTTTTTTTTTAAGTTTTAAATTTATTAAAATTTAATATATTTCTTTAAATTTAATTTTTTTTATTTTAAAATTAAAATTAATTTTTTTTTTGAGTTAAATAAACATTTTCTTTTTCTTTTTGAAATTTAATTTCTATATTTTATTTTTTATAATTTCTTTCCTTTTTTAACTTGTTTTTCTTTTTAATTTAATATTTTTATTTTGTTTTTATTTTTATTTTTTTTATTTCTATATATTTTGAAATTTTAATCTTTAATTTTTTTTTAATTTTTAATTTTTTATTTTTTTCTTAAATTTTAGGTTTTTTTTAATGTTTGAATTAAAATTTTTGTTTTGTTTTTACTTTTATTTTTTTATTCCTATATATTTTTAAATTTTAAGCTTTAAAATGTTTTTATTTTTTAAATTTATTTTTTTCTTAAATTTTAGGTTTTTTTAATGTTTGAGTTTTAAAAATTAAAAATGTTATTTCTATTTTTAAAAATGTCAAAAATATGACAATTTTTTTTTTTGGTTATTCCAGCGTCAACTGGTTTTGTTTTGAGGGTGTTTTTTCAATCCTTTTTTCAAGAAACTATTTTGCTTTTAGCATAATTTTATAAAATGTTGAAATTTGACCTTAAAAAAAAACCAAGTGCATTCTGGAATACACTTTTTTTGTTTTGGGGGTGTTTTTTCATGTTTTTTGAGTCTTTTTGGGCTAGAGTTCCCGTTTTGAGGTCAGGTTGCCTATTTCATCGGTAACAGTGTTATAAATGTTTCTGTGAGGAAAATATCTTAGTAGATGAGGTTCTCCACAACCCTAGCACTTTAGCAATTCCCTCATTTTAACAGTTCGTTCTCTCTTTAAGTTTCCATCTATTTGTTTAGACCCTGTTTTTGATTGGGCTAGGTGATTCTCTCTAGTTTCTTTAAACTTCTTCCTTTGGTGATTTCTCCCAAAGTTCTTTAAGTATGCTGGTTTTTTTCATTTTCCACTAGAGTCACCATTTTTTTTGTTCTACTAGTTTTTCGCTTGTTCATTTCTGCCTTTGAACCACAGATAACACAGCCTTGCTTTGCGCACCAATTCATCCATTGTCTTGGGATTATCAAACTATATCCTCTCCTTGCATATAGTAGGTAGGCAGTTTAAAAAACGCTCAACTTTTACCTTCTCTTCCCTTATATAAGGTACATAGCAGAGTAGATTAGTGAATTTGATAACAAACTCATCAATGGTAAGTTGTCCCAACCTAATTTCATGAAAATATTTGGCTTTATCATCATATCTTTCATTCAAATATCTATGTTTAAATTTAATTTGGAAATCCTCCCAAGTGACAGTTTTCTCATCTATCACATGTACCATTTTGGTTTCCTCCCACTACAAGGTAGTCTTTCCTTGTAATTGATAGATAGACAACCTGGATTTCAAGTTACTTTCATAATCATAAACTTGAAAGTACTTTGTCATGTTTAGAAGCCAAGCTTTTGCATCTTCCTCCTTCTCTCCATCATAGGAGGGCAACTTGATTTTTAAAAATTTACCCTATAACTCCTTATTCCTTCTAGACTGTTGTCTAGAGGCTTCATCCTCCTTAGACTCGTCTGAGTGGTTTATAGTGCCCTTTCTCTTTATCCCGAAACCTTCACCTTCGTGACTTTTCTTGGAGTTCAATTCTATGATTAACCTTTCTTGCTCTTCGTTGGCTAGAGATAGCCTTTCATTGTGGTTTTTTAGTTGCATCATTTCTCTTTGCATCCAATGCATTATAGCCATCAATGGAGCATTAGAATCTGATGGATTTTCCTCACCACCTAGATCCACTTACAACTCATCCCCTTCACTCATGGTATGCAGTTGTATAGTTCTACACTAATTCATTGTACAGAAAAGTAAACATTAGTGAAAATTTAATTTAATAAACAATTTATAACAAAAGAATTTTTCTTTGGTGTGAGCACACATTACGGCCCAGTGTTTTAACATGGGCTCTAATACCATTTGTAACATCTCCATTTCGACAAAAATAATTTTTTTTCTTCTAATTATAGTGTTAATACTAATTTCATCCTATGGACAGATTATTTTTTGTCATATTCTGACGTACATTCTCCATCAAAAATTTACCTTACTGTAAAGTTACCTCTTTCGAAATTATTCATATATTATTTTGAGCTAATACTCCAATTATAAAATCTCAATGAAACACTAAGCTTAGGAATTCATCCCTAATTTATTTTACAGGGAAATTTGTATAGAAATAGTTAACTTTCCCCCTCTTAACTATCAATAAAAATTTCCCATTACATGCTAACAACTTAGACATTTTCTAGATCTATCTCCCCCTTAATCTTATATACATTAATTTAGCTTTACATTAAAATCTATCACCTATATATATGTTCTGACCCATATATATTTAATTATAAACAAACCCACTTTAGTTATAAGGAGTAATAATTATAAATATTATATAACTTTACTTTTAAAATTTATTATTCACATATAATTTCAGACCTCTCTCTCTCTCTCTCTCTCTCTCTAGATATATATATATATATATAATCGAATTCACCTTGGTCTGATTTCGTTTTATATGACATTAACACTCTATAAATTTACAACGTTTATGCAACCCTTACAAAGGCTCATAATCACGTTGATATGTATTTATTTCAACTTTGTTCTTAAGCCATTTCTTAAGGTATAAGGTCCATGGATTAATTTTGATAATTGTTGAGAATAGCTTTACATGAGACCTCATTCGTATGGCTAGTGAAATTTGACCTTTAACCTAACTTGTCTAATCACATATGCTAACTCATTTATTAGAGACTCCATGTCACTCCTAATTAAGCTCAACATCCCTATTACATTTACTATGGATAGGTATATTTTAATTCTCCGTATATGATTTCAACCACCACTGCATGTGATATTCATCAGGATTATTGGAATTTAATTAAAGGTACTCATTCAGATGGCTCTTGATTTAACACATCAATCCTCAGGAATTCCTCCGCCGGATCTATTACACATGGAGGGTTTCGATCGAACCGAAATTAGAGTTTGAGATCCGATAAGAGGTTTCATTTTTGTTTGAGAGAAATAATTTCTATGTTCTCTATTGGAAACTGCCCTCTGTCTCATTTGTGCATTTCGGTTTCTGGTGGGAATTGGTATCTTAACTTCCTAGCTATCGATATTCTTTCGTAAGGGAATTTTTCTAATGGGACACAGAGATTGGATCTCTATTTTCTAGCAAAGAGGAATTCCAATTCTCGGCATCTCCTACACAGGTAATATGTATTCACTTCACCATTCAGCAATTACTTCTACATTGAGTTTTTAAATTCAAATATAGAATTACCATGAAGGGTTAACGTATTTATAATTTTCTTTTTGTCTACGTATTTCTAATTTTACCAATTGCTTCTTTTACCTCTATCAAAATTTTCAGCTAGGTATAAATCCTATTTTTCATTGCCGATTTTGGTTTGCAGAGAAGCTTGCAGTTCTTAATGCACAACATTGTTGCTCCGTAGTCTTGGCTCAATGTCCTTTCTCTCCACGAAGTTTTCACTAGTAATCTAGTTAAATCGATGAACTATCGTGGAATTTCTTCACACAATTATTTTCCCTTTGATTTTTACGAATTTCCTTATGAAATTTGTTTTGTTGCTTACTGTCAATTACTTCATTTGTGGTTTTAATCTTAAAAAAAATCCTAATATCAACTTTGTCTGCCATTAAAAGTAACAAGATAAATGAAATGGCTTTACGTTTCCTGTCTCGGCTTAGCTGGGTTTCACAATTCGTTGGTATCAATTTCTCCAGGTACTTATCTATAGTATCTATTCCCTCTATCTATTGTGCATTTTCGTGTATGTTATGGTTGTATTCTTCTTAGCCTGACTTCTATGAGACCTTTGTAGGTTTCCCACATATCTCATAGTCGTTAAACAATTCATACCATTGCGTTATGCCATACTCTGAGAGAAAAGATGGTTTCAAACTATATATATATATATATATATATATATATATCCTCAAACTAAGTTGACAGTTTTCAAAATTCCTTTCTGTCATTTTCTTAGACTATATTGTTTTCAATAATTTATAAGGCTATAATCCTTATGAACTTTATGTTGAATTCTCAATATTTATTCTTGTATTGGGAAAACATTATTCCTATGAAAATCAAATGTGTTTCATAAGTCTACTGGTCACCTTTAATCATTGGCAACTCATAAAAAAGCACTCATTTAGTATAATAAATAATTGTCCCTTATTATTACAGGTCGGACGCCCCTTCTATAATCACAAGGTAAAATTCTTATTTTTGTTTGAGTTTTAACATCTATTATTTTTTTTAATAACATGAACACGAAACTAATTCATAGCTTATGTTTGGTGCAGGTATTTTTTGACTCCTACTTAATTTGCATATTTGTTGACAGTCTTTCACAGTCAATCATAACTATGGATTCCTCCTCTTCAGGTTGGTCGAGTAATCTACTTTGGAGTTTTCTGATATACTATCCTAGTATAGTTACAGAGATATGTTCTAGTGTATATTGCATGAGACAGAGTTGTCCCTTTGTATAATTTAATTATACCCAATTGGGTTATGAACTGTGTAACTATTGGGATGTAAATCCTTAACCTACATAATTCTATAATATTTTTAAAGAACTTATTTAATCTCTAATGATTTTTGTTTATAGTTTAGAAGTCCTAATTTTCTTAAAGACTGCAATTCATAGTTTGTAATAATTGCTAAGTTCCTCCTTGCAATTTGTTACTATTATAGTCTCAATGCTAGTACTTTATTTCTCAGTTGTATAATTGTTTTTGATTACAGGGGCTGCACTCAATGAACCTCTAACATATCATGTGTGATCATAGAATATTAAACAATACCCTTAATTTGAGTAAATATTGAAAAATGTATCTAAAAATCACATTTTTTAACCCCCTACTAATACAGACCAAATATACCATCCCAATTTAAAAATCCCCTACTTTCACTATATATTGTACGTATCCATTTTTTGTAAAAAACAATTATGCCCCTTTATATTTTTTCATTAACTTTGAGCTCCATTATTTATACTAGACAATATAAAAACCATTTACCCCCTATATATCCCCCAATATATTATGTCATTTTTCCTCATTATATATCCCCCAATATGAACCCACGTGCTATAGTATTTCTCCCATAGTAAAGCCCCTGAGTTTGTGATTCACTTGAATAGCTATGTTTAATATGTACTATTATACATATTTTTTTTATTTCTACATTAATTGGTTAATATAATTTCATGCTAATGCTAAGACAGTAATATAATTCAGAACTAAATTCTTGGGAATCACCTAACCTCATATTTAAATCTTCATTAAGTTTTAGCTATTCTAAGAGTTGGTACTCTTCAGATTAGTGTTTGTGCACAATATAGTGACTGTATTTATTATAGGCTACTATGTTCAATGCACAGACCTCCCACCTGATTTATACTTGGTCTTAGTTGTATAATATCTACTCATGCACATATTCAACAAGTTCATATATATAATATCTTACTTCACCAACATAATCATAACAATACTAAATTTATAAGTTAAAATGAAATTAACTGGTGCATACAACTTAAGGTAGACTAGGTTCCACCCAACCTCTGAGCTCTTTCTCCACAGCTCCCCCCAAATAGAGATCAAATTTCTAGCAATAGATAAACTCTTGTCTATCCTTAATCTACTTATTAGGCCTTCTTTCCCATCTAATTGTTTCCTTAAATATGTCTAGTTAAACCAGAATGTTGTTTTCTTTTTTTGCCTAGGATTTCCTTTTGTTTCTTCCACAAAAGTACTTTAAAACAAGCTTTTCCTTTTTCTAGTTTTATTCCACCTCTTCTCATTAACTTTCCTCTTTACTCGGGTATATTTTTAGATTTTTGTCTCCAATCTAATTTTAAATATTTAATTTATTTTGTCTAAGGATTTTTAGAGAACTGGGAAAGTCTTATGAACCTTATCCATCCTCATGGAATTGGTTTCCAGATCTCTAATCATAATCTAGCCTTTACACAATTAATTTCCATTTTATTTTATTAAATGAAAATAATAAAATAAATCCACACAATTGTTTTCCTTTGGGGTCCACTATACCCTTTAGGACTTGTTTAAATGTATAATAAAAGCATATAAAATAGGGATATTGCAATTTATTCAAAAATTGGATTGAATACATTGTTAGAGCACATAGCAATAAATTGATTTTACCTCTTGTGAATGTTGGACAAATGAAGAGGATTGTTAATTCTAGTCATAATTTTTCATTGTTAATGTTCAAGCACAAAGATGTTGAGAAATACAAATAATTTCAAGGATAAGAATCAATTTTGAAATATGATTTTGTTGAGGTTTCTAATTCACGTGATATGAAGTTTCAGGAGACTAGCATGTTACCTCCTAAAAGAGGAAAACAATATGAAGGTCAATTGCAGCAGAATGAATCATTGTTGAACATTAATATGAACAATATGCCTGTGTTATAGAATGCAGGGGTCAAAAATAAAATTCAAAACCTATTTCACAAAGAGGAAATTGGTTCTCAAACTTATTATTTTGGGTTTCATAATGTTTTGTCTTTGAGGAAGGATGGTGCATGGTGATGGTGATCCCATCTAGTAAAGATTCAAGCCCAGTGCAAGGATAGACATGGTAAGTATTGTTATGATGACATTGTTCAAGGTGAAGTGAACTTGAGATTAAATAAGTTTCCTTTTGTTGAAGATTGAGGAAGGAATGTTCAAAGTCCTTCAAGGGAAAACTTATTTTCTGCAAATCTTGGAAAATTGCACCACATATCATTTTTGACAGAAAGACAAGGATTTAAAAAAAAATCAAAATGAAGTACCTTCATGAGAATATCAAAGTGAAAAATAGAAAAAAATATAAATGGTTTAATATTATAAAGGTGAGGGAACTGTGACCTCATCTTTTTTTTTTACTGAGAATGAGATTTTCGAGGTCCAAAAGCTTGTAGTGGTGACGAATGATCCAGTGGATCAATAAAATGCTCAAATTTAAAAGTGATCAAAACAAATTGAGACTAGTGAAAAATTCAATATCTCGTCGCCCTAAATCTAACGCAACTTGTTTCACTCAAAACTGATATTATATGCGCCACATATCATGTTCTGAAAAAAAATTCAAACAACTAAAATTTTAAAATTTTTGGTTCGAGGCAGCCCTGTTAGCAGTCTGTATGCTGACTTGCAATTTCAATAGGCATGATTGTTTTTTTTATGGGCCGGTTGTCGATTGACAAGTTTATTATTCTTATTGGTTGTTAATGGTGCAATTTTATTGGTCAAGGGGTCGTTGTTGTGGTCCAATGATGGACAACCATGTGGGCCAATGGCTGGAGGCCGCGTGGCCTCCTCTTACTTATGTAAAATTTTGGTGCATGGGTTGAATTGAGCCTCCACATGATTTGAGGAATATACCTCCGGGGTGTCATCACAATGCTAGACCACTACACCACTGATAGTAATATGCCACATCTCAATTCGCAAACTCACATGAATCCATTACATCACATGGGAGAAAATTTCACGAGGAAGTCACATATTATGAGAATTAACCTTTTCCCTAATTTAGTTTTCATTGTGAATTGTATTAGAGTATGTAACATGTTATAACCAAGAAAAAGTTTCCTCAGATATATTTCATTGTGACAAAACTATATACTATACAAAAGCGAAAATCGTAAATTTATACAAAGACAAAGTTGCGTGACAAATTAAATGAATACTATAATTAGAAATATAAGTTTTAAAATTTATTTACCACCATAGATCCATATTATCCATGGATCTAACAAGTGTTAATAGGGACTAAATATCTTTAGGTGCAAGCCTCTTTTAGAGTGAAAAATTTTAAGAAGTCTTGCACCTCTAAAGACTTGGTCACTCTTTGGCTTTGACATATTTGTGGTTCAAATGGATATATATATTTTTGAATAGATACTTTGAAAATTTCCTTAGACACTTAGATTTGGAGACTATATAAGTTAAACATGGAAATCAAACAAATCTTTATTACATTTAAAAAATTGACTAGAAAACACTTGAATGTATAATAGTGAAAATACTTAAAATACTTTAACTATAAGATTTTTTTTACAATATCTTTAAATGATAAATATAGATTTAACAATGTGTAACTTTATAAATTACCTTCCATATTCCTTCATTGACCATTATAATAACCATAATCATCACCTAGATAAATATTTAGTAAAAGCATAGTGAGTTACACAACCATTAACTGTCCTTGTTGTAGCACAATAACTTAAATTTTATGCTATAAATATGCATCGATTCCATGATAATTTTAACTTAATTAGTAAAACACATAATTTATAATATAAAAATCACATCATGAAAGCAATTAACATCATTAAAATGACACAATGAACAATCACATCATTAGACACTGATATACCCTCGAAATCACATAGGGTGAAAACCAAAAAACATTTTATTTTATTATTAAACGCTTGTGAGGGTTTTCACCCCTCACTCAATGGTTATAAATGAGTCCATCCGTTTACCATTTTCATAAAAGATACATAAACAAATAATATTAAAGACAACACAACTATCTATAAGCTATTACAATCATCATGATATCATTTACCCACGAATCCTCAATCTTTGTCTTTCTAGTCGAATTGTTTCCATAAGTGGTTCATCTTGCAGTTTGAACTCATAAACCTGCATGGAATAACAAATATTTATCTTCGACAAAGTTCAACGTGAACAATTATTTTCTCAAGCCACCCTCCTCTCTTGTCATTGTTGTCTTCAACACAATTGATGTCATGATTAGATAAAATATTAATAAACCAATAACCAATTTGTATTTGTGACACTTCCACAACTCTTTGTATGCATGTATAAAGCATGAAAAAATTGACATGAAATGTCTTCTTTAACATCATTTCAGCTCCATTAGTGACAAATAAATCGCTATCAAGCCTCATCTTTCCAAAAAACGCTAAAAAAATCTTGCATGCACTTTCATATTATTTCCAAAGGAAAACTAACATACTAGATATAATAATATTGTGCATGCAAATGCATAACATTAGTTCAAGGTAACTATCCCAACAAGAAATTTCCTTTATGCCCACTCTTATGTTTTATTTTCCAAAGGGATTAATGAAATAGATTTTATACTTATGCATCTCAATGCATGTTCTTTTCCAAAAACATATTTTCCACACAAGAGCTATTCCCAATGGCTATTATGTATAAAAATTCCAACTCTATTTTAAACAAAGTTAACATACTAGTTATAATTTTGTGCTTGCAATAACATAGCTTGTTCTTCTTGCATGAAAAACATATATTTCTTTCCAAAGGAAACTGAATAATTTTTTCACGGAAAAATAAACTCATTTATTTTCCAAGGGATGAAACACATACCATTTATTATTTCATGCATGAAAAGTAACATTTCTCTCTCTTCCAACAGATCTAACCCAATAACTGTGCAGAATATTCTCCCAAAATAAATCTAATACCATAGCTAATCCATTTAGGCTTTCACAATACATATTATTTTTGCCAAAATAAGGCTAACATAATCAATATTATGTAATTTCATAAAACTCAAAACTATACTTTTTCCATGCATGCAAGCGTATATGTTTCTCTAAATAATCTTACATAATAAAACATGTGATTATTAGTTTTCATCTCCAAGAATATAATCCAATAATGCATACAAGGTTATATTTTCTCTTCTATTATTTTTGAAGAGTTCTAACACAATAAATGCTTCCTTTCACACAAATATATATATTTATTTTCCAATGAATTTAAAACACCCTAATTATTCCTTTTCCAAAAGATAGCTAACTCACTAGCTATTATGCATGAAACAAAAAATATTTTCTTATGATTTCACACATCAAAGAGATTTGTAATATTTCCTCAAGAAATAACATGAATAACATATCCTTCTGAAATAACAGAACCAATTTACTTTTATGCAAAGTTTTTATGTGAAATACTTCTCACAAAAGTTATTTATATATTTTTGCATGACTCAAGCTCCTCATACCTGTAAAATCACATAATAAATTCTAGTAGATCAACTATACTAGGTAATTATTCATGTGCACCTAAGCACGTACTCTCTTCAAGAGTCCAATAATTCTCTTTAAAAATTTTAATGCATATGCATCATGATAAAATGGTTGGTAATATATTAAATAAAATAAATTAATTCCATTTAAAGAATTGTAAGCAGAATTATTATGTCTATATGTACATAAATAATTATTTTTATTTGGTTGAAAAAACAAATAGAAATACTCTCTTTTACTATGTTTTTCCTGTTATATCCATCCACTTTGGACGTGGCTTACAAACATATGGAAACTAATTTAGGAAAACAAAAAGTGGTTTTTATTTGGAACATGCTTACTAAAAATAAACTCTCTCATTTTTTTCATAGGTGTCACGCTTTTGAATATTTGAATGAACCTTTGCAACCATTTTTCTAAATTGAAATATTAAATATTTATTTCTTTGTCATCAACGTTGGAAATATTTTACAAACAAATGGAAATGAGTTTCGCAAAACACAAAGAGGTTTTTGTTTGTAACTGGTTCCTTAGAAATAACCTCTCTCAGTTTTTATACAAGTGTTACATTTTGGAAGATTTGAATGAATCTTTGCAGCTCATGCTTTCCGATTTAAATATTAAATAATTCCATATTTTTGTCATCAATTTTGGACACGGTTTTGGATACATGGGAAATGAATTTTTAAAAGATGAAAGACACTTTTATTCATAAGATCCTCTTTTACAAAACCATCTTTAACGTTTTATATGTCTATCCCATTTTGGGAGATAAAAAGGCATATTTACACCCTATTTTCCAATAACTCATGCAATTCATAGAATCATTTAACCATGAAAATATTTTATGAATTCAAAACACATGAAATGTTCTAAGAATTCAATGAATAAACTAATTATTCCTCTATCCATGAAATTATATAGAGGTTTTCACAAGAAATAATCTTGATTCTTTATCATATGAAATTTTCCTTACAAATAGATTCAATTATTATATCATCATGCCCCATATGAAAACAAAAGAATTTTCAAATAACATAGTTACTTATATTTTTATGCATGCTTGGAATCCATTATTCCTCTTCCCTGCATTCATTCTCCATGCATTCTATCATTCCTTCCTTTATTTTTCTCATACACTTACAATAAATAGAATTTAGAAAATGGAATAGTTTTTCTAAATATTAAAAGAATTCCATAAAGCACCCATAAATCTAATTTTTCCTAAATCACAAAATCACTCCATAAATCTCTCATGCTTTTATTTTCAAGGTATCTTTGCTTTTGCCTTAGAAAAATATCACTTATCTATAGTTTTTTAAAAAGTATTACTCATTATTTCTAAAACTCATAAAATTTAGCAACTTTGAATTATAATCTATTTTTATAGAAGAATATAAATTATTCTAAATAAAATAATTAAGAAATAATCCTTCCAATATTCTAATAATTAAGAACTACAAAAATATTCTTCATGTAATATCAATATAGGAATTAATAATATTTAATTATTCAACAAACCTCATTTTATGAGAGTTTTTATCGTGGCTTACACTAGGGATATTGCATACATATTTGTTTCATAATAGTGGGTCATGTGTTTTTTCCGAGTGCATTACCCATATATGCATTGAGAACGAAGACGCGAATGAAGGAAAGGTTGTTGGATGATTTCTCTCTTGATGTTTTGTTTATCCTGATCACCACTCTGGCATTCAATGCACGATTGAGGGAAGCTGAAAACCTTACACCTCTTTCTTGGGTTATGAATTTTCTCATGGTTATAGCTATGGTGCTAAATATGCTCTCAATTTTTGTATCTATGTAGTATAATTTATATTCTTAGCATGCTTGTTATTCTTGTCTAACCCCAATACATGTTTATCTAGGGAATGTCTATCAATTGTGGTAGTCAACATTTCTTAATTGTGTTACTATTACAATATTTTCACATTAATTGTGGTAGTCGACATTTCTTAATTTTGTTACTGTTAAAATATTTTCTTAATTGTGTTACTGTTAAAATATTTTCACATTAATTGTGTTACTGTTACAATGTTCACATTATTTATGCCAGGAGTTTCTTTCACATAATTCTTAGCATTTTGCTCGTGGGCTGAGAGTTTCTTATGGGTTGATACAAGAAATACGTGCGCAGAATAGTGTGCATCATGGAGGTGATGTGTAACCATCCACAGATACATCACAACATTTTCGACATTTTCTTTCTTCTATTGATCTATTACATTCTTCGAAGATCCATCGATTCCTAGTGTCGATCTCATTTACTATGTATATCGCCTATATGTATTGTAGTTATACATTTGATCAGTGAACAGTTGGCCCCACATTGTGCAAAGGAATGAAAGTTCTTATTAATCATTTCTACTATGATTTAGTCGAAAAAAAATACAAATAGTAATCCGCATAAGGGTTAGGGTTGACGAATAATACGGTGATCGACCCGCCACACTAGAGAAGGTTTTTGAAGATTATGTGTCAGCTTTTATGCCAAATATGGCACCCAGGTTTGTTAGAGTTTATAGTGTTGTCCTGGAGACTCCAAGTGGATAAATTGTTCGAAATATAATTATGAACTATGTACTCTTGCATCCAAAAGAGGGGGAAGGTTTATCAGTGGAAAAAAACTTGTTGTATGCCATGATTATTAATAAATACATCTTTTGAATCACTCACGTGCGAAAGGTGTAGATGTGTCTACCGATGGCGTCAAGATTGTGTTTCGATTTCACTCTGAGCTATTTTCCGAGTCGCTACCCCTTCAATGACCATCCAAGGCTAAAGGAGTTGATAGACCAAGTGATCAAACACTATGCTAAATTTTCCAGAGACTCAATCCTTGCTTCAAAACTAGATTGGGGAATGTCCAAATTATCCATAAAGTCTTATATAAAAGAAGAAAGACATATTCCTAATGACTAGGCCCACTTAACTAGAGAATATTTTTTATTTTATTTATTTTTATTTTTCATTTCGAAGAGGTTTTTATATATGTTTTTTTATTTTATAAAATAAGTATAAATCTATGATTTTAATCATGGCTATCTCAAATTTTCACAAATTTCAATTTAGTTACCCTAGCACTCACACTATATAAACTTATTTGAATTCAAAGAAAAAATCTTATCTAAATTCAAAGAAAGAAAATTGTTGTCACTTTTCAAATGAACCACAAGAGTAGAGATTAGAATATGGCATAGTTGACTTGACCATTTTAACCATCATAAATTAAAATTATTTACATTAAGGGAAGTACACCAAAGCTACCTTTCATAATAAGGGACAATCGAAAGCACAAGCGATCCTTGAAAGAGTTCACTTATATGTGCATGGAACATTCTCGATAGTCTCCATGGCCAAGCATAGGTATTATGTGATTTTTTAAATTGAATTAAATAAATTTTGTGCTTTAGAAGGAATTCGACCGGAGTTGAGAGTACCTCATAACTTACAACATAATGGGGTTGGAGATAGAAATAACAAAAGTATTATGAGAGTCGCATGATTAGAGCTTCTTGTTGCACTTGTGAGTTGAAACATGGAACATATAAGTATATTTGTAGAATAGATTCCCTCATCGCATTCTCTAAGACGAGTACATAAGAGTAAGATTTTTATGATAAGAAAGAAAATGTGGAAACCAAGGATGCACGAAAAAGAGCTAGAACCAACAACAGAGTTGGGAAATTTTTGTGGGGTACACTAATACACCTCACAACTATTGGGTGTACCTACCATCTCACATGATCATAGTGGTTCTTAGAGATGTGAAGTTTGATGAAGAGAAATCCATGAGATATTCACTTGGGAGGGAGCTTCAATTGCATGGAGTTGAGGAGCTTTTGGATCCAAAGGAAGAAACTTAATATGTTTGTGGAGAGACATCCATACATGGAAGGAAAATCGATAGAGAGGCTGAAATATTGATGCATTATGCTAAATATAATGTGGGAGCATCCACATCATAGTGCATGCATAGGTCTCCATAGTGGTATACTATCTACATGTGTCTTATCGAGAGAGTGTAAATATTTAGCCACCCTCATTCAAGGATGAAGTGCAACAACCACTATGGGTTGATTCCATGGTAGAGGGAGTATAACTCCATTATGAGTTATAGTGCATGGGAATCTATAGTGCATGGGAAGCCATATTGTTTAAACTAATGCAATATACATATAGTAGGGTTTTTAGTTATTCATTTTCCTATAAATCATTGTGTAATGTGTTGATTGAATTATTTCTCTTGCACCCTTCATGATTTTATGATATTTATTGTTTCCGCAATTGGTAGAGTAGATTCAAGTCTCAACAAATTACAATTAGAGATTTGAATCTACAAAGAAAATTTATACATTCCATAGCTAATTTTTTCCTTATTAGAGAATCACTAGAACTAAATAGAGGGAAGAATTCACTAAGAGTTTATGAGTAGTAGTGAGTAGTCAAGGAGTTGTTCATAAATGAATTTATGAACAAATTGCAAGAATACCCTATCGGTTGAGTCAATGATGGACGAATGATCAAACTAGAGGGAATATTTATGAGTTTTTGTTCATTTTCCTAAAGGAATATCACCATTCATAGAGGTATATTTATATATTGGGAGAAGAAGAATCAGTACATTTGTTTAGGGTATGACCAAGCGAAAGGTCGTGAAGTTGATTACATCAACTAGGAGGTGAATTGTATCTTGGTCATAGTAGATTAGTTGTCTTATAAATTGACACCAAATCATAGTTTCTATTTCTTATATCAATGATTTTATGAGTGTCATCATCCCCAAGTATGGGATCCATAGACAATTGTGTTATAGTTTGTTAATATAATGAAGTAGGGTTGTTGAAAAAATTGTAAAACGTTGTCTATTTTTGTGCGTGCTAATTTATTGCTACTTATATTTAGTCATGAAAATTATTTTGGTGTGGAAATTTGGATTGGTAGTGTCAAATATTTTAACACCATAACTTAGTTTCTCTAGTTTCGTAGAAAAAAATACACACACACAGAAATTTTTTATCCTAGGCGCTATATATGCTTCCAATTTTCATCCTTTAAAAGCTACACTAAAGTATTGTTCACTAATTTTTTCTTCCCATCTACTTGTGGATGGAGTGTTGTATAGTCGTTAAAATTTTTTGTCCTTTAAATTAAGGTAATTCTTTTCGGTAATAATCACATGAAATGGAACGTGGTCGATGTGTTTCAAAGAAACTAGTGTGGTTCATCATCGTGACTATGTGAGAGATCAGATCAGTCATTAAGTATAAATAGATGTAGAGATGGCTCAACTAGCCGTTAGGATAACTGCTAGTTTGACTTTGAAAAAACAATTATTCCATTATTTATTTATTTATTATTTTATTTATTTATAAACTAATTAACATATTTATATAACTCATTAATCAATTAAACTAATGTAATGTAAGTTATTTAACCAATAGTGGTTATATACATGTATATCTTTCTTACTAAATTAATTGATTTAATTATTTAATAATAAATTACTATAATATAAATAACTTTTATTCGTATATTTAACTAATTATAAGGGTCAAGGTTCAAGTAAAAATAACATTATAACTAACGACATATCCTTAGTAAGTTAAAAAAAATAAAAAATAAAAAATAAAATAAAATAATTTAAATAGATAAAAAATATAAAAAAAATAAAAAATTAATAATAGATAAAAAAAAATAATAATAGGCAACTAAAAAAAAAACACACTGAAGAATAATAATAAAAATAAAAATAAGACTAAAAGAAAAATATAAAATATAAAATATAAATATAAATAATAATATTATTATTAATTTAAGTTTGAAAAAAAAAATTAAAAAAAAAATTAAAAAATTAAAAAATTAAATAAAAAAATAAAATAAATAAAATAAAATAAAATAAATAAATAAATAAATAAAAATAACAATAATTAAATAAATAGAAATAAAAATAAAAATGAAACTAAATGAAATCAATAAAAATGAATAAAAATAATCGAATAAATAAAAGATAAAAATCAAGAATATAAGGTAGGAATCCAACACTGTTGATATTCCAACTCGTCATCTCTATTGAGATTAACGAGTCTTTTTTCTATTTCAATGGCCTTTCTCAACTTACAATGATGGAAATGGTCGATCCTAGCAATGACCTTAGCATCTTCCATGCAAACATGATGGTTAGTCTTTTCTGCATGCTCACTAAAGGCGTACGAGTGAGATCTTCTATGCTTGATATCCGCAACATGCTCATCGTATCCTTTGATTAATAGACCAACCAAGCCTCACCAATGTAAGGATTCCCACATGAACAAGGAATGATGTAGACACCTTTTCCATCTCTCGGGGTCAATCGGATCTTTAACCGATTTTAGAGAACTCTCGAATCGTATTAAGGGGCTTGAAATAAGAAGACACCTTATGCTTTCTTCTCCCATAATGTGAGTTCAAAGATGCACTATGTAATATTGTGTCCTTTTTATGAAATTATGCTCCTTGGTATCCCAAAGTGCACCTAGACCTTTCCCAAGAAACCTCTTTGCTTCTTTCCCATTGGCAATATTTTTTAGAGGGAAACAAAACACATGTCTTGATGAATGTATCAACTATCATGAATAGGTAATCATGTCCCTTCTTGGTTCTTGGTAATATTTCACACAAATCCCATGGAAATTCTTTCCTAAGGATGAGACGAGTACATGAAAGGGATGATATAGATATTTTTTTCCTATCTCTAAGCTTGCTATTACAAACAAAAGCACACATCTACAAGTTTTCGACTATCTCCCTATGTTACACCATTTTTTTGGTCATTTAACCTATTATCATTAGATGGACCCAAGTACACCATGTAAGACCGCTTTTACTCCTAAGTAAAATTGCTTTCACTATGTAAGATAAATTAATAAAACACATTTATTAGGTTGTTTATGGTCTAAACAGGGAAACCCCAAAGGGAAATATTCAACAAATCTATATTTGTTTGGTTTTCCTCATGGAATAATTAATTAAAAAAATAATTCAATTATTATTCCGAGTCATATTTAACCCAAAACAATGAAATTAATTAGATAAATCCTTATTTATCTTATTATTTTCTAGGAATAATTACTTAAACCTTATTTAAATAATATTCCTTCTTAAATTTGACTAAATCATTTATAAATAATTGAATAAATCATTATTTATTCAATTATCATTCAACCACTTCTTAAAATAATAAATAAATAATTTATTTATTTATTATTTACAAATAAAGGGATTTGGCCCAAGTCAAATACTTTTCCCCTCCAACAAATATAATAAAAATATTCCATAAAAAGTGGATCTAGATTTGGTTAATATTATTTTAATCATGCACCAAGATCTAGAATGACCTAATATTTGTTATAAATAGAAGGGTTTTTCCCTACCATTCCTCACCTTTTTGTTGCCTATTAGATTACTCCGGATCTATACTCTTGGTCCGACTTTGAGCCATTATCGTTGTCATATTTTCCATTATTTGCTTTGTGAGCTCCCTTTGAGTTCTATATTTGTTTGGGTCTTCTACACCAACAAGAGAGAGAAATTATAGATTTGAGGTGTTGAGGACTTTCAAGAACCCATCCCATTGAGGAGAATTGGAAACACTTTTCTTGTTTTCCTCCCTGTGTGCCCTTAAAACAAAATTCTTTGAAACATATTATTCTTATCTTGTCTATTGGATGCATGGAGAAAAAACCTTATTTTTACTACTCAATATCTTTTTATGCATAGATATGGATTTTTGCAGCATTTTTCTTGATCAACTAACTACAGATTTGAAGGTATTAGCATACCATCTTTTGGTTGTTAGGGATATAAGTTATGCGTAGCTAAAGTGGTCTTTTTTGCGTGTACTTCGACAAAATATTCATACTAACAATTGTCGACTCCACACGGGTTTTCAACTACGACCGTTGTCGTTTTTCATATTCTTGCATATCCAAATGCTTCAAACCCTAGGGTTTCTCTTTGGCTTTTTGTTTTTCCTATTTTTATGTTATTTTTCACCTATAAAACCCTCAAACATTAAAATTTTCTAACTTCTGTGTATTTCTGTCCCCTATTGCACAAGTAACAGACATCAACTACAAATCGAGATGGCAATTTTTTTCTAACATCTGCCACCGAGAGACCCGGAACCGTAGGTCCCACTTTTCAGCCCAGAACCTACGACTCCGGACCGGCAGGACACACTTTTTTCAGCCTCAAACCCGCGACCTCGGAAAGAAAGCGAGCCGTAACCCGCGACCAGCACTTTTTTTCTCGCTTAAAGTTTTCTCGCTTTGTCCGAAGCTTCTTTCGTGGTTGTCCAACCCTTCGTCTCCGCCCGTTTAGACCTATTTATGTTATGTTTTACTCAACTAAGTGGGAATCTAGCTCCCCTAGGGCTTCAGTGAGCCTCCATTTTTTGTGGAAGAGTTTTAGTTGTTGCAAGTGTCTAAATTTTCATAGTTTTAGCCTTTTCTTTTTACGGATATAATACCTCATCTTTAGATCCCTTTTAGATCAGCTTATTTTTTCCATCCAAATCACCTCACATACTTTTTGTTTGGGTTTTCCTTTAGGGTCACCTCCTTTTTTCCTATTGCCTTTTAGCATTTTTTCCTCCCCTTTCACACAGAATCCTTTCCTCTTCGTCTCTTTGTTGTTTTCTCGTACCTATTTTCAGCAGATTTATCCTTTAGATCCCCTGTCCCTCCCGACCTTAGATATATTGGCTCTTTTCTAGTTTTTTGTTTTTGACTATATTTTTTCTCTATATTAGACTAGTTTTTAGAGACCTACCTCCTTGGGTTAGATTGATGCATTGTCAGCTATTAATTTTCTTTTATTTTCAATATTATATGCTTTTTCTCTCGTAGCTTTATTTTCAGCTACACAACAAAAAATTTTTCTTTTACTCTCAAAACGTCTAGGTTTAAAAAATTAAAATTAACACATGCTACACACTCACCCTAAGTGAATAAGAGCCTAGTTAACACCGCTGCAGCAAAAGAATTTAAAACATTGTAAAATCAATTGACACCGAACCCCCTCTCGCCCTTGTTTCAACATTTTAATCACTTGATTCCGCACCTCCCCGCCCTTGTTGGTCATTCTTCTTCCCTCTGTACGATGTTTGTGTTGTCATCATTTGCACCCTGCAAGGCGTATATCTCGAAGACTTCTTGGCCTTCATCCTTAGTTTCCGATCGATCGACCTACTCCTTCCCACCGTCGTCGAGTTAATCCTCCTCCAAGTCCACACTCCGACTGCTCTTCCGATTCATTGGGTTTTCCTTTTACTTCAGTTCTCCCCCTGTTACCTTCAATATGTCTAGTCTGGGGCCTAATGCTAACAGTAATCCAGGACCTCCCGTCGAGAATGATACTAGTGGAACCGCCACGGAACTACCTCAATCGTCCCCTTGCTCCCTTACATGGCAGTGCCTCGCCTCCCGTATTTCAATCGCTGATCAATGATCCCTATCCACCACGATGTTGGTTGGCCTCGCTATGCCAACCAAGCTCCCCCTCCAACATTCCCAAGTTCGAAGGCCTTGCTGGGAGAAGATCCCTCCAACCATGTCTAATCTTTCCACATGTGGTGTTCATCCAATTCCATTACCAATGATTCCATCCATCTTCAGCTTTTTTCCAATGCATGCTTACAGGGTGAAGCTTCTAAATGGTATGTTGAACAAACCTCCTCTTCCCATACCACCATTGTGACCATTGCTCGAGCTTTCTTATCTTATTTCCAACTCCCTCCGATACGACATCGGTACTGAATTCTTGACGTCTTTTCCGTCAATCGTATGTGACCCGCCTTTCCGATCATGTCCAGGAATGGTGGAGAAGAAAGAGCTTATGTCGAGCTCCTACCTTTGAAGATCATTTCTACATGGACTGGTTCCTTAGATCTCTCTTACCTGCCATTGGCAAAGATGTCACATCCTAGTTCCCTCAAAACGAAGAAGCCGCCCTCCATGTTGAATTATTAGTTGAACTAAGAAGGGGGGGGGGGGGGGGTGAATCAATTCAATACATACATGAGAATTTTTCAATTTTTCATCAGCTTATTTATAGCTTACTTTTATAATCAACCTTAGTATATGAACAGTCTTAATATGTTGCAAAGCAAGTATTAAATTAATGTGACATTAAACTAATTTTGAGAGAAGCAAACATCAAGCAGATTTGATAAATCATCTCAACACACAGAGAAACACAGATAGAGACAACAGATATAAGTGGAAACACATAAAGGGAGAAAACCACATCTTATTATCGTTGTGATGCAAAGGAAAGCTCCAACTCCCTCTCACCACCGTTTTTTACGGTGCTCCAACCTACAGAGGCTCCATCCTCAATTCCCGCAAGCTACAACTTGCAAGGAAGCTCCAACTCCCTTCAATTTTCTGTAGGCACCAACCTACAGGAGGCTCCAACCTCGACCGCCTACAATCGACAGCCTATCAAGCTTCAAATTAATAGGAAGCTCTAAATTCCTCAAATTTTCACAAGAAATGTTTGCTAATTTACCCTGAGATATCAACTTTGTTTTGTAGCATCTCTTTCTCGCTCCTCTCTTCCTTATCTTCTCTCGCCTCAATCTTCTATATTTTTTCATTCTCTACACTTACTCTTTCTCACCTCTCGTTTTTGCATATCAAGTTGATATTATATATATAGTTCCTCACATGATCGTTTGTATTTCACAAGGAATTTGGAGTGATTAGTCATGACTCTTTAGCTTCTGTCTTCTCATTCCTTTATCCAAATCATTTTAAAACTATAACAATATGTACAAATTTCCATGCTACAAAGGGATTTTTCTTTTCCTTAGGATACTTGCCTTTTACATCACAAAGCAATATAAACAAAAATATTTACATTTTCAATTACACATTTCAATTCCACTCAACCTCCTTTTCTCGGACTTTGGCTTTACCGGATTTGTCTTTTCGTCGTCGTTGAGTGATTTCGTTCCGTATATTTTTGGTTCATCTCTCGTGTCTATTCATTTGTTCATTGTACTTGTGTGCACCACCTACATATATAATCGCTTTTCGAGTTTTATTCTCAAATACATATGAATCCGGTCGATGTCTCGTTCATTACAATCTCTGTTCTTGGGCTAGTTGTCTACATTCTCTATTCATATATGAGTTTAAACATATTGGTTTGAAACTCACATTACAATTTCAATTCATCTTTTTCCCTGTACCATTTTTTCCTCGCTCCCCGTCTCTTGCTCTTTCATTCTTGCTGGGCTCTTGTAATAAACTCAATCTCATTTCATATAGGTTTCGATTTTAGCATAGTATATAAATATATATCATCATGTATGCATATTCCCTCGATTCAAACATTAAGACTATTAATAAACCCAGTGGCTTTTAGCGCCCAATCATAAGCATTTCGACATCGTATAATTGAATCCTCTATTCATTTTTATTTTTTTTACTCGAATGTATTCGAACATCAAAAGACTCGTAATATTAACGCCTATTCTCCTTTCGCATCACCACTTATCCCACGCTAGCCCACACATTTATATTCCAATTATTTAATAATCAACAATTAAACACCGACCCATACCTTGTTAGTCACCTTGCAACTTCATTAATGATCTAACGGTGGATAATTCATCTCTTTTTTCAACCTCTCGATCCAACGAAAATCACGCGGTTAACTTGCACGAGGGTTAATATTCAATAGTTGCGTGATGGACTGGCCCCGACGTTTAAACGACCCTCCACATCCGACGGCATATAGCACGTTGCCTTGTCTCCACACGATCCGATGGATATCACTCGGTTAGCCGCATGAGCTTTAACTCGTGATGGCATGCAATGAAAGCGGTTTTTCAACTTTTCCCAATGCCACGTGTCTCATTGCTCCCGTGGAATCGCTCCCTAATTGAAAATACCACTTACTCCACAAAAGCGGTGTGATATGGGAGTCCGGTTTCGCCAACCCGTCATTACTCGTTCACTAGTCGCACTTCCATTCCTTGTGGCTCGTGGTCCCATTCAACGCTTCAATGTTTTATTTTATTCTTGGCCCACCATATCACTCCACCATTCGATCGCCCATCGAGCCCATTCGTCGATCCTCCATACGATGTCCGCAATGATATCTCAAGGAGCTATCCCCAAGCCTCACAACTCTTACGAATTCATCAATCTCGGATTCTCGTCCTTACATACCGATGGCAAATTCAAACCCCTCATTCTGTTCAATCAATTTGATTCAAACTTTTTTGGCGCTTCGTGGTATGTTTTCCTTTGATTCTCGATTAGAGACTCGCCCCAAATCTTTAATACACTGTGCTCCTTTGGCTTTTCAATCATCTGACTCATTGTGGTCCTTGACTCACAAGTTTGGTTTTCAAACTGCGCCTTTGCTCATTATTAGTTTCTTCGACCATTTCATGGTTTCCTTTCCATTTAAGCAATGCCCCAAATCATCACCAAACATATTAATTATTTACCATAGTGTTTTAGTCTTTAATCAAGGTCTATGCCATACAAACTTAATTAATGAATAATTGCTCAATAATTCATCTGCAAACTGTATTAAATCTCTAATTCATAAATAAACCGCTGTATTAACAAACCCTTTCAACTTCACTGTTCTGTCTCTAATTCCTCTATATTCGCCGCCTCTCGCCTGTCGCCTCTGCTGTTTGACCTCTCGCCTCTATTGCTCTCGTAAATGCACTCTTCCTCTATTCTTCTCTATCGACCTTTGTCATCAATGACAACATTTCCAACAATCTCCCCCTTTTGGCATTGATGGCAACACATCCACGGATGATTCAATACTTCCTCCAAGTCTTCCTCTGTCTAGCCTCTTTTTAGAAGACCCTTTCTTCTATTACCCGTTTTTCCTCCCCGTTTGACATCAATGGCAACGGGGTTTGAATTCTTAGTGCAGATTTTATCTTTTGATCCCGTGTTTTTATCCTTTTTCAACATTTCGTGCATTTCCTCTCTCCGAGATCTTCTAACTTTGTACCCACGTAGCCTTTTCATTGACTCTTTTATGCTTTCGGATGTATTCTTGCCATATTCCTTTGATCCCGAGGACTCGTTTCATGCTTTCCTTGATGGATGATCTCCCCATAGAATGATATTTTCATTTCTCGTTGTCCCCCCGAAACTATGATGTCTCTTTATATCGAGAGTAGCATCTGACGTATACTACCCCTAGTCTATCTCTCAAGTATTCAAATGGTTCTCTAGCAAGAGGTTTGGTAAATATATTTCGTTGTCTTTTCTTTTTCTTGGTACATACTCCGGCTTTACTATCTTCTCGAGCCACTTGTTCTCGAAGAAAAATGATACTTGATTGGGATCTGTTTGGTTTTTGAGTGAAGCACGTGATTTTTAGATATACTTATAGCACTTATATTATCACATTTGATTGAGATAGGTTCATCAATGCTTACCTTCATGTCTTGGAGGGTTTGCTTCATCCACATGACTTGTGTACAACATGCTACGTTGCTGCTATATATTCTCGCTTCGTTGTAGATAGAGAAATAGATGTTTGTTTTTTGCTTAACCATGCCACCGTACTTTCTCCTAAATAGAATGCACCTCCACTTGTGCTTTTCCCGTCATCCACACACTAGCCCAATCTACATCTCGTGTATGATGTCAACGTGAAACTTTTTCCTTTAGGATACCAAAGTCCATACTCGTGTTGTTCCTTGTAGATATCTAAATATTCTTTTGACTCGCTGAAGGTGGTTTTGTTTAGGTGTTGCTTGATATCTAGCAACTAGTCCTACAACTAGCATGATTTCTGCGTCTTGATGCCGTCGATACGTGCAGACTTCCTATCATGGATCTATAGAGTTTTTTGATCTATATTAGCGAGATCCATCATCAACACATAGCTTGCATCCCATGATCATGGGAGTTGACACGAGCTTTGCAGTCCTCCATTTTGAACTTTTCAAAATTTCTTTTAAGTATTTTTCCCTGTGAGATGAATGTACTTGTGTTCTTTTGCTGAATTTGATGTCGTAGTAGAAATTGAGCTCTCCAATCATGGACATCTCAAACTTTTATTTCATCTCTTCGACAAACCCTTTTTCTACTTTATCTCTCGTTGCTTCCAAACATAATGTCATCAACATATACTACAACAATCGGAGTTCGTTTTCATGGGCTTTTATGTATAGATTGTTGTCTACTTCCCACCTCTCTTAAAGCCTTGTTTTTGCAAAATATTTATCCAAGTCTTGAGTAGCAAGCACGAGGAGCTTGTTTTAGTCCATATAGAGCTTCTTTTCGATCCCGTACACATAGTCTTCTATGTCTGTTAAAAGAGAACCCTTCAAAAGTTGTTCCATGTAGACTTCTTCTTCTAGTTCTCCATTCGTAAATGCGGATTTCACATCCATTTGATATACCTTGAAGTCTTGATAGCATGCAAAGGCTAGAAACATTCCCGATGGCTTCCATTCTAGCTACCTGGGGAAAATGTTTCATCGTAATCAAGTCCTTCGATTTGTGAATATCTTTTGTAGAGCAAGTCTCGGCTTTATTCTCGATTACCCGTCCTTCCTCATTCATTTTATTTTTGAATACCCATTTTGAGCCTATGACATTTTTTCTCGTGGGTCTAGGAACTAGTTCCCTAGGTATTATTTTTTCTCAATTTGGTTCAATTCTTCATTCATAGCATTCACCCAAGACTTGTCCTTGTCGGCTTCTTCAAATTTCTTTGGCTCTATTTGTGATAACATGGCTATGTATACCTCTTCTGTTTGTTCGGTTAGTTGCCTTCTTGTCCGGACCCCCTACTCTTTTGTCTCCAATGATCCGATCTTCAGGATGGTTCTTCTCGAGTGTATCTAGAAGGGGCTTTAGAGCTCATCCTACATCTTCTGTTGTCTTGCTTGTTTCATCATCATCTTGGTCTTCTTCTTCATGGTTATCTGATGAATTGTTGCGTTTGTGTCTTTTTTTTATTGTTTGGAAGTTCTTCATCAAATCTCATGTCAATGATTTCTATTATTTTTCAAAGAGTCTTGTTGTAACACTTGTACCCTTTACTTTTGGAAGCATATCCTAGAAATATCCCTTCATCTTGCTCTTGCATCAAGTTTCCCAAGATTTTCATCATTATTCTTTATGTAACACTTGCTTCCAAAGATTCTAAAGTGTTTGATTGAAGCTGGTTTCCCATGCCATAATTCATAGGGAGTCTTGTCACCGCTTGGCCTTAAGTGAGCTTTGTTAACTATATGTATGGGTCGTGTGTACTCGCTTCCCGCCCCGTAAGGTTTGAGGAATATTACTCTCTTGCATCATGGCTCGGCAATTTGTCGTACAAATATGTTTTGTCTCTCCGCTACTCCATTCTACCGAGGTGTCCCCGCAATAGTAAATTGATGCTTTATGTCGTGTTCATTGCATAGGTCCGCAAAGTCATAATCGGTGAATTCACCTCCTCTCGTTTGATCTAATGCATTTTAGCTTGGATCTTGTCTCGATTTTCTCGCTAAAGCTTTGAATATTTTGAATTTTTCCGCAGCTTCGATTTATTCTTGAGAAATGCAACCCATGTCATTCTAGAGAAATCATCTATTATCAGCATGAAGTAGGATTCCCCACTTGGTGTTTTTAGTTCTTGCAGGTCCGCATAGTTCCATGTGCACAAGTTGTAGTGGTCTTCTTATTGATAGCTCATCTTTGGCCTTAAAGTATGTACTGGTCTGTTTGCCTAATTGACATGATTTGTATATGGTATTAGAAGGCCTCTTTATTTCTGGCATGTCTTTCACAGACTTTCTTCTTTCTCGCATGATGATATGATCGAAGCTAAGATGTCCCAATCTCCTATGCCATAACCATGACTCCTCAAGTTTGCTAAGATGGCATGCTTCATATTCCTCTTTCACGATGTAAACATTGCTCTCTATTCAAACACCTTTGAGCGCAGTCTTACATGTGATGCTTGATTTGACTTCAGCGTATTGTGCTTTGAAAAGAACTTCGTAGCCTTTATCACACATTTGACTGACACTCGGGGGAAATTTTCTTTTAGCCCATCCATAAATAATACATCTTGGGCCTTTCCTCTCGCCATTGTCTAGGTCTGATCGAGCCTTTTCCTTTTATTTTTCATGATTTATCGTTGCCAAAGGTAACATTGCCATATTTCTTTTCATCAAGAGTTATAAACTTGCTTCTGTCTCTAGTCATGTGTTTTGAGCAACCACTCGTCCTGAAAACAATTGGCTTTTTCGGATCTTGAGCGAGTTAGGAGCCGAGTCACACTTGTTCACCTTCTTTTTCCACTGGAGGCATCCTTTTGTTTGGTATCTTTTGTGAGATGATGAATCACATCCTTTCAGAGGACATTTGGAAGGCATATGTCCAACTTGATTGCATACACAACATTTGATCATAATTTTTGCAGAATTGTGAGTATGAACAAAATTTCTTTGATTTATAAAACTCCTTAAGGTGTTGAACATCAATCTTTGTCCATAATTTCTACACTCAATGATATTATGGCCAAATTTCTTACAATAAAAATAGTAACCATAGAAACTATTTGCATACCTGATGTAAGGTTGTCTATTCCATTTGTTTGCTTGAGGAAGTCTCTTCACTGTTTGCATCTTTTCATTTGGTTTGAATTACTCCTCCTTGTATGACAATATGCAGCAATGTGTCCCCGCTTGTGGCATACATAACAAGTGGTATTATTCATCGGAGGAAAGAATCTCCTTTGATGGCTTCCAAATTTGACATACGTAGGGGTATATGAACCTTTTTCTGTTGTTTGAGTATTTCTTTCATTCTTTGTTATTAGAGGATTTTTTCCCGGGGTTCTCGCTCTCCTTACAAGTTTCTTCTTTTGTAGGAATTATTTGAGTCGCTTCATCATCCTTCTTTGCTTTTTACAAAAATAATCTCTCGGTTTTCCTTTTCTTTGGTTTTACTTGATTCTCCTTCATAGCCTATTCCAGCTTTTTATTGTAGGAGATCTTTGAGAAACCGTAATTTGATTCAACTTACTAGAGCTTGTTGTTTGACAAGAATTTATAGCCACTTTCCTTTGACGATTTTCTAATTTCTTCCTCGACATACAACTTCTTCTTCCATCTTCTCTTGTTCCTCAGAGTTTTATCCTTGATTTGCTAAAGTAACATGTCTTCTATCTTCTTGGCTTCTTCAAGCTCTACCTTTAGCCGCATGGGGACTTCGAGTTTTTGTTTCTTCTCTTACATACTTGAGAAGAATGTCCTTTTGTTTTCTCGCACTTCAGCTTTGAGTCTCGTCAATCTCCTCCAAAGCACTTCTTAGCTCCCCCTCAAGGTCGACTTCACCTTCTTCTTCTTCATCTTCTAGCAGAGTCCTTCAAGTTATTCTATGGCCATCAATAAAAAAATCGCAGGTTCCTTCTTCACTTTCGAGAGTTCATCCGAGCCTTCGGATGTACTGTCTGTCCTATTGAGCATAGAAGGATTTTCTCTGTCGAACTTCTTTCCTTTCTCGCCAAGTTTTTGATGCATTTTTCTCTCGTTTCTTAAGCTTGATTCCTTGCTTTCTTGTGAGGACACTTAGCAAAGATAGTGTCCCACTCTTCCACGCTTAAATCATTTGAACGGAAGTTTACCTTTGTATTTACCCGAGCCTCTATCTAATTTCTTGACAAATTTTTTCCTCTTCTTCATCCGAGCAAGAGCATATGTCTTCCTCTTCTTCTTTCTTCTTTCAGTTTTAAAGGTTGCCTACCTCGTACTTGGCTTCTTTTGTGGGAGCCTCATCTCATATGTTGTTAGATTTCCAAGTAGCTAGTTCATGGTCAAGGTCTCCCAATTAGTTGTTTTCTTCTGTTGCGTGACACCTTGGGATTAAACTTGGATGGAAGAGATCTTAGAATGTTTTTCACAATTACAACTTCTTTTATGGTTTCACATAGAGCCTTCATGTTATTTACTATTTTTGCAACCCTTAGAAAGAAGCTAGCACTGTCTTCATCATCATCCATTTTTAAGTTCTCAAACTAGGCTCTATAGACTTGAAGTTTGGCAATCTTTACCTTCTTGTCTCCCTCATGAATATTCTCTAGAGTGTCCCACATTTCATTGGCAGTGTCTTTGTGCATTACTTTGATAAACTCTGCTTCACACAATCCATTTAAGATGGCATTCATGGATTTTACGTTGGCTACAAAATCTTGTTTGGTTTCCTTTTCTGAGTCAGTTGCCTTTGGGGCATATCCTAATTCCACAACACCCAAAACTTCTATTCCTAGAGACATTATGTATTTCCTCATCTTGATTTTCTAGAAAGATAATTTGCACCTGTAAAGAAAGGGGCTTTATTGGTTGAGCATCCTTCTTTACTAGCCATCCTGAGAACCTGGGATCTCCTTTCAGTTGTTAGACTAGTACAAAGGAACTTGGCTCTGATACCAATTGTTGAATTCTTAGTTGAACTGAGAGGGGGGGCTGAATCATTTCAATACATACATGAGCACTTTTCAATTTTTCATCAGCTTATTTATAGCTTACTTTTATAATCAACCTTAGTATATGAACAGTCTTAATATGTTGCAGCAAGTATTAAATTAATGTGACATTAAACTAATTTTGAGAGCAACAAACATCAAAGCGATTTGATAAATCATCTCAGACACAGGCAACACAGATAGAGATAGTAGATATAAGTGGAAACCCATAAAGGGAGAAAACCACATCTTATTATCATTGTGATGCAAAGGCAAGCTCCAACTCCCTCTCACCACTGTTTTTCTACAGGCTCCAGCCTACAGGAGGCTCCAACCTCAATCTCGCAAGCTACAACTTTCAAGGAAGCTCCAACTCCCTTCAATTTTCTCAGAGCACCAACCTATAGGAGGCTCCAACCTCGGCCCGCCTACTAATCGAAAGCTATCAAGCTTCAACTTGATAGGGAAGCTCCAACTTCCTCAAATTTTCATAGGAAATGTTTGCATGATTTACCTCGATATCACCTCTATTCGCAGCATCTCTTTTTCGCTCCTCTCTTCCTTATCTTCTCGCCTCAATCTTCTATATTTTTCATTCTCTACACTTACTCTCTCTCACCTCTCGTTTTGAATATCAAGTTGATATTATATATATAGTTCCTCACATGATCGTTTGTATTTCACAAGGAATTTGGAGTGATTAGTCATGACACTTTGGCTTCCCGTCTTCTCATTCCTTTATCCAACTCATTTTAAAATTATAACAATATGTACAAATTTCCATGCTACAATGGGGATTTTTATTTTCCTTAGGATACTTGCCTTTGCATCACAAACAATATAAAAAAAATATTTACATTTTCGATTACACATTTCAATTCCACTCAAACTCCTCTTTTCCGGACTTTGTCTTAACCTGGATTTGTCTTTTCTCGCTATCATTGAGTGACTTGATTTCCGTATATTTTGGTTCATCTCTATGTCTATTCATTTGTTCATCGTACTAGTGTGCACCACCTACATATATAATCGTCTGAGTTTTATTCTCAAATACATATGAATCCGGGCGATGTCCGTTCATTACCATCTTTGTTCTCAAAGCTACCTGTCTACATTCTCTCGTTCATATATGATTTTGAACATAATGGTTTGAAACTCACATTACAATTTCAATTCATCTTTTTCCCCTATACCATTTTTCTCGTCGTTGTCTCTCGCTCTTTCATTCTTGGGATGCTCTTGTAATAAACCCAATCTCATTTCATATAGGTTTCGATTTTAGCACAGTATATAAATATATATCATCATGTATGCATATTCCCCGATTCAAACATTAAAACTATTAATAAAGCGTGGCTTTTAGCGCCCAATCATAAGCATTTCTCACTGTATAACTGAATCCTCTATTCAATTTTTTTTTTTTTTAACTGAATGTATTCGAATGTCAAAAGACTATAATATTAATTCTTATTCTCCTTTTAGCATTGCCACTTAACCCACGCTAGCCGCACATTTATATTCTGATTATTAAATAATCAACAATTAAACGCTGAACCATACCTTGTTAGTCACCATGAAACTTCATTCATGATCCAACGGTGGATAATTCATCTCTTTTTCAACCTTTGATCGAATGGAAATCACGCAGTTAACTTGCAAGAGGGTTAATATTCAATAGTTGCGCGATGGACTGGGCCCCAGCGTTTAAATGGGCCTCCACATATGACGGCGTAGAGCATGTCCCCTTGCTCCACATGATCTGATGGATATCGCTCTAGTTAGCTTCACGAGCTTTAACTCACAATGGCGTGCAATGAAAGTGGTTTTTCAACTTCTCCCAATGCCACGTGTCTACTGCTCTGTGGAATCACTCCCTAATTGAAAATACTTCTTACTCCACAAAAGCGGTGCAATATGGGCAGTCTGGTTTTACCAACCCGTCATTAATGTTCACTAGTCAGAGTTCCATTCCCTTGTGGCTCAAGGTTCCGTTCAATGCTTCAACTTTTTATTTTATTCTTGGCTCACCTTATCACTCCACCGTTCGATCGCCCATCGAGCCCATTCGTCAGTCCTCCATACAATGTCTGCAATGATATCTCAAGGAGCTATCCCCAAGCCTCACAGCTCTTACGAATTCCTCAATCTCATATTCTCATCCTTACATACTGATGGCAATTCAAAACCTCATTCCGTTCAATCAATTTGATTCAAACTTTTTCGGCACTTCTGTGGTACGTTGTCCCTTTGATTCTTAGTTAAAGACTGCCCAAATCTTTAATACACTGCACTCCTTTGGCTCTTCAATCCTCTGACTCATTGTGGTCCTTGACTCACAAGTTTGGTTTTCAAACTGCGCCTTTGCTCATTATTAGTTTCTTCAACCATTTCATGGTTTTGTTGCCATTTAAGCAATGCTCCAACTCATCCCCAAACATATTAATTCTTTACCACAGGGTTTTATTCTTTAATCAAGGTCTATGCCATAAAAACTTAATTAATGAATAATTTCTAAATAATTCATCTGCAAACTATATTAAATCCCTAATTCATAAATAAACCTCTCTATTAACAAACCCTTTCAACTTCATTGTTCTGTCTCTAATTCCTTTGTATTCGCTGCCTCTGCCTTTGCCTCTGCTGCTCGACCTCTACCTCTACTGCTCTCTGTAAATGCACTCTTCCTCTATTCTTCTCTGCTAACCTTTTCCATCAACGAAAACATTTCCAACACTCCAAATAGCCTTGAAATATGACCTCATCTATGCTCAGTCTGGTTATGTTTATACCATCCTTCCCCGAACTCCCCGGACCCCGTGGTACTAATGCCTCGGGGGAATCTCATTCTGTCGACGGTATCGTTGGAGCTCTTTCTCATCCGTACACTCAACCTCCTATGGGCTATGGTCTCCCTCCATGAGGGGCAAGCACCTCCAGACTTTTCCCCCTCCGGGTAGCATGTATCCAGGATACGACATACCTCATCCTTTTGCCCAAGTCGCTTACCTCAATGTTGCCCAACCTAACTATTATCCTTATCCACGCTGCCGGTGCTCCTCGCTCCTCCAACATTCGCACCTCTACCTCCCTTGCCTTCTCAACCCCGGAAAAAAATCAACTACCACCCCTCCGTGAAAGTATTTGCATAGCAGACATGACTAATCCTCCTTCCTCTCAAAAGGAAGAGGAAAGGCAATCAAAACCAATCTCCCCCTAGTACTCGTGGACCTAATCCTCAAAGTATTAACTCTAATGGTGCAAACCAGACAACGAGGCACTCAACCAAGCCGAACACACCCATTCATACAAATAATCCTTGTTCGTGTTGTAGTGTTTACGATCATTACACCCATGATTGTCCCCTTTACCATAGATGTGGCGTATGTAGGAGTATCAAGCCACATTGCGAGGATAGCATGCTTCCCCTACTTCTCCCCCCCCAATGTGGCCTCTACTCAACCGGGTTGTGTTTACAAATCCTTTCCCCCCAACAAGGATTCATGGCTACCCAACCACCTCATGGACGGTGTGGCCACTCAACCTTCCACTTTTGGGTTCCTCCAATTACCATATCCTCATGTCGAACTTCGATCAACCTCTAACCATTGACCTTAACCTTCAAAATCGGTCTCATCGCACTCCCAAGCTTCCCGCTCTGTCTATCCCTGAGTCACCTTCTTCCGGTTCTAGAGAGCCTCTTTCGACTTCCAATGGTCCCTTACATATCCCTCAGCCCAAAGTTGAGGTTCATACCAAGATTTAAGGGACCATTACGCCGAAATGTTGCTTCTGGTCGAGCTACTCATTCGTATAGCATAGTAGATAATTTGGCGCAGTCTCCTGCTGCCATTTCAACACTATAACTCCTCCAGTCGTGCCCTTCCAAAAAGAAGGCTCTACTATCTGCCATGGGTGCTATAGATCCCACTGATGACCATTTGATTGTTTTCGATTCCCATCAAATAGAGCATCCCCCTCTTCCTACTTCCATCACCTTCCAAGTCCTAGTCAAAATCTGCAATGCTCATGTTTCTTGGTGTATCATTGATGAGGGGGCATCCACCTGTGTGATGTCCACTTCAGTTTGGAAACAAATCAACTCTCCTGAATTGGCCCCTTCCACGATCACCCTTCGAGCGTGGGATGGCCATGCCTCCCAACCTGTCGGCCTTTTTTGTAATTGTCCTATCACTCTTGCAGGAAAGACTGTTTGCATTGACGTTAAAGTTATCAATGCCCCTATAGATTACAACATTCTCTTAGGGTGGAGCTACACTTATGCCATGTCTGCTATCCCATCCGAGGTATACCGCAATATGTCCTTCCCTCATAATGGAAAGATAGTCACCATTGACCAGTTGACGTATCATGAGCCAAAATATCAGACCTCCCCTGAGTTTACCATCTCTTATATCGTCAATAAGCAAACCATTGATTCTTTGACCAATGTCTCCCCCGACGTCTACAAAGACTCCTCTTTGATTGGAACCTTCCCTGGTCTCCCTCCTCCCCCTATCTTCGATCCCGCACTTATCAAATATTTGCATGATGTAATCGTCATAGGCTACTCTCAAGCAGCCTACTTCCACTAATCAGACAACCTCGCCCTCCGCCGCCTACTCCGAGCACTTTGTGTCGACCTTCTCGGACCTTTTCCTTCGGGCCCTTCTCATATAGCCTGGGTACCTATGCGCCTCTTTATCCTCCCGGGTTAGTTCCACCCGGCCTCAACCATCTCGGAGCCATCCCTCCCTAGTCATTTCCTCGCTAGTCGATACCTTTCCTTGCTCCTCCTCCCAGAGTCTATTCGGTTCCTATCATGGCCACCCTTTCTCTCCCCAACCCTGACCCCCGGGTATACCCATATGGTACCTTGACCCGCCTGCCTACTACCCCACCCGGTCACCCCAAACCCTACCTTTCTTTGACACCGGTTCAACCGGTTCCCCTAACCTCTTACGTTGCTATAGTGCCACCGAAAGCACCTCAACAGGGGAACCTTCCCCTCTTGTGCCAGACCTCCCGGAAAAGGGGGCAAGGCTCACACCAAAACAACTAAGGACAAAGTTTTCCCGACAAACCCTACTCCTCCTCGCCCACCAAAATCACGCTATCGAAGTGTGCCTTGTGTGATGTTTTCAGATCACGCCACCCATACATGTCCCCGAATTGCTCGCATCTCAAGACCATGGTCAATGAGACATTTCCAAAATCCGATATCCCCCGAGGTCTATGTCACTATGCCCGATTCAATCCCGAAACTCAAAACCTTTCACATAAATCACCCTTGTGCTTTGTGCGATTTCCATGGCCATTATACCCACCTCTGTCCTCGCCTTGACAAGTATCATTCCTCTTTGAACGCATATTACCAATTCAAGGCCGAGAATGACAAGATACCTTCTCACTTGTTTGGGAGTTCTCCTCCAACAAAACTCGAAGACCTCGCCTACTCCCATTAACATTCCCCCCTCCCGATGTTGAAATGATGAAGTCTTCATCCACCATTTTTTTACCTATCATCATCCTTGCAACCCTTAGAGACAAGTCCCCTTAGTGACTTCCCCTATTGATTCGCCCGATCTCCTTCCCCGTGATCACCTTGGGCTCCACACTAGTAGACCCCGTCTCGCCGACGTTGCGCATGTGAGAATTTCTTCACATGATGATGATTCGAGTATTCCTACCTCATCGGGTGATCCTCCTTCCTCCAATCTTCCCATCTTCCGACCGATGAAGACATTATGGAAACCATGACCGAACCCCGAATTTCGTCGGGATGATATGCACCATCGTGCGTACTTCCTCCCATAGTAGTCCCATGACCAATATGTCATGGAAACTAAAGACTTAATTCTCGCTAAAGTCAATTGGTTTAAAAATCCCATCCCCGCACCCGATGCTTTTGAAGAAGGAAAATATGGCCAATATCTCTCCTACCATCAAAATTAACATTTCCGTCAAACCAAGAATCGAGGAACATATCACCTTGGGCACCCAATGCACCCGGAAGAAATTGAAGCTTACACCGAGCTTTGTAAAGAATTCCGTGATATTTTCACCGGTCCTACTTGAAAATGCCTAGACTCGATCTCACCATCATCAAACACCATATCGACACATGGCTCGATGCCAATCTAGTCCCATCAAAATTTGAGACCCATTAATCCTTCTAGACATGAAGCTATCAAAGCCAAAAATCGATAAGCTCAAGCAAAGCCGGTTTCATTTATCCCATCGAATACACCACTTGGGTGTCTAACCCAGCTTCTCGTCCTCAAAAAACAAGGTACCATTCATGTTTGCACTCGACTTTCGCTACTTTGAATAAAGCTTGTCCCAAAGACAACTTCCCCACACCATTTATTCGACCAAATCATCGATGATTGTGTGGGGGCACAAGGTTCTATCCTTTATGGATGGATTCTCCGGATACAACCAAATCGTTATCCGTCGTGCTAATCAACCTAAAACCGAGTTCATCGATCCGTGGGGGAACTTTTGCATACCGGGTCATGCCATTCAGCCTTAAAAACGTTGGCGCCACTTTTCAATGGGCCATGTCTTATTGTTTCCATGACTTATCTCATATTATCCTTACTTATTTAGACGACCTTACCGCACATTCTAAATGTCCGACAGACAGACACCTCCACGATCCGCATACCATCTTCCTCCGCGTGTCGCAAGTATAATATCTACCTTAACCTATTGAAATGTGTCTTCTACGTACCCGCTAGTCGTCTTCTAGGCTTCATCATGTCTAAAGATGGTATAAATCTTGACCCTTTGAAAGTTCAAGCCATTCTTGAACTTCCTATTTCCGTACCTTACGCCGCCTACTGCAGTCTCCAAGGCAAAGCTAATTTTCTTCGCCGGTTCGTTCTTGACTATGCCACCATCGTGCATGGGTTCCTTAGACTCCTCAAATATAACATCCCATTTGTATGGGATACCTATGCTCATGAGTCTTCTGATGCCCCCAAGCATGCTCTTACATCCGCTCCCTTGATCTGTCCTCCTGACTTTGATAGGGACTTCATCCTGTACATCTCTCGCTTCCACCTATTCAGGTCGCTAGAGTCCTCATCTCGGAAGATGACAATGGTACCAGAGCATGTGATCTATTATGTCGCAAGAACCTCATAGGTCTTCCCGTATCCTACTCACATGAGGAGAAGTTAGCGTTATCTATTGTGTTCTCGCCCTAAAAAAACTTTTTCATTACATCCTCATGCATTCCACCAAGGTTATGACTAATTCCAACCCTATGGCTTTCCTATTGAGTCGTCGCATCATCAATGGGAAGTACGCTCGTTGGGTCGTTATCCTTTAGGAATTCGACCTCGAATTTGTTACACCAAAAATCAAGAAAGTTTTAGCCCTTGCTGAACTCATTTATGAATTACCTACCGGTACGTGGGATCCTCCAATTAATGATGATTTTCCCGAATGGCACTTATTCACCATTACCACGCGACGATCCTTGGAACGACGATATCCTTACTTTCTTGTGAACCGAAAAATTTTGCCCTCCATCTTGACCATGATGCTCGATGACGTATCCGACACCGTGCTCCCCGCTACCTTCTTATTGGTGACGACCTATATTGTCGCAAAGATAGATACTATCCTTCGTCGTTGTCTCACACATGTCTGAACTCCCGAGAAAGTCCTCAATGCCCGCCATTGCGGTGCTTTTGGTGGCCACCTCTCCGAGTCTTGCTACCACCCGTAAGGTCATGCATGTTGGGTATTTTTTCGCCTTCTCTTAAGTGATTTCATTGAACCGCCCAAACACTGTTCCAATTGCCAACATTTTTCCCCCTAAGGCACGCAGCTCCTCCAACTCCCCTCCATCCTGTCGTCACATCCGGTCCCCTTCTGTAAATGGGCCATCAAATTTATGGAGTGTATACCTCCCATCCGTTGGTAACCATAAGTATATCATCATGGTGGTTGATCATTTCACGAATGGGCCGAGGCTATGCCAACATTTAACAACACAGAGATCTACTGCAAAGTTCCCTCTTTTTTCTTTAACCATGTTATCGCTCGATTCGAGGTTCAAAAACAATTGGTATTTGACCATGACCGACATTTTGAAGATGAGATATGGCATGAGCTATCCTCATTTTTGTGTTTTGAGCATCAATATTCCTCCTCCGATTACCCCCAAGGTAATGGCCAAGTGGAAGTTGTCAATAAAATCCTTAAGACCATGCTTCAATGGATAGTGAATAAGGACAAAACCAACTCGGCATCTTATGCTCTTCCCTACTTTGTGGGCCTATAGAACTTCTATTAAAACTCGCCATCGGGTTTACTCCTTTCCACCTTGTTTTTAGAGAGGAGGCGCCTTATCGATCGAGTGTGAAATCCCTTCCCTTAATCCGGCCATTGAGCTTCTCCCTGATACACAACCTCTAGAAAAATGACTTATCATTCTTGAGCGTGTCTCTCGAAGACCATTGTGTTGCATTGCAAACCCTTGAAGCGGCTAAGAAACGCACCAAAGTTCGAAAGATGACCGAAACGTCCACGCTCGTACTTTTCACGAAGGTGACCTTGTTCTAGTATATGACCAGTGCCCATGATGTCCTCGGTCATGGGAAGTTTGATTCATTATGGCTAGGCCCTTACATCATTAGTAAGGATCTTGGTAAGGTGGCATACCTCTTAGATGACTTCGAAGGCCACCCCCTTCCTAATCCTCACAATGCACTCTATCTTAAGAAATATTACCCTTAGCATTTCCCTCTCGAAATGCATGTTTTATTTTCTTTAGATAGCCAACATCCATTTGTTTTTTGGTGATTTGATTCTTCACCGAGACACCTTTTGTCCAAGATGAGTCCCTTCACCTCTCCTCTAAATAAAATTTCCTCACTCACAACACTTGTACTTGGGGCACCACTTTGCCACCATACTTGTCCTTATTTGTGTTGATTTTCGTCATGAGATACCCTCTTGTACTCATGTTTTTATGGTCCCCCCACCGTGTGGTAGCACCATCGAGTTGCCCTTGTTTAGAGAATATGAGTTGAGTCATCATCGCATTCATGGAGTCTATCCCGAGTCCCTTTGTGTCTCCCTATATTCCTCCATCCTTCATTGCTTGGTCCCTCTCTTGTGTCACACATTTTGGCCTTCTGGCCCCATTGTCCTGCTATCCCTCGTGATATTGTGTTAGCTTTGCTACCAAGTCATCCATGCCCTTTATGCTTTAACAAGGGAGCTCATCCATTCACTACTCAATACCCCCCCCATATCATCATTATCATTTCTATCGCCTATCAATGGCTCTACTATTTTCTCTCGTGCCTTAGTTGAGGATCCCTTATTGCCTCACCTATGGCGGACCTCCTTTCTCGACATCAGCTCATTCATTCCGGAAGATAGGTCTCAGAGGCCGTGTATTTTGGTTCTAGCTTCCACTCTTGTTTGGTGCCCCCGGATCGGGCAAAGGGACTCTTCAGCACCCTTTGACTTGGTTGTTTCTCACCTCTAGCTCCTTTCAAAGCATGATCAAGATCCGTATACTTGATGGTCCAGATGATGCAGCAGCTTTTTATCGCGTGATTCCCGGTGTGTGTGAGATGTCTCAGCCCTCATGAGGGGGGTGGCCCCTATAAGTAGCCCCCCCCACATGCCCAGCATGACCTCTTCATTTTAGCCTTCAATGCAACTCCATATATTTGATGATGTCGACCTTAGTCGCTGCGCCTCTTCTTTGATTTGCATGTATCGTCGTATTTTGCAAGCCCTTCCCGTTTATAGGGGCATTTGGGTTGTATCTATATCTCATGTACTCGTATATTATTGTATAAGTCCTATCTCGTTATCCCAGCATAGCATGTATGTGGGATTCATCATTCTATCTTTCTATCTAGCTCATGTTTATGTGAGCATGTACTTTACAGATTCGGTCCCTTGTTTACCGGCACACTATTCTTTTGTACTTTGTCTCGACGGGCATAGGTATGCCTCCCCCGCCACCTTTAGCACAAAGTACCCCTTCCTAAAAGGAGACTTGTTTCACCTGTAAGTCTCGTCTCCTCGTAGTCTAGTTCTTCAACACATTAGGCTACCTTACATTTCTCTCTCGACTTCCCTTTTGATGTTTGGTGATTGAGTTGTTACAATGTACTTTGGTCATACGATTTTCTCCTAACACTCACATGTTGGGGGGCAATCTGTTACACAATTTTTTGGTCATTTAACCTATTATCATTAGATGAACCCAAGTACACCATGTAAGACCAGTTTTACCCTAAATAAAATTGCTTTCACTATATAAAATAACTTAATAAAACACATTTTTTTAGGTTGTTTATGGTCTAAATAGGAAACCCCCAAAGGGAAATATTAAAAAAAATCTATATTTGTTTGGTTTTCCTCATGGAATAATTAATTAAACAATAATTCAATTATTATTCTAGGTCATATTTAACCCAATTATTATTCTAGGTCCCTTTGACCACGTTCTTTTACATGTGATTTTTTACCGAAAGAATTTCTACTAATTTATATTATGGATCACAATAGCTTAGATTCCATAAATAAATCCTTATTTATCTTATTATTTTCTAGGAATAATTATTTAAACCTTATTTAAATAATATTCCTTCTTAAATTTGACTAAATCATTTATAAATAATTGAATAAATAATTATTTATTCAATTATCATTCAACCACTTCCTTAAAATAATAAATAAATCATTTATTTATTTATTATTTACAAATAAAGGGATTTGGCCCATGTCAAATACTTTTCCCCTCCAACAAATATAATAAAATATTCCATAAAAAGGTGGATCTAGATTTGGTTAATATTATTTTAATCATGCACCAAGATCTAGAATGACCTAATATTTGTTTCTAAATAGAAGGGTTTTTCCTACCATTCCTCACCTTTTGTTGCCTATTAGATCACTCTGGATCTATACTCTTGGTCTGACTTTGAGCCATTATCATTGTCATATTTTCCATTATTTGTTTTGTGAGATCCCTTTGAGTTCTATATTTGTTTGGGTTTTCTACACCAACAAAGAGAGAGAAATTCAAGATCCGAAAGTCGTCGAGGACTTTCAAGAACCCATCCCATTGAGGAGAATTGGAAACACCTTTCTTGTTTTTCCTCGCAAGTGCCCTTTAATACAAAATTCTTTGAAACATATTATTCTTATCTTGTCTATTGGATGCATGGAGAAAAACCTTATTTTTACTACTCAATATCTTTTTATGCATAGATTTGGATTTTTTGCAAAGATTTGTCTTGATCAACTAACTCGTAGATTTGAAGGTATTAGCATACCATCTTTTGATCGTTAGGGCGATAATTTATGTGTAGCTAAAGTGGTGTTTTTTTTGTACACTTCGAAAAAAATATTCATACTAACACCCTACACCAAAGTTCCCTACAACCTTGGAGGTTTCAGCCTATCAAAATAATCACAATCATTGACCTTTAGGAACACATAACCTATCTAACTTGTAGGGTAACTCATCCCGGGATATGGTAGTGAATGGTTTTTCTTACCATCATGCACATGAATCCAGCTCTACAATTGCTAAAACACCTCCTTGAGGTTCTCACTTCTCTAAGTATGCCTCTATGTATGCATCATCGTTGAATGACTTCATGTGTGTTAGAGTTCCAAAAGCTTTGATATTCAATTTGGGTAGTCTTGAAACCATGTCATCCAACTTCTTTATTTTTCCCTGTCTTGCACATGATCACTAAATGAAACTACTATAGAAACACCATCCAATTGTAGTGGCTAATATATTATATCTTACTTTAGGCATACATGTGTTATAGTGCCTTGTGTTTTGTGTGAATTAATGTATCCTTTCACATTAGACAATATATTTTCTATAAATAATTATATATATATATATATGTTAAAAAAACATACTTTTTTTCATCTTGATTAAATTTTATGATCATACTCGCTAATTTTTGTTTGAAATGATGGTGGGAGAAAGGCCCAATGTTATGCATAAATTGAATATGGATGAATTAAGTATACAATGTTATGGAGAGAATATAAATAACATGATATCTTATAACAATAATAAATAAAAAAAACATGGGATGAGAACAAATATGGCCGAGAACAAATATGTGAGAAACAATTTGAGGTTTATCTAGAAATGTTGTCACTATTCTGAAAACGTAGGTTAGGGAATCGGTCTCCCATCGCTTCAATGGATATAAACGTGAGTTGGTGTCATGAATTTATATATTATTTTGATGGAAACACAAAAAAATGAGATCGTTTTAGTTTCCACTCACACGAGGAATCCATTGTAGGAGGATCATCAAGACCAAGACTAGAATGTAGGAATACTCTAGAACATGTTGAAGCCTAAAATGAATAGTGCTCTAAGGACTGTGAAACTCTTATTTACCTTTGAAGTGGGGTACCCTAAATCTTAATTATATCACATTATATTTTTGTGTCATTTAGCAGGCTTCAATAAAATGAATTTATCTTATTTTTTCATCAAATTTTAGTGAAATTTTTTATCAAAGCTAGAACTAGACCTCATTTGTTACCTCATGGAATTTTTCATTATGGCTTGATAAATATACTATATACTCATGATTTGAACAAGCAGACCGAACAATTTAGACAAAGGAATATGAGAAACCTTCCATCGAGAAGGAAAATTAGGGGAGGTCAAACTAAATTTTCTATCAAAACACCAACTTAGGAAACAGAGAGAGAGCCTAGTCATATCCTTGTTGAAGAACATATTGAAAACATTTTAAAAGAACCCGAGGTTAGGGTATATGAGAGGATAAAAATAGGATTGGAGAAGAAAATTCTAGAAGAAAAAGAGGCAAAACACAAAACTTTAGAAAGTCAAAAAGAAAAGTGTAAATAAATGGAAACGACAGATGGAGAAATAAAAATAGAGCCTAGGGTTTACTGTAGAAAACCCCATACTCATTATCCAAATAAACTAAAATTTTGTTAAAGGAAAATATCAACCTTGAGCTAAAGGATATGGTGATTGTTGATGACGAAGATGAAATTATGAAGGTTTCAAAAGGGAGAAAGAAACCCTAAAGGCTAGGAGAAGCATACCAAAAGATACCAAAAGGATGAAAAGAATCCATGAAAAGTTAAAACTCCTTTCTCATGTTGTAGAAAATATGGAGGTATTAGCTTACCTCACTACTACAGGAAGATATAGAACTCTAATTTTGTTGAAAAAACCATAATTTTACCTCAACATTTTGACATGATCTATTTTAATATTTTGACAGACAGTTTATATTTTACATATTATGGTAATGTGTCATAATGGTTGTGTAGCTAAGGGAGGGAATAAATTATCATTTGACACAAGATAAGAAGTACATAAATGAATAAGGCAGTCACACATGAAAGTCGCACAATTTCAACATATTTCACATGTTGATGTATCAATTTCTCTATTAAGGAGGAATATGAGTCACAATTCCATATATGAAGCGTACAAGTGTGTGAATAGTTTCAATCCTTCTCTTCAACTATGATGTATCCTTTTAGCAGAAGAAAGACAAAGAAGGATACATATAGTAGTTTTTAGATTATTTGAACAGTGTTTAAATGGAAAATAGATATAAAAATCACTAGAAAAATAGGGTTTTAAGTATCACTACAAGGAAAAGACACTCTAGCGAAGATTATAAAGGAGGTTCTTAGTGTTATAAAATTGGCCAAAATTTTCAAAAACAAAAAAATCTACAACATTCGTTTTTGGTAAAGGAATTTTTGGTGGAGCTTCTAATAAAATTTCAACACAAGTAAAATAACTGGGCAGTCAGAGGTTATTACGGATTTTTTTCTCATTGGTGTGCTATTGAGGTGTCAATGCACTAGTGCATTTTAGAGTAAACATCTCGGTGCGTGTCACCCAAACGGTCGGCTTAGGGGCAGTCGAAGGTGGATGCACTGAGTTGTAAAGGTGCACTGAAGGTGATACAATGCACAAGGCCGTTCTAATTGGTATTGGGATTTATGCGGTGCCCATAGGTCATATCAAGGCATCGGTTGTAGCATTATAGAAATGCATCAGTGCGCAGTATCACAAAAATGCACTGATTGTTCTAATTCATATTGGTATTTGTGTGGTGCCCATAGGTCATACAAACACACAAGTGAGCAGTCTCAAATAAATGCACCGGTGCACAATATTGCAAAAACACACTGAGAGTTATAATCGGTAGTGGTATTTGTGTGGTGCCCATAGGTCATAGAAATGCATCGATGTGCTTTATCATACAAATGCACCGGTGTACAATAACTGACACACACTGATGTTCATTCTATATTTTTTAGAAACATTGACCTGTGATAGTGAAATTATTGTGATTTTTTAAATTCATTATCCATCAAAAGTTGACATATCTTATAACAATATTCATATCAATTAAATTTTTAATAGTGCATTTTAATGTGATGTTTGGATTAATTTGTTATATCATATCATTATTATTGTGAATTTTTAAAATTCATTATTCATCAAAAGACGACACATATCTTACAACAATATTCATATCAATTAAGTATTTATTAGTGCATTTGAATGTGATGTTTGGATTAATTTGTTATATCATATCATCAAATTTCACATATCTTCATTATAATATTTAATGATCCATAATTTTAATCAATGGTGTTACATTTCACAGCAACAATGGAGCACAATAGAATAAATTAAAACATACTTTATTATATATATATATGTGAATAAGACAGTCTTTGTCATACAAAATGGGATAGTTAATGGTATTCCTTTTTCTTTCAATTGCAACACTATGTCCATTACATTAAAAAGAATGTATGATTTCACAGACAAATATTTCAAAAAATACAACGCCTTGCTTTGATATTCAAACATAATGATCATCATTCTTCACTTCAACTGTTGTCACTACTCGAGCTACTTCCATGAATTGGGTTATTTTAATGAATGTTTTGTTCATAGTGTTGATTGTAAATAAAAATAAATTGTAATGAGTGTATATACATTGGTGAGAATAATGAAAATTGCAACATTAAATAATATACATCAATGTAAATCGAAAATAATTGACGTACCATTGAAACAATTGACTCATGAACTATACACATTCTTTCAAAACCAAATTTCATGCTATCTTTCAAGATTTCCTCTGTTGCCGCAGTTCCATACTTTGTTTCCTACAAGTTTTATACCCCATAAAAAATCATATATTTAATATAAAATATTTTTTTGTTCTATTAATTATCGACGGAGGTAAGTAAAACAAGATCGATAGATGCTTACAAATTCCACAATTAATTTCTGATATGCCAACATATACTCACGACCCACATTTAACCCAATGTCAATCAATTCGTTTGATGGTTATTCTTTGTATGTTAGCACCTATTTGAAGATAGTCAATGATGATTGTTGTAAAACAACTTAAAATATAGAAAAGTGAAATCTACTTAAGTTGTTATCAGGAAGTAACAATTACTCACAAACTTATATATCAACCCTTCTCTTCCTTGTCATCTTGTTTTATGTGCTGAATGAGTTTCATTTTCTTTTCTTTTCTACAAGAAAATAATTGAAATTAATATTTAATGATAAATTGTTTATTTATTGTTCCTAATCGAAAAATTCAATGATTACATATTACATTGGAAGCACGTTCCTGTTGAGATGACTCCTCCTGCAATGAAATTTTGTCCATTTCATTGACCATCTCATTGTACACCTTTTTGGACATTCCTACTGGCATATTTCTGATATTAGCTCGTTCATCTTTTGATATTTTCGTAATCATCCTGAAAATGTAACATCACAATAAAATATTTAATTTTTATATTGATATATGAAAAATAAATATAAAAAAAGTTATATTTATAGATAATTGTAGAAAAATATTTAAAGGAATTACTTTTTTATTACTTCTTTTTTGTTTTTGTAGTTTTTTTCTATTCAAATTCTAACATGTCTCATTGACCAATTCTCTGGAAAATGTTCCTGTAGTTTAGATAAAATTTGGTTCTTGGAGTCATTAGATTGATTTTTTTATTGCAAGTGGAAAGAACATCTATATATTCATTCCACTATATCCCTCAAACTTTTGTAAAAGATTTCCCCCTTTCATTAACCTCTAGCACCACTCTAGATGAGCTAAGGAGAAATTTATTTTCATTTGCCTGTTATATTTTTTTTCTATTCTTAGAGCAACATTCATTTTCTAAGTTTTTGGTCCTTGTAGAACATTAAACATATGTGATTTAATAGATTGTTTGAAACATGTTATCTAATAATTTTAAGTATATTATTAATGAAAATTAAAAAAAGAAACTCATACTGAATAGATATTTTTTTTCATTCACTTGATTTATCCTTTTGTAATTTTTCCATCAATATTTTATGCCATTTTGGTCCTAGATCAGAAATAATCTGGTCGAGCTTCGTCATTTTGTGGCTCTACATGATACACAGTAAAAAATACATATTATTTTAACTTACATAGAGTTAAAAAATAATATTTTTTGTAAATAATTTACAAAGAACTTGCCTTTTTTGCTTTTTTTGATGTGCTATCAATATTTTTGTTACTTGATCTATTGTTAGTCATTTCTTTATCAATATAAAACCTGTACCATATCATTCATTAATATATTTTATAAAAAAATCATCAACTTTTTCATGTAAAAAAAAATATATCAAGAAATCAGTGTGCTTTTAATGCTGTACGCATTGACCTCAGTGTGTCGTGTTCTTATAAATGCACTGCCAAAATAGTATGAAACACCGTATGGTGCTCTATGTCAAGCAGGAGCACTGGTGCATTATATATTAACTAGTGCACTGATTAACACAAACAAATTAATAAAATTCCTCTAGTGTTAGTTTTTGTAGGATATGGTGTAGTGGAGGGGGTGGTCCGGCCTATTATTCTAAATGCCCCGTGCAAACAGTGGAACACCATATTATGCTCTCTGTCAACTATAATGAAATAGAGCACCAGTGCGCTATTTTACATATGCCGCACAGATTAAAAATGTATATATTTATAATTTTTTTTATCAAACATTACATGCACAATGCGCTAGGTTACGTAGGGTGCACCGATTAAAAAAAATCATTTTTTGAAAATTCACGCAAGGGCCAACATGAATTGGGATCCGACTATGCAAGTTGTCCCTGGGTTAGATGTCATAGGCCTATATATAGCAATACAAAGCCTATAAATCTAAAATGAAAAGCCCTAATTCTGAAATCAAAGAAACAAGAAGAAGTAAGGGAAGAAACAACAAGAAGGAATGGTTTAGGGTGAAATCAATTTTTTTTTCTTTTTTTCTTTTTTCAGAAAATGAATAATAAATTTAATTTTTTTAGTTATTGCGTAAAAATACTGCAGAAAATGTAAAAAAATAATAAAATTTAATCACGAGACCGTTTGAAATTCTCTTCTACAGGGTTCGAATCACCAGAGGTTTGGAATTATGATTGTCTTAATAATTTTGTTCGAAAGTATTTTGCTGCTCCACAATGCTCTCATGCTCTCTTGCTCCGAGTATGTCTAATGAAAATCTCTAGTTGACATTTTTTGCAAAAAATAGTGAAATAATGAAAAGTGCTTAGTATTTAAAGAATTTTTTTTATGAAATTAGATTTTTGAAAATATTTTTCCGCCCATTTTTCAATTCACTGCTTTTTTTTCACTTTAAAAAAATAAAGTTGCACTTTTTTATTTGCAGTTTTTCATCACCAGTGCGTCAATTAATAAGACTGCATCATTGCATCAAATTAATAACACAACACCGATGCACAGTAACTAAAATGCACCAGTGCAGTTAACTGTACATTAGCACCGATAACAATAAGTCCATTTTTAAGGCACCGAAATTACTTTTAGGTGTTTACACAAAAATTTGTTGTTGATTTTGCTCAAATGCAGGGAGAAAATATCATAATTATATCGAATGGAAAATTCTTCAAAATTGAACTCATTCCATAATATTTCTCAAACTCCATCACGGATTTCTACCTATCCATCTCGAGATGTAATATTTACTTTAGATTTTATTTATATTTTCATTATCTAATTGAATTTATGTTTTTTATCCATGTCAATCAGCTTAATAAAATTTATTATGTATACAAATTTTCAAGTTCACGCAGATTTAGAATCGATTTCACATGCAAAAAATATTCAAAGAACTCCAAAACGTCAGAAGCTCTTATCACGAGCAGCATATAGCAAGGCGCATTTGGTAGATGAAAATGGAAAGCTGCTTCACCCTGCCAATTGTAACAATATTGCATCTTGTAGCCACAATCTCAGGAGAAAGATGGTAATAATAATTTTTTGGTATATTAATATAATTATTTCAAATTCAAAACAATTAATCATGCATTGTCAACATTCTTACTAATTGATATCATATATTTTGTACTAATCATGTTCAAATATATTTTTTGAAATTATTAGGATTCTAGGGATGATGAACGACCTGCCTACCATATTAAGCTACACCCCACAACAATGTCAAATCGATATAAAGTTGAATTAAGAGAAAAAATCAGAGAGGAACAATACCAAGAATTGTTGAATCAACCACCAATTCAATTCCCGGTACGTCCAGATTCACCAATTAGGAATGACTACAACAATAGTAGTTCTTCAGAAGTTAGCAATGGAGGAAAACAAATAGAAGTTGGTATGGATGATTAATTAAGGGATACGACTGACATGGAGACAATGTTGGTAGATGCATTCCAAAATGATGATCAACTAGAGGATGATGCTCAAATCACTGACACCTTTTTCGAAATCCATATTTGCTTCCAACACCCCTCTCTTTGGATTTGGCATTTAGTCAAAGTATTCCCAGTTGGGGACAATGTGTTACCATACAACTTGAAAGCAAATTTTGGCTTGTTGAGTGCATGTATCTCAGAAATTTTGAGGTAAGTTGCCATAAAGTCCACCCTTATATAATTTTGAGAAATATAATCACACAATGAACATTACAAATGATGAATTTTATGAACTTTAATAATTATATCAACATTAATGTACATTTAATATTTTCCATGATCACTAACTACAGGTTATTCAAAGATAAGGTTCTTCTGGGTGATAATGTCTTGCCCATTAGCTGCAAAGAGGCAAAGAAATTATTGAAAATGTTGGTTGTTGAGTACAAATCATATCATGCATGTCAAAATGATTTTATCCTATATATAGGAGAATATGAAGACAAAGAGATATTTCGGAAATGTGGCCATGACAGATATGATAAATAAAAAAAGAAGGGTAAATCATGTGGTCCTCCTTTTAAGATATTGAGGCACATGCCTATAATCCTAAGGATTCAAAGGCTCTTTCATTGCAAAGAATTAGCTATGTTGCAGGGATGGAATGACGCACACAGAAGTGAGTTAGGAGTTATTTGAATCCCAACTTATTCAATATCCATGATGCATATATGGGATACATGGCTCTAAAAATTCAAGGATGAGGTACGAAATCTACGACTCAGCATAGCCATGGATGGCCTCAACCCATATTCCATCCAAAACACCAACTATTCTATTTGGCTTGTAGTAGCCATCAATAACAATATTACCCCATGGTTGTTCATGAAGAATGAACATCTTATGTTGGCTCTCATAGTCCTTGGTAGAAGACAAGTGAAGAATATGGATGTCTACTTACAACCACTCGTAGAATAATTGAAGGAATTATGGGATGGGATAAATGTATACAATGTATGAAGACCCATTTTAGCAGAGAGGAGTTTTATGTTGTATGGCATATGTGCTTACATGAGAGATGATTATCCAAGCTTAGGAGTTTTCTTTGGTAGATTACATGTTTATTGATTTGTTTGTATACGTAACAATATTATTTCGCATACTAGTTATTTAATTCATTGTAAATATTGTTCTGATATTCATGATATTCTTTAAAGTGCCATGCATATAAATTGTATACAATAATCTCACAAGTATTGTAACAAAAGGTTATTTTGGATGTAAATGTTGTGGACCTTATTTGAAAGCTAAATGGTTTGATTACCTTTGAAAGCCAGTGTATGACTACTCCGCGGTATTCCTCCCATAAGAACACCCTTACAAAAGAGCAGCATCTGCTTTGAATGGTAAATGAGAGAGAACCCAAAGGTCTCCAATAAAGACAACAATTGAATGGCTTAGAGATTATGAGAGAGAGAAAGAGAAGGAGTTCATACAAATGTTTGATTCAAATGGGGAGCCTATGTTCGATGATCCAGATTTCTTCGACACCTATGGTGAGAAATTTCCCATTGGGATGAAAAGGAAATCTATCTTTTATAACTTCCCATATTGTGAGCATATTAAGATTACCCCATTATTAGATCCCATGCATATATTTAAAAATGTTTCATCTTCTTTATGGAGGTACATATCATCAAAACAAAGTGACACATTAGCTGTAGGAAAGATCTTATTACCTCAAAACTAAAAAGAAATATTGGCCAAGACAATTAGAAAGTACAGGATCAGAGGATGGTGCTAGTCCCTCTAATTCATGGTATTTCAAAGAAGGTGATGTCCCATGGATTTCAAAAACAAGATGATCTTTCTTTGGTACAAGAAGTTATAATGGGTTTGAGGGTGCCATCTTCATACGGGTCTTCACTACAATGCTACTTCACCGTGGATGACCATTTTTCAGGGTTGAAATCACATGATGATTTGAATCTTCTAAGAGTACATATAATGTCAAAAGCATGATTTTATTATTTGTTATATTAAAAATTCGTATCCCATTCATGGATCATAAAACATAAGTAATTTTTTATATTATTGCATGTGTTTATAACATTTTAGTGTCATTATCCTTTGTTCATGCGTGGATGTGTGAAACATTAATTTCCCCAAAACCTAGGACATGCCATGTCTAAATTATCTGTATATGTACATTGGATCACGTCAAAGGAGATTCATGTGGCTAGCATTACACGGTGGCATCAAGAGATAGTTGAGATTGTTTGTATATTTGAGAAGGAACTACCGATGAGTTTCATGGACTTGCAGGTTCATCTTCTAATCTACCTAGTAGATGAGGTTGAATTAGTTGGGGTGGTTTCTTGTCATTGGATGTTCTTCTTAGAGAGGTACATGAAGAAATGAAAAGGTTTTTTTCAAAAAATGGAAAAACCTGGGGGGTCTATGGTAGATGGGTACATATCATATGAGTATTTATATTACTCTAGTGAGTACATCAAGCAGATCGACAACAAACTAGGTGTGGTGATTTAGGACAATGAAATGGATGAAGACAAAAGAGAAGGGGAGAAGCTCTAAACAAATGGGAAAAAGCGCTTGATAAAGAGTTCGCGACTTATAATTTTTTAAATTTACACAAAATAAATATTCATTTTGAGATTCCATAGAATGTATACATTCATCTCTATGTACTATATAATGGAATTTTGATTTCATCAGCGAATGCAGAAATTGAAGCAATTAATAAATTTGTTCTTTACAATTCTGAAGTGACACAATCATGGGTCGCATTGTACGAACAAAGAGGATGAAATGGGATAATGACAGGAAATAATTTAGATGGTGGAATGGTAGAAGTGTGCCTTCTCCCAATCATTTAAATGAAAATATGCCAAAAATATACCCCAAAATTTGGGTTGCTGACCAAGTCAGAGAGAAATATGGTGCAACCAATCGTTACCTGCATGCTAAAGAGGATGCGCTAAATGTAGGGATTAGGTGCACCAACTCGGTAATAATCTATTTAATTTATATGTACATTTGAAACTTAACAATACACCTTTTAAATGTAATTACATATATATTTCATATTTTAATAGTTGGATTATTAGAAGACACATGACACTACGATTTTTTAACTTTTTTATAGGTGAATTTTTTCCCATCTATGTGGGCATATGGACACCATTTTCACACTGAAAATGCCAATGATGGACACATTACACAAGACTATGGAGTGGAAGTCAAGTTTGATCAATCTAGTCGATCTACCCACCGTGATAAGAACCTAGTACGAGGGACGTTAGGTTATGCTGGAAAGATACAAGAGATCATTGAAGTGGATTTCTCTTCCGTCTAATGTGTTATTTTTAGGTGCAAGTGGTGGGACACCATTGATCAGAATAATGTAAAGGAAGATCATGATAGTAGGGTGATATGTATCAACTCTAGAAAGATGTGGGATGAATCTAAGAAGCCTTATGTTTTCCCCAAACACTGCAACTAGGTGTGTTTTTACCCAGATATGTTGGATAGTGATTGGTGGTTCGTATTGAGACATGACCCTAGATCAAAACATATTTTTGAGAACAGTAGTGTTATCATGCCAAGCGAGCTATAAGAAAATGAGGGTGATCATGAGAACCAAGAGTGATATGGTACACATGTTATTTCATCAATATTTATACTTTTTAAGATGGGTTTTTATAAAAAAGAGGATTTAATTACCTAATAACTTATAAGACTCTTTTTTTCTGAACGTTATAATATTTATTTTGAATTAATTGGTAATTTGCATTGTGTTAATGTTAAAATCAATATTTCACTTGATAATTTGAAATTATGTTGATCTCAAAAACAATGGTTTATTGTATAAAGTTTTTTTTTTGGTATGTAAGGTTATAATAAAATAATGATAATTCTAAAGTACATGAATTTATTTGCATTATTTTCTAAAATTTACTATGTTACAAAAATTCATATTATTCTAGATTTATTATTTTACAATTATTTACAATTTTACAAATTTACAAATTTAAAAATTTTAATAAAATCATTTCACATTAATAAATTAAATTTTTCATATTAATACAATTAAAATTTTACAAATATTTTACATATAATTACAATTAAAATTACAATTAAAATTTTAGAATTTTACATGCAATTACAATTTTACAATTACAATCATTTCACAGTATTACAATTGAAACTTTACAAATATTTTACATACAATTACAATTTTATAATTTCACATACGATTACAATTAAAATTACAATTAGAATATTTACAATTATAATTTTAGAATTTTACATACAATTGCAATTTCAATTAAAATTTTACAAATATTTTACATAAAATTATAATTACAATTTCACGTACAATTAAAATTACAATTAAAATTAAAATTACAGTTACAATTACAATTTTAGAATTTTACATACAATTAGAATCACAATTACAATTTTACAATTTTACATACATACAATTAAAATTAAATTTTCAATTACAATCATTACATAATATTTAACAAATATCATGATTTAATATTAGATTAAATAAACATCATGATCATGATAACCATTGTACAAACATCATATTAGACGAAACAACACATTAAAATTCTCTAACATCATCTCATCATAGTGATCATGATCATATAACAAAACACAAGCATTGTATAACATCATCACAACACAAACATGAAATATACATCTCATGTCAAATAACTGCTATCACATACACATCTATCGCTACAAGTTGTACATTAAATGAACATATCTAACATGACCTAACAATATACATATCATGATGATCACCAACATGTAAATTAAGTACAACTGCAACATGAACATAAACTACGTGGAACATATATATGTTGGGTATGTCTTATATTGTTTCCACTACTAGTCCCACACATTGTACATTGCGTCGGGCATAGCAGGGGGGTCACAGGGAGGGTGGGAGCCCCCCCCATTTCGGGGTCTAGGGAAGTGCCCCAAAAAAATGTTTTTTTGGTGTGCAGACCCACTCATAGGCGGACCCACCCATGGTTTTGTGCATGAGTTTGCACATGGTTTTGGGGGATGATGGTTTTTGGCCCCTGGTATTTTGCAGATCCGGTCAAGGGAACTACAGTTATGTTCTAATCCAGGGTTAATGGATTGAATTTTATATATGCTTCGACATGTATATATATGTGTTGTAACACTAAAAGGAATATAATGAAAAATCAAGTTGGTCATCTCGATTTGGGATCCAGGGGAAAATCTCTGTGTTTATCTATGTTATGTTTTATGCTATCGCTATTGTCTATTTTTTGTCTTGAGATTCGTTTGTAGATAATTTATGTATAGGGTTAACACCTACAATATATATATATATATATAATGTAAAAAACATATAACTGTAATATAAATGTCAAATATCATCTAGTGGTACATCATCAGTAATAGTACTATTCAAGGCCTACTCAGTCAATGTTCTAGCCTCGACAAGATCAAAGAAATGTTGATCATCATGTGCCTACTGATGTGGTGGTGCCTCATGATGATCAAGATCAACTTCCAGCTGCTCATGATGACTCGAAATGGATGGTCCAGCCCACTCATGATCATGAATACAGCTAGATGTTGTAGGCTATTGATCATGATGACTTGATGTGGATGGTCTAGCCTACTCATAATCATGAATTTTGGATGTTGTAGGCTCGTAAGGCTGACTCGACAAGGGTGCTCCATCCTGCTTATGATCATGACTATTGGTCAATGTCAGAGGCTTCTCATCTACCACTAGAGGTGAACGATGATCACTCCCTTTATTGTGATGATTAGATTATGTGTCAGTGCTCAATTGCTGATGTACTGCATCTCGACGACGCCTACGTCGAAGGGCCCTCCTCAACTGCCACACTAAGCTGGTATCTCCTATGACATGCCACATCGGGATGATCATGTCACATTGCATGCCTCTCCACATGTCTACAAGCCTAGCATCGACCTGTGTCTCTCTCAGAGTGGTGGGCCCGAATCCCACCTCCACAAGAAGTGCACAGAGTTGGTCGCCCAACTCCATCTTAAATCTAGTGTTAGGCATATGCCTCACACCAGCATATACCTGCACAACAGGAAGACCAAGTATATTTGTACAAGCCTAATCCTCGACATTTTCCATCTCCTGATCATCATCAGGACCTACACCTGGATCATTTGGTGGCGGTGGCATCTCATTGCCATCAAATGACTAAATGTCTGCAATATATATATAAGTACACAACAATAATTAGACAATTTCATTAAATAATTTAATAAAAACAAGTTAAAGAACATGTTAGAATAAATTAAAAAGAAACATTAATATTACCTCTACCATTCGGCAGCTCATCATCTGTGAAGAGGATGTTGTCACACCCTCGCCAATCCAAAGCAGCATATAGACATGGGACTAGAACGAAGGGATTCTCGTCAACATAGGATAGAAACTCTAGTGCATCATGGGGTATCCTTGCAGAAAACTCTGACTCACCCCTCTTGGGCATCATTTTTCTCCACATTTGCATCCGTACTTGCAACATTGAACTACGAGGTTCCTGAAAAAAGGTAGGCCTCATCTTTGGAAACCTCTCAATAAATAAACAAAATAACTCTGAAGAAAAAGGGAATTTCACCCTCCCTTGTGCCTGAGCACGACATCTATCTAAATATGTACAAAACTGCCACAAAAAATGGTAGAGAACCTCACAAGTCATGGCGCTTGTAATAAAGAATCAACATAAAATAGAAGTTGGCAACTAATGCATTTCCCGTCGCTGGTATGGTGTGCAATGGTCGAAATCAATAGTGAGAGGCACCTCACCTTCTCTCCAACAAATGAAGCAATACATAACTAACCTCCAGAGACCTCAAATTTGTAGGAGACAGTATATATGCGCTAATGTGTCTATGGAATTACACCAGCTGACTCCCTGTCACATAACCAACGAGGACCTCTGGGAATGAGGGAAAATCAACCCCTCTCCTCGATAGGCCAATAATGAAATATATTTCCTCCTTAGTGGGCATGTACCACTAGTTAGGACCAAACCGGAAAGCCTGTCGGTGGGCATTCCACTTGTGGATAAGCTCTCGCAAAAACCCACCATGGCCCTTTAGGGATGTAGCCTCCTCATAGAACTTGAGGAGGCTTATCTCCCTTAGGAGCGCTTGGGTGGCTGCTATAATAGGATGAGTGTGCATATCTCTTTCCCTCTCTCGTGCCTCACACATGTGAACCACATTATATTTGTCTGCCTATTTTTGTTGTTCCCGCCCTTCTCTCCTTTAAAGTCGCTAAATTATTGACATATTAAATACAATTTTTTTGTTAAATGAGACATGTATTTAGGAATATATATATATAATTTTTTTTGAAAACACAAAATAAATAGTGAGTGTGCCACAAAAAATAGGTATGCACCGATAACAATGCGTTTGTTTTTGTTGCACAATAGAGGTGGTGCACCAGGAAATTTTTAGTTCACCACCCTCTTGGCATTGTTACAAGTTCAAAGGTGTGGTGGTATAATAGACCGCACCATTGACTATTACCAGTGTCGAGAGGGCGGTGCACTGATGAAGCTATGCGCCCCGGGGCATATAGTTTAGGATGTGCACCGCCCTCCTGACATCACTACATAGTCAACGGTGTGGTCATTTACATAACTGCAACATTGACTATGTTCAATTCGGGAGGGTGGTGCATTGAAAATATACCCACCCTGGGGTGGATATTTCCATCAATGCACTACATTCCCGCAATTCGACATGGTCAAAAGTGCGGTCGGGTAACCGACTGCACCGCAATTTTTTTAATTTAAAAAAAGCATGGTGCTTTGTTTCGGTACTTCCCCAAAACTAGTGAAAATACCATTAGCACCGGTCATGGTGCAACCTGTAAATTTATAGGTAGTGTCGTGAACGAGTGCGAGCCGAACAGCTCGAGCGTACCATGTGGGAATTTTTTTTTAAATAAAGTGAATTTTAAGTTCTTTTAGAAAACTAATCTGCTAAAAGGTTTAATTATTGAAAACCAAGTAAAATACATTTACATTTGGCCATCAAGGAGGCATATTGGTTGTAGAATTTGCAAAAATAAATTTTCCCACCGTTTTGCAAAATTCGAAATGGAGATGGTGGGCAATGGACAATAGTAGTGCGTGCAATGGGAGCACTGATGGCAGGGCACCTCACACAAGATAAATTTTCACCAGTGCTTGAAATCTGTAGAGCACTGAAAGGTGAAAAATGTATATTTTTTGCCGTAATTTTTTTTATTATTTAACGCTATTCTGGTGTGCAGGTTTTGTAGGGGCACTGGGTGATTTCTTACAACTGCACCAGGTTGTTTCAGTTTTGGTGTTGGGTTTTAGGATGCACTAGTGCTGAATATTTGTAGAGCACCACTGCGCTACAATAATGAGATGCACTGAGTGAGTTTGTACCAAGCGCACAGGGTCCCGGTGTGCCAATTTTTTTATACGCACCAGTGCTTTCTCTAGTGGAACACACTAGTGTGGTTTAGGATGAGAAACGCACCAGAAAAAAAAACAACCAAAAAAACTTCCACCTACTAACCTACTCTAGTAACCTCTGCTACAAATGGACGACCAGGCTTGTTTTATAAAGGGTTCCTCAAAAACATTTGCTAAAGGGTCTTTTCCTTGTAGTGTATGTTTTGTAAATTACACAATCATATTTGGTAAATATTTTATAGTTATTGCTACTCCACTTTGTGGATTTGAAGATTTACTTTTTTTATATGTAATACATTATAAAAGAGGGGAAAAGGTAGGATTTTGTAAAAAAAAATAGCCTTCTTTGTTCTATGTGATCAATTTATTACTTTAAAGTACCAGGAGGACTAGGAGATTTTGTTAGGTCCCTATATTACTAGTATAGTCCCTTATTGTTGTTAGTGTAACCCCCTTATTGTTATTATTGTACCCTTGTAACCCCCATATTGTTATTATTGGGCCATTAAATTATTATTGTTAGGTTAGCTAGGATTACATTGTGGCCCCACTAGGATTACATTGTGGCCCCATGGAATCCTATACATAGAAAGGAGGTTTTGTAATTTGAATCATCCAAGAATTGTTCATTAATGTAATTTATTGGAGGTTGCACCCTCGAATTGGCTTATTTCTAAGGCATTGATATCTCTTTTCTTCCCTTTTTGGACTTGGTTTCACAACATTTGGTATTAGAGCTTTGAGATTCTAGGGTTTCCCTGCTCCAAACAGGTCAGCGTGGGATTTTCACTATAAATTTTTTTCTACGAAGGTTCAGAATTTAAAATTTTTAGAGTTCGAAGCCAAAATCCTGAGGAACATCATCAGAAAATTTCAGAGCTTGGTTCACAATATTTTCAGAGATATGATCTGTGCAAGTTAGGTCATTTTGCAGGCTCTTGAATTTAACCTAAACAGGTCATCATGGTATTTGCGTAATAAATTTTTGTATATGAAGGTTCAGAAGCTGAAATTTTTAGAGGCCGAAGCCACAATCCTAAGAAACACCGTAAAACAAATTCAGATATTTTTTCGTAATATTTTCGAAGATATGATCTATGGAAGTTAGGGCTTTTTGAGGCTTTTGAATTTCATGTCAAAGAGGTGATCGTGGGAAAATCCTCATAGCTCTCTCTCTGAGCATCGGATTGGAATGTTTTAAAAATTGGACGCAAGTGCAGGGACTGAAGTTTTTGGTCTATCAATTTTAGAGCCAAAGGAGGAAACAATGACACATGGCAAGTCGTACAAGTTCACTCTATTGAACCAGTCCAAAATTGGATCATTGTGAGAGACTGGACATAACTTTGCCTTGAAGAATCCAAATCAGATTGACCTGTGGAATTTGAAAGAAGATTCATAGGGATACTACACGGCTGAATTTCAGATATTTAGGATCTTAAATTATAGAGATAATTCAATTTCAATATCAAGCTCCTCAAAAGCGAGTAAAAGGTGTGTATTTTTTTTTTCCGAATTGCATAAGTCATGTTTGAAGAATCAAGTTGAATTCATTCCAAGGACATATTGTAGAATAGATATCAATATTGTATTCTAAAATGGTCCCTAAAAATAATTCAACACCCATTAAGCCTTTATAAATCTCTACTATGACTCATGAAGATGAAGAATGGCAACCTGACATATCAAAATTACAAGAGCAAGTGCAACAAATTTTGCTCTCGCAAAGAGCAACAAAAAATGACATGGAAGTTTTGAAGAAATGCATCGAATATAAGATGGATGGTTTGAAGAGTGGCATGGAATATAAGATATATGGCATGGAAGCTGGCATGGAATCTAAAATGGAAAACATGAAGAATGATCTAAAAGCAGACATGGAAGGTTTGACAAAGTTGATACAAGAAATGTTTCCTAATGGTGAAAAGATAGTAGAGGAAACTCATGATGAGAACAAAATAAATGTGAATAATTATTTCATAAAATATAATGTTGGCAGGAGGAACCACCATATTCCAAAAATGGATATGAGGAATTTTGATGGAAAGTATCCTGTAACATGGATACTATAGATGGATCAATATTTTGATCTCCATAATGTGAAAAACACACAAAAGGTACGCATTGCAACTTTACATTTAGAACAAAATACATCTGTATGGTATCGATGGCTTTGCTCCCGTAAAAAAATTGTCACTTGGTCAATTTTTTCAGAGGAAATGATAGCACATTATGAGGATAGAAAGAGAAACACCTTCTTTAGCCAATTGATAAATCTCAAACAAAAGGGTTTAATGGGGCAGCACATTGAGGACTTCCAAAAATTGAATATAAGGGTAACTGATATTCTATAGGAACACAGGATTGATATCTTCATAGGTACTTTAAAGGATAGCATCCAACATGAAGTTCACGTTTTGGAACCTGATTCTTTGGAGAAGGCATTCAGGCTAGCAAGAAAAATTGAATGTAAACTTATGGCGACAAGGAAGCCTACCACTCACTTCTATAAAGAGGGAAGTGTTGCTACTCCTAGATTTCCACAACCTATATGGTTGACACCACAACAATTGGAAGAAAAAAGAGCAAAACAACTTTGCTACAGTTGTGATAGTAAATACACTCAAGGTCATAAGTGTGCTGAGAAGAAATTATTTTACATAGATTGTGAAGAGGAAGAAGAAAATGAAGAAGAAGAGGATATACACCAGGAACCAACCCAACAAGAGGAAGAAATGAGTCTAACCATATCGTGTAATGCATTAGCAAGAATTACTACTCCTCAAAATCTCAAGAGAGAAGGAAATATCAAGAAGAAAAAGGTAATAGCGTTGATTGATTCGAGTAGTACCCATAATTTTATTCATTGTAAGGTAGCCAAGGAATTGAATTGTTTCCTATACCCAACACCAGAATATCAAGTGATGGTTGTAAATGGAGGAACTATAAATTTCTTTGGAAAATGCCATAATATCAAGCTAACCATGGGGGAATATGTATTGGATACTCCAATGCTTTCCATTCCTATGGGAGGTGCTGATGTTGTACTAGGAGTACAATGGTTACAATCTTTGGGGACAGTAGCTTTTAATTTTCAAGAAATTTTCTTCAAATTTTTTCAGAAGGAAAGAAAGTCAAATTACGAGGTATTGTAGGGAAGCTGGGAAAGATAATAAGCTCTAATTTCATGAAAAAGATTCTAAGGAAAGAAAAATGAGGCATAATTTCACAATTATGCTCACTAGAAGTTCCAACATCAAAATCATCTATTTCTGCAGATCTCAAAGAAGCCTTGGAAAATCATTCCAAGGTTTTTGAAACTCCAAAAGGACTCCCACCTATTGGTGATCATGATCATGCTATTCATTTTATTCTAGGAAGTGTTCCTCCAAACATCAGGCCTTATAGATATCCTTATGTCCAAAAGAGCGAAATTGAACATATGATTGCAGAAATGTTAGAGGCAGGTATAATTCAACCTAGTCAAATTTCTTTCTCTGCTCCTATAGTATTGGTACACAAGAAGGATGGATCATAGCACATGTGTCTGGATTATAGGGAGCTCAATAAGCTCACCATTAAAGATAAATTTCCCATTCCTGTGATTGATGAATTACATGGAGAAATTTATTTTACCAAATTGGATATTCGTTCACGGTATCATCAAATTAGAATGAAGACTAAAGATATTCTAAAAAGAACATTTAGAACTCATGAGGGTCATTAGGAATTTTTGGTCATGCCTTTTGGCCTTACCAATGAACCTTATACATTTCAAGGGTTGATTAATTCCATTCTCAAACCCTTCCTTAGAAAATTTTTGCTAGTATTTTTTGATGATATACTAATCTACAATAGGTCTTGGAAGGAACATGTTCAACATGTTGACGGGGTGATAAAAATTTTGCAAGAGAAACAATTATATGTAAAAACATCCAAATGTTTCTTTGGAGTACAAGAGGTGGAATATCTGGGTCATATTGTATCTCACGAGGGGGTTAAGGTAGACCCTAACAAAATTAAAGCCATTAAGGAATGGAAAGTCCCCACAACCATAAAGCAGTTGTAAGGTTCTTGGGTTAACAGGGTATTATCGAAAGATTTTTAAGAATTATGGGAGAATAGCAACACCTCTAACAACATTATTGAAGAAAGATGCATTTTCATGGACTCCTGAAGCAACTAAGGCCTTTGAACATTCTAAAGAGGCAATGTGCCTAGCACTAGTCTTAGCTACACCAGACTTCACAAAAACCTTTATTGTGGAATGTGATGCCTCAGGAAATGGAATTGGTGTTATTTTAATGAAATAAGGAAGACCGATTGCTTTTGAAAGTCATCCAGTCAAAGGAAAGTATTTACAGAAACCTATTTATGAGAAGGAAATTTTAGCAATACTGCATGCACTAAAGAAATGGAGAACTTACCTAATGGGAAGACACTTCAAGGTAAAAACTGCTCATGATAGTCTTAAACACTTTCTGGAACAAAGACTATCTTCATAAGAGCAGAAAAAATGGGCCACAAATATGGGTTATGACTTTGAAATAATATACAAAAAAGGGAAGCTAAATGTTGTTGCAGATGCACTCTCAAGAAAGAATGAAGAGGTGGAAGCATTTCTCTGTGCCATTTCTATTATCCAACTAGATTGGATAATCGAAGCAAGAGATGAATGGAAGAAGGACGAAGAAGTGTGGACACTCATTCAAAAGTTGCAGCAAGATCCTAGTACATCTGATACATTTATTTAGAAAAATGATTCGTTATGGTACAAACATCGCTTATATCTTTGTAAGAATTCCCAACTAAAACAAAATATTCATTTGGAATTGCACACTTCTCCTTTAGGAGGACACTCAGGATTTTTAAAAACTTAGCACAGGGTGAAGAAAGATTTTTTTTTGGGATGGCCTTAAATCTGATATTCAAAATATTGTGGTGGAATGTTTTGTTTACCAACAGAATAAAGTTGAGACAATTAAGACCCCAGTTCTTCTACAACCTTTATCCATTCCAAGTCAATGTTGGGAGGATATTTCAATGGATTTTATCACTAGTTTACCTAAATCTGAAGGAAAGAGTGTCATCATGGTGGTAGTTGATAGACTTACCAAGTATGCACACTTTGTGCATTATCTCATCCATTTAAAGCAAGTGCAGTTGCTACTGCATTTATGGACACAAATTCAAAAGCTACATGGAATCCCAAGGGTTATCGTGAGTGATAGAGATCCCATTTTTACTGGAAATTTTTGGACGAAGTTATTTTCTTGTTTGGGTACTCAATTAGCTCATAGCTCGTCTTATCATCCTCAATCCGATGTTCAAACTGAGATAGTAAATAAATGTTTGGAAAGATATCTTTGTTTTTTTGTATCTAATAAACAAACACAATGGGTCAAGTGGTTACCTCTAGCTGAATGGCAATATAACACTTCCTTCCATACTGCAGCAAAAATGACTCCATTTCTGGCACTTTATGAATATCATCCACCATCCATAACATCGTATTTAAGAGAAAATACAAAGGTTCAAGCAGTGGAATATCACATCGAGCATCAAAAAGAAGTTCTCCAACTCTTAAAGGACAACCTGAATTTGGTAGAAAATCGAATGAAACAATAGGCAGATCAACATCACAACGAGAGAAGTTTTGATGTAGGAGATTGGGTATTTTTATGGCTACAAACATAAAAACAAATTTCCCTCAAGCCTGCTAAGAAGGATAATAAATTATCACCAAAGTACTATGGTCCTTACAAGGTGTTGCAAAATATTGGTATTATGGCATACAAATTGGAGCTTCCTGCTTCTTTATGAGTGCATCCAATTTTCCATGTTTGATGCTTAAAGAAGGTTATAGGTGAAAATCTTCCAGTTCAAACAATATTGCCAGAAGTTGATGAGGAAGGAAAAATGATATTGGAACCTGAAGCGGTCACAGAAACAAGAACTCGATAGCTATGGAATCGATCAATTTCAGATTATCTCATCAAGTGGAAGAACTTAACCACTGAACATTCTACATGGGAGGATGAGAATTTTATGCTGTATAATCTGGAGTTACCCAAGTGTTGAGGACAACACTTTTTTGAAGGAGAGGGGCAATAGGGTCCCTATATTACCAGTATAGTCCTTTATTGTTGTTAGTGTAACCCCCCCTTATTCTTATTATTTAAAATCTTGTAACCCCCATATTGTTGCTTTACAGTCTAAATTATTATTGTTAGGTTGGCTAGGATTATCAGGGTCTCATGGACTCCTATATATAGAAAGGAGGTTTTGTAATTTGAATCATCCAAGAATTTTTCATTCATGTAATGTATTGAGGCTCTCCAAAGTGGATTATTTCTACATGCGTTGATATCTCTTTTCTTCTCTTTGGAGCTATTTACATAATAGATTTTGTTCATGATATAGAGATTCTTGTGATGATATGCTTAGCAAGTTTTTATAGTATGATATTTTTTTTTCTATCTGATATCATTTAGCTTCTACATTACAAAGATTGAATTAGATTATGTTACATAACTCATTAAATAATGCTCAGGCTCATATGGTTCAGGAATTTAGACTATTTCTCCTAAAGCTTGCATCTCTCATGTATGATGCCCTGCTATAGTGGATTGTGTTTTTCTTATACTACCATACATAAATTGTTTGGCAAGTCTAGATTCTACCATCTACCTTGCCTCTATCCCTCTACATCTAAAACCTCATTTTTTTCTCCATTTCCCAATAGATTACTTGTTTCATCCCAACACTATTGAAAATCGAAAAATTCTACTAAATATGTATCCTTTTTTGGAAGATAAACCGACTTTTAAGCTTAGTGATTAGGTTGCAGAGATATCCATCTTTGGATTGAATGGATAGCCAAACCATCTCTTCCTCCAAGGAGCTTGACTTATGCTAATATGTCCCACTGAAAAATTCATCCTGTTGTTCTAGAGATTAAATGGATCACAAAATATAGGAAAATAAATATGCAATCAACTCCAAGTTTTCTCTCCTATGATGACACTCTAAGTTCATCGAAATATATTTGGGATACTCCTCTTATAAATCCCTATGATAAGCAGAACTGTTTGACTTAGCTCAAAAACTTAAGAAAACCTCCAATATAGAAATGAAATTCCAAAACAAAATGATCAAAATGAGGCCAATATATAAATGAAATTCCAAAACCAGAATGATCAAAATGAGGCACCAACCTTCCTTTTATTTTTTCTTTCAATTCCTCGTACCATGGTTTGATTTTTCCCAAACCACGGTTTGATCCTTCCCATGGTTTGATTTCCATGTTTGGTAATTCCACAACTTAACTTTATTTTTTCTTCTTTTCCTATGTCCTTGTTAGGTATGTGCTATATTGATTTCCACGCACTAGCCCCACACGTATTAATGTGCCTAAAAGCAGGGAGCCATGGGGGAGGCAGCCTCCTAATCGTTTGCCCGTGTGCCGCCCCGGCTAATTTTTTTTTTTTTGGTGTGTGAAACCACCTTTTCGCATAGAAGGACCCACCCATGTTTTTTGCATGATTTTGCACATGGTTTTGGGGTATCATGGTTTTCGGCCCCTGGTATTTGTAGATCCGGTCAAAGGAACTACGGTTATGTTCTAATCCAGGGTTAATGGATTGGGGTTTATGTATGCTTCAGCGTGTATATATATATGTGTTGTAACACGAAAATGAATATAATGAAAAATCAAGCTGGTCATCCCGATTTGGGATCCAGGGGAAAATCTCTGTGTTTATCTATTTTATGTTTTATGCTCTCGCTATTGTTTATTTTCTGTTATAAGATTAGTGTGTAGATAATTTTTGTTCAGGGTTAAAACCTACATTTGGTATCAGAGCTATTTCGGCTTCAAGGGGACACCTTTGCTACTAAGGTTTTTTTGCTCGGGCCTGAGGTAGACCCTATTGAGTGGGAGATCTGTGGGATTGATTCTTGTGGTGAAAGAAGACGGCGAGCAGCGGAAAGATGGAGATTGAGAAATTTAATGGTTAGATTTTTGAGTTGTGGAAGCTCAAGATGGAGGATCTGCTAGTGGATAAAGATCAATGGATCGTGGTAGATCCAGGTACTAAACCAACGGCAATGTCAGATGAAGACTGGAAGAGACTAGATCAAAAGGCTAAGAGCACAATACGGTTGTGTGTCTCAGATTCAGTATTGTTGAATGTATCTGGGAAAGCTAAGGTGAAGAATTTGTGGGAAAAACTTGGGAATTTATACCAATCTAAGTCTCTGGTGAATAAGTTGTTCCTACAGAAAAAGCTGTATAACCTGAGGATGAATGATGGAGACTTGGTGACAGAGCATCTGAATGCCTTCAATACTATGGTAAGTCAGCTGTCATCTGTTGATATTAAAATATCAGATGAAGATAAGTGCATCAGTTTTTTGTGTTCTCTACCAGAATCATGGGATAGTCTGGTTATTGCAATAGGTAGCAATACAACTACCTTGAATTTTGATTACATTGTCTCAGCCTTGCTGTCGGAGGAAATGAGACGGAGAAATATGGAGGGCCAGAATGGAGATGCCTTATCTGTACGAGGAAGGTCACAAAATAGAAACAAGAATAAGGTTTCAAGTGGGAGATCCAAATCTAGAGGGAGATCTAAATCTCCTGGAAAGTTTGTAAAGGTATGCTGGAAATGCAGAAAGGAAGGGCACTACAAAAAGGACTACAGATCTAAAGTTCTTGAGAAAGGAAAGGGATTTGATGATGCTCCTTCTACAGAGGAAAAAACCACCTCGGATGAAGGTGGGGATGTGTATTTCGCTTCTTCTTCAAATACACATGTAGATCATAACTCATGGCTGATTGACTCAGGTGCATCCTTTCACTTCACTCCCCATAGGGAGTGGTTCTGCGAGTATGAGAAATATGATGGTGGTGATGTATTCCTAGGGGATGATAGGAAGGCCAAAATCATCAGACATGGAAAGGTCAAGCTGAAGCTACAAGGTGGAAGGATTAGAACACTTCTTGGTGTTCTGCATAGTCATGCATTGGCTAGAAATCTGATTTCTGAAAGTAAAATGGATGATGCAGGTGTAAAAACAGTGTTCAAGAAAGATGCTTACAAGATGGTTCGGGGAGCACTAGTATTAATGCGGGGAGTTCAGACTGGAACTCTATACAAGCTACAAGGTAGAACTGTTATTGATGGGTGTAATAGTTATGTGGTTCATGAAAGTGGAGCGGAAAGCCTAGCTGTCTCTAGAGAAAAGACCATGTTATGGCATCAAAGGCTTGGACATATTGGAGAGAAGGGCCTTCGGACACTACATAGAAATGGTATGGTAGAAGGTATGTATAATTTCTCTCTAGATTTCAATTTCTGTGAACATTGTGTATATGGGAATCAGAATCAGGTGATTTTTCCTTCTGGTGCTAAGAGGGGGAACAAGATATTAGAACTTGTGCACAGTGATGTGTTTGGACCTGTGTCAGTTCCATCACTGGGAAAGTCTGTGTACAATGTTTCATTCATAGATGACTTCTCAAGGAATACATGGATATATTTCTTGAGGAATAAATCTAAATTATTTGACAAATTTAAAGAATTTAAGGCTCTGTTGGAAAACCAGATAGAGAAGAAGATAAATGCGTTGAGGACAGATAATGGTGGAGAGTTCTGCAAGAAGGAATTTGAAGAGTTCTATAAGAAGTGTGGCATAACACGACAGAAGAATAGTCCATACACACCTCAGCAAAATGGAGTTGCAAAAAGAATGAACAGAACACTAATGGAAAAGGCAAGAAGCATGCTCAGTGGTACTGGGTTAGGACAAGAATTATGGGCAGAGGCAGTGGAGACTGCATGTTACTTAGTTAACAGATCACCTTCATCAATGTTGGAGGATATGACTCCACATGAGGTATGGATTGGTAAGAAACCCTCTCTTTCACATCTAAGGGTATTTGGATGTGATGCATATGTACATGTTCCAAAGGATAAAAGGACCAAGTTGGATAATAAATCTGAAAGGTGCATCTTTATTGGGTATAAGGATGGTTTACAGGGTTACAAGCTTTGGAACCCAAAAATAAGGAAAGTTGTGTACAGCTAAGATTTGGTGTTTAGAGAGGTGAAAGATGTTGTTACACATGAAGTCCTACCAAAGGAAATTGAGAAGATAGAGTTTGAGCTAAAGGAGGATGAATCAGACTCTACAACAAAAGAAGACTCAAAAGAGGAAGAGCCACAAACTCCAGCTGTGAGAAGATCAGTTCGGGAAAGAAGGCAACCAGAAAGGTATAGTCCATCTTCTTTCTGTTCAGATTTTCCCTTAACTATAACTGATGATGATCCCATAACTGTCAGGGAAGCAATAGATTTAGAGGATGGAAAAATCTGGAAGGAGGCCATGGTTGATGAAATGGCATCCTTGCATAAAAATGAGGCATGGGATTTGGTGGAGTTGCTGGCTGGAAGGAAGCCCATCGGGACCAAATGGGTGTTTAAGAAGAAGATGAATGTAGAAGGAAAGGTGGAGAAATACAAAGCTCAGTTGGTAGCAAAAGGTTATTCCCAGGTGCTAGGAATTGATTTTGATGATATTTTTTCTCCTGTTGCCAAATTTACTTCTATTAGATTACTTTTATCTGTTGCTACTGCACTTGATTTTGAGATAGAACAGATGGATGTGAAGACAGAATTTCTTCATGGGGATCTAGAAGAGGACATCTACATGAAGCAACCTGAAACTTTTATGGTGAAGGGTAAGAAAGAACTGGTGTGCAGGTTGCAAAAGTCTCTGTATGGGTTAAAACAGTCACCAAGGATGTGGTATCAGAAATTTGATACCTATATACGGGGACTTGGCTTCACCAGAAGCAAGGAGGTTCACTGTGTTTATTTTAAATTAATTGGTGACCATGTTATTTATTTGTTCCTATATGTGGATGATATGTTTTTGATTGGAAATGACAAAGAAATTATCCAAGATTTGAAGACCCAGTTGTTCTCCAAATTCGACATGAAGGATCTTGGCGCTGCAAACTATATTTTGGGCATGGAAATTAAGAGAGATCAGGCAAAGAGGAAGCTCTGGTTAAACCATAGGAAGTATGTCGAGACTATATTGCAGAGGTTCAATATGCAGGATAGTAAATCGGTGAATGTTCCTATTCCTGTAGGTGTAAAGCTATCTACTGAAGAGTGTCCCAAGACACAAGAAGAAGAGGAGCATATGTCCCATGTTCCATATGAAAGTGCAATGGGTAGCGTGATGTATGCAATGGTTTGTTCTAGACCAGAAATTACACATGCAATGGGAGTATTGAGTAGGTTTATGTCAAACCTAGGGAAGGAGCATTGGACAACAGTGAAGCGGGTTTTCAGATATTTACGTGGCACTAGTGATTATGGCTTTTGCTACCAAGGAAGACCACGATTGGAAATAATGTTGGACATTAATGGTTTTTTTGATGCAGACTGGGCTGGAGATCTAGACCAAAGAAGATCTACAAGTGGGTATGTGTTTAGCCTATTTGGAGGCGCATTCAGTTGGATGAGTAAAAGACAGTCTGTAGTGGCTCTTTCAACTATAGAGGCAGAATACATAGCAGCCACTCATGCAAGCAAGGAAGCAGTTTGGTTGCAGAGATTGTGTTCAAGTATGCGGTTGGTACAGCAAGCTATAAGGATAGACTATGATAGCCAAAGTGCAATTTTCTTGGCTAAGAACCCTGCTTACCATTCAAAGACAAAGCACATTGATGTTCAATATCACTTTTTTAGAGATATGGTTGGGGCTAAAAGGGTGTTGCTGGTAAAGGTGGACACTTTGAAGAATGTTGTAGATGCATTGACAAAGTCTATGAGCACTCAGAAGTTCTCTTGGTGTAGATAAACAATGGGTGTTGAAGAATTGGCCCAATGACTAAGCTCTCCTATGGCCCCCTGTGGAAAGAAAACAATAAGTGGGAGATTTTTGGGTATGTCTTATATTATTTCCATGACTAGCCCCAAACATTGTACGTTGTGCTGGGTGCAGCAGGGGGGTCACAAGGGGGGAGGCAGCCCCCACTATTGGGGTCCGAGGCAGCACCCCAGCAAATTTTTTTTTGGGTGTACGGACCCGCTCATAAGCAGACCCACCCATGTTTTGTGCATGAGTTTGCACATGGTTTTGGGGTATGATGGTTTTCGGCCCCTGGTATTTTGTAGATCCAATCAAGGGAACTATGGTCATGTTCTAATCCAGAGTTAATGGATTGGGGTTTATGTATGCTTCGATATGTATATGTATGTGTTGTAACACTAAAAGAAATATAATGAAAAATCAAGCTGGTCGTCCCGATTTGGGATCCAGGGGAAAATCTCTGTGTTTATCTGTTTTATGTTTTATGCTCTCGCTATTGTTTATTTTCTGTTATAAGATTTGTGTGTAGATAATTTCTATTCAGTGTTAAAACCTACAGTCCTAACCATTTCCTTTTCTCCAAAATTTATTAAATATTCCATAACTTATTTATCCTAATTTTATTTAGCTAAATATATATAATAATCCTAATTTTATTTAACTCAATATATATATTATTCATCAAAATTATAAAATTGGGAATTTCCATGTCAAAAATTTAATTGGGGATATGGCAGTCCTCCCCTCCCAAATGTTTCTTTTCCTCAAGCAACTATATTGGTGGATGCTACAAAACTTGTTCTCCTTCCCAAGTGGCATCTCCTTTAGGAAAATACTTCCACTTAATAAGGAATTCTCTAATCATCCTACTCCTCGTATTCCTTTCCCTCTCCAATAATATGGCCTCTTGTGTCAAAATTAAATTCCCCTCATCATCTAATGGTGGTAACTCAGTGGTAGTGTTCACTCGTTTTCCCAAGGAATTTTTCAATAAACAGACATGGAATACATTATCCACCCTGGTTCATGGTGGAAAACCATACTCATAAGCTACATCCCCCAATCTTTGGATCACCCTGTATAGCCCTTGAAAATGAGGTTGAATAGTTTTATCTCCCTTACACTTTATTGTAGATTTCTTATATGAATACAACATTATAAAAACCAAATCCTCAACCTAAAAATGTCGCTACACTCTTCCCTATCGACACATAATTTTTTTTAGTTGTGTGCCATATGCAAGTTAACCTTGAGTGCTATAAGGATATATTGTCTCTCTTGTATCCAATATTTTTCCTCTCGGGATCTTCTACCCCCAAAATGATATCAAAGAAATTCAATACATCATAACCATATGAAGCACAAAAGGATGCCATTCATCGATACATATGATCGGCGTTGTTGTATCAATACTCCCCAAGGTGTAGCCACTTCACCCATGCTCTTTGTTATACAATGACATAGTTTTGCAGATATCACTCTAGTTACTTATTCACTCTCTCTGTATTTGCATATGTTTGAGGGTGGTAGCTATTGCGCCAAAAATAAGGTACATTTTCACCCTACACTTACCTCAAATTTTTATACACCTTTAGGAATTTTTCCTCATCTTAATAGCAAAAGAAATGAATATTAATGTAAAATCAGGACAAATGAACTAACGGTAAAAGGGATGTTTAACAACGGGAATTTCACTTATTGTATATTTATTCACAGGGAAGAAAAGCAGCTAAATCGATGATAACCGGAAGAAAAAAGATAGGTAGAGACTAAACGAAATCATAATGACTCCCATGGGCTGGCGAAAGATGGAAAGGCATATCCATGTCCAAATAACTCACACTAAAGCCACGAGCAGTGGCTTGCCATTTGGAAAAGACCATTACCATTGATTGAAATCTCCTTTAAAAGGATGAAGATGAATGAGATAGACAGAGCTGAATAGGGATTTTCCTCTGTAATAGACGTATCAAGATAGAACTATCCACTTGTATTCATGTATTAACCTTCCACTTAAAAAAGAATTTTTGTGTTTGAATAGTCATTCTTTGAGTTTTCCTTAGTGGTAGAGTGCTACTGGTTTGGGCCCATCCCTGGGAGTTTCTTCTCTAATTTCTGTGTTGTACGTCTAATTACGGAATTTATGTTCAGTTATCTGATGCTTTCTATGGGATATCTTTTCACTTGCTAAATTGTAGACATACAATGCCACAAATTTCTCTTTTATTATAACAGTTTATCATTCATTCTTTCTGGCTTACATTCAATGTTTTCGTAGCTGTTATATGCTTCCATCATTTCCCATTACTTTTATATTCATTCATTAGCTTTAGTATGACTGCTGTTAAAATGTTGTATATAGCTACGACTTGGATCTTTCCATCATTACTGTAAGGCATCTGGTTGTTAATTGATTCAAAAAATATGTCAGCTATTTAGTTTACAAAGAGAATTCAATTGAAAAATTAGATAAGAAATGAATGTTCAATTTATTGAAGTTACTGTTCAATTCAGTAGGACTATTGTTCAATTCATTAGTGTGTTGTTCAATCATAGGTTTCTCTTTTCTACACTTACTTAGAGAGAATAGTTAAGCGGCATTTTACAATTCCATTTCCCTTTGAATTGATTGAACTTCGAAAATTAGATAATCCTCTTCATGGTAATATGGAGTAGTTGTTCTTGATATCATTTGCATATACTGTGATCACACTCTTGAAATAAGACGGCTTTCCCTGGGTTGAAAATTGAATGAGAAGCATCAAAGTTGCCTGTAACAGTCACCTTTGTGACCCAACATTTTTGGCGTCGTTGCCAGGGAGGGTGTTTAAGAGTGACATCCTTCATTTATTTCTCTCTTTTGCTGTGAAGAATTGGGTATTAAAACGAGAGGTGAGAACCTGCGTACTGGCAAGAAAAATTCTTTCTCTCTAGCCCGCTTCTCAACAATTGTGTAGAGACTAGTAGAATAGGTGCTATTGTTTTATGACTAGGAATAAAATATAGAAACAAATCAAAATCATCCACTTAAGTCTACGAAACCGAAATGACCAGTGATCCTTGGTAGAACAACATATATAGATGAAATCATTAAGAAATATGAAGCCCAGGCATCCGTAGGACCCAGAACCATTCATATTCAAAGTCCTATTTCTCTCCCTCAGGCGAAAGCCTCACCATCTACAACCCATGCTAAGATTCACAATGAGATAGAAGGGTGTGAACAAAGCCTTTAGACTGCTGATCACGTAAGTACTGACCCTTCGAGAGAGGGAGGTTCTTGCATTTTATAGGAAGGGGAAGGAGAAACCAGTGGTTCAATACAGATAAGAGCTCCAGGGTCTGGATCCCCCGAGAGAGTTATCAAGTTATAGACACTCGGTATCTCAGATCAGGGAAGTGCTATAAGGCTTCCTCCGCATTCGCCCCCTAATTCCACTAAGATTACTCTTCCAGAACAAGAAATCCTCGAAGATTAATGGAATATCTTTGATCAAATGGAAAGCAATAAGAACCAAAATCATAGGCAGACATCAACATTGGAGTATCCCATTGTTGATCATGTTGAAAATGCCCCTATGAAAGCCATTTCCTTACAGAACATTCCCACCTTCCATGGGTTGACCTTGGAAGATATTGATGCATTTCTATTTGAATTTGATGTCTTATGTAGGGGATATGAGTACACCACAGACCCCGAGAAACTGAAATTGTTTCCCTCTAATTTCAAGGGGACAAAATTACGTTGATTCATGGGGCTTGGTGGATGAGCCATCAATATCTAGGACCAAATGAAGAAAAATTTCCCTAATAAATATCAATATTATTGCTGAACTCATGAGTTAAAATATTAAATCTTGAATGTGTTTTTAAAATACAATGAGACATTAGAACAATGCGTTAAAATATTTCAATATAATTTACAAAGGTCTCCATATGCTGCACTATCCAAAGACATATTAAAAGCAACAATGATAAAGGGAATGAAAGAAGAATGGGTTGAAACACTTTACATAATGGGAAAAGGGTAAATATACCAAGAAGAATATGATGATATTATTTCATTATGTATCAGATGTTCTCGGGTTATTTCATGAAGTATACCAATCAGGCAAGACTCAGCTACAAGAAATCCTAAGCAGTCTGATAGCAATGTGACCAGAGCAAAATTTGGTAATATTTTAGAAGATTCAAAACTGATATCTTAGGCACCCTGAAAACACAGCTAGATGTCCTGGAAGCCAAGTAGAAGCAAGATATAGTAGAACAAAAATTGGTCATCTTTTTCCCATGTTGTTGGAAGAAACATAGCCAAAGGGAATGTCCATTAGACATGGTCCAGACATGTGCTATTTGCACTAAGGACCATGCCATGGACCATTTCCATTCATTTCCGGGGCTAAAGGAGCTTTTCAAAGAAGTAGAAAAAGAGACAGAACCAGTCTACCTAATGAACCAATGCCAGCAATGGCAAGCATGACCAGGTATGCCTCAATACCTACCTCAATTCTTTCCTTCTCCACAGTCTAACCAACAAAACCCTGCAGTAGCTTGGCAGAATCAACCACCTTTTTCTACTTGGCCATCTCAATTGTTTCCTATGGAACCTTGGCCAACAAAACCCTCTTCATGGAATAATTGGCCAAGTTTTCCTTGCTCTCCCACTTATTGGCAAAACACTCCCTATCAAATTCAGTGGCCACCCTCCCCTTCCCAAACCATAAATTGGCCTCAGAATTGGTAGGGACCTCTGCAAATGACCAACCTACCAATGGGGAGATGGGTTCAAGATCAACCTACATTACCAGCTCCATACCCAGTCCAGCACAACCCTCATCCTATCATATGGCCTCAATTATCGGCTCAACCCAATCCTAATCCTAACAATAGGCCAGCTCAGCTAGTTCAAATTGTAGAAAACCCAAACCCTAAAATTGAACAGATGAAATGCAATGAGTTAGGAGTGAGGTTAGTATGTGTTGTTTCGCCAATGGAGGATATAACCCTACCACAACTTGAATCTAGAACTCCGACAGAGTCTAGACAAACAATTGTGACTGAAAAAGAGGTAGAGCAAGGAAGGGAAATAGTTGGCAAAAGGAAACTTGAAAGCCTTATAATTTATTCCCCTCTATTCCCTGAGAGGCTAATAATGCATAGACCGATAGTCTCTCCAGATTTCTATATCCTAAGGGAATTAAGGAAGCTTTGCATTAAAATTCCTCTTTTATAGACCATACAAGACATTCCTATCTATGCCAAGATAATTAAATAACTGTGTGGGAATAATCAAGTAAAGAAAGAAAAAATTGTACCCATTGTTCATGTGGTGGGAGCACTATCTAACTTACTGTTGGGTAAGGAAATGACCGTGAAATATGAGGATTCATGGAATCCCATAGTAACTGTGAAAATATTTGTCCACTCCTTTGTAAACAAATTAGTTGACTCAGGGGTGGCCATTAACATCTTAACTACAGGGACCTGTGAAAGGCTAGGCATATCAGCTTTAGAACCCACAGCTACTTTGATGGAACTTGTTGCAATTCTGTTATCAGACCAAAAGGAATATTACAAGACATCCTAGTTTCTATGGATTCATGGGAGTATCCAGCTGAATTTTTAGTTATTAACCCAAAGAATAATATCGACAGACACCCATTGATACTTGGGTGACCTTGGTTGGCAACAACCGATGCTTACGTAGGCTGTCGAATAAGCAACATGACCATTGCTAAATGATATTCCACAGAGAATATTATTATTTACCCACCCACTAAACCAATCATATCCACAATAAAAATTCACAGACATCCACATACATATTGGGAACAAAACATTCATCCACCTCTGAAATTAGTTGAAGCTCTTGAATTTAAGGATCAAATTGAAGATAATCTAATCAACAACTTCATGAATCAACCATCTACATCTGGAAACTTAAAATTCAAAATGTTAAAGACATTTCTTGAAGATGAAACACAAGAATATCCCTTGGCAGACCTTCATGATCAACATATGCCCACAACCGTTGTACGCAATAGAATACCCATCGAAATTGAGCCAGGGAAAATTTTAAATATCAATGGAAATCTAGATAGTAACCAAAAGTAGAGGCTCATAAAGGTTATATAGAAGTATCAGAGAGAATTTTCTTCGAACTACCCATACATGAAGGGTATAGACCCTCAGCTATGCACCCATCACATCTATACTGACAAGGAGGCTCAGCTTATTCGTAAACTTCAGTGGAGGCTAAATCCACATCTAAAAGACATTGTAAAAGATGAGCTGGAAAATATGTTGGATGTAAATTTCATTTATCCTATCTGCAACAAAAAATGGGTCTCCCCTCTAGAAATCATTCCTAAAAAGAACTGGAAATGGAGAATCTGTGTGGATTATAGAGAACTGAATAAAGAAACACAGAAGGACCACTTCCCCCTTCCTTTTATTGACTAGGTCCTTTATACATTGGCAGGGAAATGATTCTTTTCCTTCCTTGACAAGTTTAGCGGTTACAATAAAATCCAGATAGCCCTCGAAGACCAGGATAAAACAACCTTTACCTGCCCATGGGGCACATTTTCCTATTGGGTAGTACCATTTGGATTACGCAATGCCCCAACAACCTTCCAAAGAACCATACTCAGCATTTTTTCTGATTTAATAAATGAGGGACTTTAAATTTACATGTATAACTTCATCCCATATGGTGATGACTTTGATCAAGCATTAGAAATGCTATAAAATGTATTGGAATGATGTATTACTACCAGGTTATTCTTAAGCAATGAAAAATGCCACATGATGATGACTGAAGGAGTAATCCTAGGACACTACATCTCTGTAGCTGGAATACAAGTAGACCTACCAAAAATAGAATTAATCATTTTATTAGCCACACCTTGTACACAAATAGAGGTACACAATTTTCTTGGATACACGGGGTATTATCACGGGTTTATAAAGTTTTTTTCACAAATTGCTGCACCCTTGTATGCATTAACTGGAAATGTTGAATTTCATTGGTCTGATAAATGTGACATTTCTTTTACATACTTAAAGAAACTGGTCTCGACAACACCGATTCTACGTGGTCCTAACTAGAAGCTGCCCTTTCACATTTATTTAGATGCATCCAACACAGTGATATGGGTATTTCTTGGTCAAGAAGAAGATAAAAAGTCCTATGTTATTTATTATATCAATGAAAATATCACTCCCACTGAATTAAACTATACAGTGACTAAAAAAGAGTTCTTGGTTGTCATTTATGCTATCAATAAATTTAGACATTATATAAATGGCTATCATTTATTCCTATATACTGATCATTCTGTCATTAGATATCTATCTAATAAACCAATCACAAATGGGAGAATAACTCGTTGGTTGCTAATTTTTCAGGAATTCGATATAACTATCAAATACCGTCCAAGGAAGGAGAACTCTTGGTGACTACCTCTAAGAATATGAATCTCGGTCTAAAATATTCAAAGAGCATCTAAGCTTCCTAGATTTTTGTCAACTAAAAAAAAAATAAGATCCATGAGAGACATGAGAAGAAGAGAGTGCATGCAACCCACTTTGGGTAGGACTTTACTACCTACATTTGTTGGATCACCTAAGAGCTTAGCTAATTCTTGGGTAAAGAAACTGGACACATATTTTCAGTTGCATCAAGTTTCAGAAGAAGAAGCCATAAGAGTAGCAGCACTACACCTCTAAGTTAAGGCTTATACCTGGTGGTTATTTGAATATTCTTCATTGAGAAATGTAAAAATATCTACTTATGCAAAGTTCACTAGGAGGTTAGTGAAAATATTTGATTTTAAGCCATCTGAAATCTCTTTGGATAAGCAAGCTAAGCCCAAAAATTCAGGACCTTTGCATAAGATGGAAGGATCCATGAAGATAACTCCATTTCAAAACATTGTTGAAAGGGTTAAAGATATTTGACATGATTTTCCAAGGGCAAAGGCCCCACTTCAACAAGAACATTCTTCTCAAGAGGAAGACATGAGTGTTCCTTTTTCAAGAAGAGATCAAGAGAAAGGATCTCCTATTGATGAGGAGGAGAAATGCGAAGAGATGAAAGGTTCCTCCAGCGCTGTGACAATAGGAGCAGATCTATTTTTATTGGGAGATGGAGATGAAGCCATTTATTTCACTAGGAGGGCTCTTGTATCTTTTCAAGAAGTCCCCAAGGATCTTACACATGAAGAGAATGAGAAGCATGTGTCTATGATGATTGACAATGAGAAAAAATGATGGAAAGAATGTGTTCCAACATTGCATTCAGTTTTGGGAACACAGACTATAACAGATCAGGCCTTTTTGATCAAGACTCTTGACACCAAGGAGATGATGGGTGTTCATGAGTTAAATACATCTAAAGGAAGCACCTTAGACTGTGAGATCTTGCAGAAATTGGGTTAAAGAGAGAATATGAAGGATCATAGCACTGATATGATGGGAGGTGATCCTCTATTACATGGAAATAAGATGGGGAAGTTTCTCCACTCAAAATAACTCTCACATATATAAGAGTGATGCCCCATTATCATGGGACTTCCACACAAAAGTTAGAGAGGGATTTGCATAGTGGAAGCAATCATAAGATGTTCCTGTCTGTAATTCATATGGGAATGAGCCATGACGCATCATTATCTTGTGGTATACCACCTGGAAGGCCACCTGATTCATATTTGGTGAAATATGTTTCATGCATTGATGCTCCTTTCATAGATCCAAGAAGGAAGGGAGCAATAGAAGACCATAATACAACGTTGAGAGTATGGGGAAGGCTCAAGGTGAGGGAAAGTATTTTTCCCTTAACACCATTATCCATTCTCTCATCTCATACTGCACTGAGAAAGGTTGCTGCAAGGAGGAAGAATGACACCATCATAGAGCAAGGAAGGCAATCATTGAATTAGGAGACAAACTTGTTTGGAGAACACTCTTCCATACATGATGTGAGATGGTGGTCACACATGCATACTTTGGAAAAACCAAGGAGGTTTTGGATAGATGATATCCTTCCATGGGAGACTAACTTCCAAGAACTTCCATTTCCTTTTGAGCATGTGCATGTGCAAGGAGGGCAGCAAGGAAGGAATGGCAACCTTCCACCTTATACCTTCGGCATGTGAGATGTCAAGGAGGAGAAAAATGGGAGGCTTGGCCTTCCAACATACACATTTGACATGGAAAAGGTAAAGGAGGAGAAAAAAAACATGGAAAACACTTTAGATAACACATTATCAGTGCTATCATGGTTGGGAAAATTAGATCCATACTAGAAATCCCAGCTGCTAGTGGAATATTCCAAGGATCTTCACACTTGCATGATTCTTAATGACTTACTACATGATGACAACTATTCAATCCTAGATGGATTCATCTATAATCATGGTAGGATCTTCTTGTCTGGAGCCTCCAAGCTCAAGGAGGAGATACTACAAAGGGCTTATGAATAGTTCTATTTCAGCCACACATACTCTATGAAGCTCAACAACATCATCTTGAGGAGCTACTATTGGGAGGGCTTTGAAAAATAACTATATCAGCATTGTCAAAGATGCATGAACATTGTAGAGTTGGAGCATCAACATGACTCTAAGGAAGAGTTAAATGATCCCTCTCTTTCTCTCTTTAAGGAAGAGAATGGATCCATGCACCACTCCATTGATATGAGGTGGATTTTTGGTGAAGAGCATGCTCTTGTTACACATGTTTTTTTTTCTAATTTCATGCATTCCTCCACCATGTTTTTGCAGGCCATCACCCTAAGGAGGAGTATTATATCTTATAAGCATCATGGCCCATATTGGGCCACAAAAATTTCTGAATTTGGCCACTCCCTTGGAAGAAAAAGGGAGATTTTCTTTCATGATCAGTGCTTCCCAAAGTCACCAAACATATCTCACACTTTCAGCCATAGTGAGATGACATGGGCAGCAAGTAAGTGGTGGGAAAACCACTTACCATATCTAGATCTGATGCAGGCAGGAGATGCACTGCGTTGGTTCCATATGTGGGACTATGACCCACCTCCATATGCACAAATTTCTATCGGTTTGTACATTGTTTTGATCCCCTACATTGATGATGTACTTGTAATTTTTATGGGGATGTATGGAGAAATGAGGGGAGGTATGCATGTGCCCTATGGGATGGCTACTCTCCATGTAATTTATGTTTCATATTTCAGAGAGAGCATTGGGAAAACCATGTTTGTTTCATGTGATTCATTGTCTCCTTATGGGATGATTTATTTGTATCTCATGATGAATTTGGTGGAGCAAGTCATGCATGGATGGTTTGGTGAACACTTGGCTAATGGAGGAATATTACCTCATGTTTGTGTCACCAATGGAAGAGGAGATGTGTTGCAGCACTCACCTTATCAATTGCTTGAGGACAAGTAGCATTTTGGAGGGGAGGACTGTAATATTCCCAGTTAGCCCAAGCTAATGGGAATATTCAATTTTGTTTTACTTTTCTCTTTCATGAGTAAATGTGTAAAGGAGGATTATAAAAACTCTCAAAACAACAAATAAATCAATGCCACATGTGAGAAAATCTAAATCTGGGCCATTCTAAATAAACACCCTTATGTGTGAAAGGGGCTGAGACATTTGATTGGGTCAACCATGACCAAATCAACAACGTTGTCTAGAAGGAGTGATCTTCATTAAGGCATAGAGCAGTTTTAGTTGGAGGATGTTCATGTGAAAAGAGCTATTTCACGTAGATGGTTTAGGGTTTTTCAAGCTCACAAACTTATATAAGGAAGGGGAGGACAGCATGACAAGGTTGTTGATGTGATTACATTTTTCGGAGTTTATTGTTTGTTTAGACATATATCATTCTCCTTGCTGCTTATCAGAGAATAGTTTTGTTTAGCACAAGGATCTCCTATTTAGGAATCCCATCTCTTTTCTTAAGAGGCCTCTTAGAAGAGCTTTTCATCTCTTGTCCACTATTAAGCTAAAGGTCAAGCTTCTAATTCCAACTACAATGCAAATCATGTTGAGGGTTTGGTTGTCTTTGTAAGATGGAGGAAGTGGAGGCTAGATATACTTAGATCTAGGTCAATCTAGTGCCTATTTTTAGTGGAAAATTATTTATTCCATTGGAAAGAGTGTATTGGATCATTGGAGCATCATTTTCACATATTGGCATCAAGCTAAACTGATCTTGAACCCTACACCACAGATTATCTTCCAGATCTACAGTTTTCTGTAGGTGTTGTTGTAAGGGATTTTGACATAATATTTTGGAGTTGTCCTTCTCATGTGTTGGGGATATGCCCTTCACCTTTGAGATATATTGATTGGGATCATCTTATTGTATAGATCATATCATATAGAAATACTTTATATTTACCTTCAGAACTTCTAAATCATTCTATAGATTTGCTTCATAAGATCTCAGATCTACTCCATGTGATTCATGTATTGCTGAAAACCCCAAGGGGTATTTGAAGTAGAGACTCTATAGTGTATGGATCTTTCATAGATATGAATATTCATTGCATTATTTTTCTCTAGATATAATTTTTAATCAAAAAATATTGCAACATAATAAAAATAACATTGTCAAGGCAGTTTCTGCTCATTGGTATGGTTGTTGCACCTCATTTTGAGGATATTTCTTCATGGGATACTTATTTTTTCTATTCTACATTATATGGGCTTCAAAATACATCTGATTTGCTGATATAAATGCTGAATAAGGGTCTCCATATTTTCCTCTTGCAAATATCTCGATGAACTACGTTATTTTAATGCTTACTATTTAGTATTACTGCTTGTTCCCATTTTGGGATATTACAGAGCCTGTCACGATGAACCTTGTGGTGGCCATTTTGAAGATCACAGAATGGGGCACAAAGTATTACAATTGGGTTATTATTGGCCTACAATTTATAAAGATGCAAAAAAATATTTCTGAGCCTGCGATAACTGCCAAAGAATGGGCCTCCCAAGCCAAGTTGATGAAATTCCACTACAACCACAATTGGTAGTAGAATCGTTTGAACGATGGGAATTGGACTTCATTAGACCATTCAAACCACCATAGAACTAGAAAATCAACATACTGGTTTCCATAGATTACGTAACAAAGTGGGTAGAAATAGTGGCCTTATCAAGAGCCATGGAAGAATCTATGATTAACTTCCTTTTTGAGCTATTTGTGTAATATGGTTTACCATGGGAGGTGATAACTAATGGGGGGGCATAGTTTGTGGGTAATAAAATTACAACCACCTTGAAGAATCACCATATGATCCATAGAGTAGCGTCTCCTTACCACCCACAGGCGAACGGGCAGGTCGAAAGTACCAAAAAAGTTTCAACCCACCATCGAACCAGAAAATCCACATACTGGTTTCCATATATTATGTAACAAAGTGGGTAGAAATAGTGGTCTTATCAAGAGCTATGTAAGAATCTATTATTAACTTCCTTTTTGAGCTATTTGTGTAATATGGTTTACCACAAGAGGTGATAACTAATGGAGGGGCATATTTTTTGGGTAATAAAATTACAGCCACCTTGAAGAATCACCATATCATCCATAGAGTCGCATCTCCTTACCACCTACAGGCGAACGGGTAGGTCAAAAGTACCAAAAAAATCCTTGAGGCAATTCTTACTAAAACAATATCAACACATCATTAGGACTAGGCCACTAGAATACCAGAGGCCTTGTGCGCTTACCACACAACATGGCGAAACAACATTGCATATTCTTCGTATCATCTGGTATTCGGGAGCAAGCCCAATTTTCCTATTGAATTTGAAGTAAATACTATAAGGACAACCCATGAGGTAGGACTGGACTTGACGGAGGCCCAGATTAAAAGGATCTAGAAAATAACTGAACTAGATGGAATAAGGCTATTGTATTTGTAGCGCATAGCAATCATACAACAACAACGAGCTAACTAGCATGAAAACGTTGTCAAAAAGAAGAAATTCCAGAAAGGAGATTGGTCACTTCTCTATGACTCCAAATTCCAATATTTCCCAAGGAAGTTACAAACAAGGTGGGTCGATCCATAAGAAATTCAAGAAGTATAGAACAACGGTACCCTCACCTTAACCACCATAGATGGGTCTGGTTCTAGATTTCGAGTCAACGAGCATAGACCGTGCCTCTATCACAAACCTCTTACAAAATATTCTTTCTACGAATAGGTAAGCAACGATCTTACTATTCAGATTCTAGCAGAAGGGGGTGACAACCCCACAACTTTAATTATACAAGAGCTTTTTGTTTCTTTTTGTAAATATTGTATATAATTTCCCTGCAGTTTTTTTATTTTGTTGTACATTATTTTCCTTCATCACCCCTTGCATTTTTCTTTGTTGTTCAAACCTTTGAACGACTGTTGTTCAATTAATTTGGACAGCTGTTGTTCAATCAGATTGAACAACCATTTCCTTGTTGTTTTTTTTACTTTTGCAGTTCAAATATTTGAACGAATGTTGTTCAATCGGATTGAACAACCATGATTTTTTCATGTTTTTACTTTTGGTGTTCAAATCTTTGAACAACTATTGTTCAATCCAGTTGAACAGTTGTTGTTCAATCGGATTGAACTGTCGTTTTTTTTGCATTTTTCTTTTTCTATTCAAATCTTTGAATGGCTAGTGTTCAATCCAATTGAGCAACATTTTTTCAATCAGATCAAATATCCATGGTTTTTTTTTCATTTTTACTTTTTTTGTTCAAATATTTGAATGGCGGCTATTCAATCCAATTGAACAGGTGATGTTCAATCGGATTGAACGACTGTTTTTTTTTTTTTCTCAGTCCAATTGAATAGTTGTCGTTCAATCAGATTGAACAACCATTTTTTTCACATTTTTATTTTGTTCAAATATTTGAATGGCTATTCTTCAATCCAATTGAATAGTTTTTGTTCAATCGGATTGAACAACCATGTCTTTTGGCATGTTTATTTACTTCTTTTCAATCCAATTGAACAATATTTTTTCTGTTTCTTTCCCCTCTAATCATGATTCTTCTTTCTCTTTTTTTTATGACCTCTCCTCATTCCACACCCCAGTTGTAAAACACATTTATATGTGGAAATAGGCACCTAAAGAGGAGAAAAGTAGCAATATTACTAATATGATGATCCTTTGAAATTTCAACATTCCAAAAGCTAACATGGTACATCTATGCAATGAACGGCTAAGACATCTCCTATTCAAACATGTTATCACACAATACATAGTCTTATAATGGTATATCTTTCTACACTCTCAAGTAGTATTTCCCTTTGACATAGGGATTGAGGAATAAGGAGTATTAATTGTATTAGCATTCTTCTTTAACTTCTCACACCATCCCTAACTTTTAAGGAGTTAATGAGCCTCCCTACATGTATAAAGAACAAATATTATGCTGACATAAAATTTTTAAGAAGAGGATAGGGGGTCTCACCATGAGCCAACCTACCATGATCAAAAGGGTTTAGAAGGTGACATGCCCACAATGGCCAACACACCAGGGTAATGAACTTCTCAATAACCCTAACTTCTTGAAGGATAGGAGGTCCCATTACAAGCTGGCCTGATCACTATATTACAATCCTAGTGAATGGTAATGTGACTATCTGGCTACCAGACCAGTGCAATGGTCTCTTCATAAAACAAAATTCCTACTTTTCAAAAAGAATTACTATGTATATATGAAAATTTTTAAGAGAGAATAGGGGGTCTCGTCATGAGCCAACCTACCATGATCATAAGGGTTTAGCAGGTGACATGGCCATAATGACCAACACACCAGGGTAGTAACCTTCTAAACTAGAAGGAAAAAAGGTCTCATCACAAGCCGACCTGATCACTGTTACAACTCTACTAAGTGGCACCTTCACTATCTGGCCACCACACCAACAAAGTGATCTCTCCATAAAATTGGAAAAATAACTACTTTTACATAAAGGATTCTAGCTCATTTTTCAAGTTAAAATAACAACCCAGTCGAGGCTATGAATGCCTACTAGCAGCAGTGGCTTTGCTTGCGGTATGAGAGTATGTTTCAATGATAGCCAATTCCTCTTACATATACCTTATCTCCTAATTCCTTAAATTCCAGATAAAAATCCACTACTTGAATTAGTGATATTACTATTTTATTGCATAAGTAACTATAAATGAACTATGCTTTCATGTTTGAATTCTAGGATGATGGCACCAATCATTATCTATCACATTCATGCCTTCGTCACACCATACCATTAAATAGGGACATACTATCATAAAAATTTATATACTTATTTCTTCCCTTCTTCATTTTCTTCCGCATGAGATACACTTACGATAAATTCCAATTCTAACCTTTACACTGCACATGCTCATAATTGTTAAATCACTCCTCTTTTCTTGAGCTCCAAGTCCACAAACACTGTTCTCGCGTACAGACTGTGATTAGTGACCCCTGACATTTTCCCCCGTATGCATTCATGATTGATCAAATCGCTCTTGTACTTAAGAACATGCACGCCCTTACTTCGAGAGAGGGGGTGTAAATATCCATAAATATTAAGCATGTGAATTGTCTGCAAAAATTCTGTTGGATACGTTGATAAGACCAAAAGATCATTGTAATTAAGATATGAAGTTACCTAATTTACGACAGAAGGCTGCAATTTCTTTTTCTCTTGCATGCAGTGTTTATTCTAACCAACAGGGCCAAAAGGAAACAAAGACAAAAGGAGAAATTATCTCAAGGAAACACATCAGCCATTGGAGGAAAATTTCTCTATAATGAACCTACGACCTTCCCAATCTCACATCCAGGTCATACCATTCTCCAGCAAGATGGCTGGCTATCTTACTTACATAAACTGCAAGGGTTTGACATAGAGATAGCAATTTAATTCCTACAGAACCTACAGGAGGGACATACTAGAGTCAAGGGAAGGATTATACTCATCACAGGGAATATCATTACTGAAGTCAGTAGAATACTAGCACAAGGAGAAACATGGACCAAAAAGCACCTTCTTCTATGAGAGGCAATCACAGTATACTAGGATCAAGGAGAACCATTGGAATGGAAAGGAAAAGGGATTAACCCTACCTCCCTACAATAGCCGTGGTAGGAATCAGTAGCATTCATCCAGAGACTCATCACATGAGATGGATGCCAAGATGTGGTAAAACCTCGTCAACTCAAATTTTTAGTTGTCCTTAAACAAAAGATTTTAGTTAATTTACGTTCTTTCTTAAATTCTATATTACGTGACACTGTTGTTCGAATTAGAAAGGGTAAAAATCCCCAAGAAGTTTTTAGCCACAATGGTTTAATCAAGTTAATTATCATAAGTGAGTTAAGAAAACACCAGACATGCTGGGAAAAATTTGTCAACCTTGTCGTGCAAGCACCTGATGAAAACCCTGTCGGGACCGAAATTGAGCTCCTTAGAATGAACATACCTAGAAGGAAAATGACCTGTGATTCGACTTCAGAACCAACCAAGTGAAGACAATCCGAGAGACTACAATTACAACAAGAAACCTCAAAATTGCCAGAGGATTCAGGGCCATCCCACTCACCACCTTTAAGCCCTAAAAACATACCCTTACAAGACTATGAGGAAGAGATGGCTCAAGTCCTGGAGAAAATGAGGCCATCCCATGAAACTAGAAGCCCATCCAAACAAGCTGAAGAGCAAGAGCAACCATTAAAACAATCTGCCACCGCCAGAGCTATGGATGCACTGAGATATTACCCCACCAAGATGAATCATAGGATTTTAGGCTTTATCTCCTCCCAAGAGTGATGGGGTTAATAGGGAAGAGCAAGCAGAAGGGTAGCCGAATCTAAAAACTAGTCAGGAGACACCATTCCCTTAGAATAAAATGCAAGCATGAAAATGGTCCCTCTAATGCCTGAAGGGAATAATATCTCACCCAGCCATGACATTAATGCAAAAGTAAATTTTGGAGTATATGTAGAAATACCATCACTGACAAAATTGAAACTAGCACCACCATTCCTGGAAATGAGGTTTCCACTACTCCATCCCCCGCTAAAACCAGGCAAGAAGAGAATTTAGCTGAAAAGAAGTTAAAGAAAATGAAAAGGACCTGAAAAAGGTGAAGGAAAATAATAAAACATTTGAGGAAGTAGTTGAAGGAAATAAGCAAGGCTTGAAAGCCTAAGAAAGAATTTGCCACCATAGAAACCCAAAATAGTTTTTCACCAATTTGATAGATGCTGATTAGGTTGAGATACAGACTAACTTAGCAAACACTGTTGAGGTTGAGATACAGACTAACCTAGAAAACACTGCTAATATTGAGGTACATACAGACCTAGTGGACACTACTGAAGCCTCTATGTAGACTAGGCTAGAATTCACAGAAGAAAAGGAAACCCAAATGGAGGAAGCCCCTGCCTATGCTCCTCTAGTAGAAAAATATGGCAATAAAAAAATTCACAATGAATTAATTTGAACACAGCATGACTTAGCACAATGTAGAAAGGAATTTGTGCCCACACAATAATATCAAGCACCGTTAAATAAATTCACATACCTTTTTCCAACAGAGAATGAGACATTTTCTCAACTCAGAGTAGAACATGAAAATTTAAAGAAAGCACAGGATTAGGTGGAACAAGCCAAGAAAAAAACCACTATGGTTTTATCTCTATGCTCTGATGTGCTAACATGCAGGGCACCAACAATCAAATATGCCCTATTTCTAGTAGAATGGTATTTATTACTGAATATCAAGGCCGTCAAGGAAGGGAAGCCCACGAATTTTAAAACCATAGAGGAATTCGTCCATTTTTTCAATGATCAAAGTGAACAGGTCCAACACCTTTTGTGTGAACTATACATGCACAACTTCTTCCTAGAGGAGGACATGGATAGTAATCCCAGCCCCTTATAGGAGATATTCAGTTCTAGGCCTTCCTCTCTTTTGCTATGAACTGGATTTGGTGGGCTAAAGCCTACAACATTTTCCAGAAGAGATAACATGGCCTAGACCTATGGGTTAGAGGGGAGCCTACTAGATCCCTACAACTGTTCACCCAACATAATAATTTCATGTAGAGAAAGGGAGTAAGGACTAAACTGGGGCCTATCCATAACGACATTATATAGCATGGGTGGGAGTATTTCTAAGACATTTAGGAAGCAAATATGGTAGCAGCCAAACATAGGTGGATGGCCTCCACGAATAATGCGAAATACAGGGAGCCATTTCGCTACAAAAATTTTAAAGAGGCTGCTTCCAAATTTCTTTAATACAACAATATAGTCTTCAACATGGGCCCTACATGGATAGGATGCAGGTACATATTCCCTCTCATATGGTATCCCCCTAATGGCTATGATCATGATTACGAACTGCTATAAGGTCACACAAACACTTTCTTTGCAAAAATCAGACAGAGACATGGCTTCAGAGCCTACAAAGAAGAAGTTTACCCTGCCTATTCCCTAACCCAGTTACACCTCAATCATTTGTTTTCATGAGGACCTGCAAATAGTTAAGCGGGGGAGTATGTGGGCCAAAAATAAGGTACGTTTTCACCCTACCTTTACCTAGAATTTTTATACACCTTTAGGAAATTTTCCTCATCTTAACAACAAAGGAAAGGAATATTTATGTAAAATCAAGACAAATGAACTAACGGTAAAAGGGATATTTAACAAAGGGAATTTGAATTATTGTATCTTTATTCACAGGGAAATATATTAGCTGAATCAATGATAACCAGAAGACAACTAATAGGCAGAGATTAAATGAAATCAAAATGACTCCCATGGTCTGACGAAAGACAGAAAGGCATATCCACGTCCAAAGAACTCAAATGATAGCCACGAGAAGTGGGTTGTTGTTTTGAAAAGACCATTACCACTAATTGAAATCACCTTTAAAAGGGTGAAGATGAATGAGATAGACAGAGCTAAATAGGGATTTCCCTTTTTAATCGACCTATTGGGACAGAACTGTCCACTTGTATTCATGTACTAACCTTCAACTTAATAAATAATTTTGGTGTTTGAATAGTAATTCTTTGAGTTTTCCTTAGTGGTATACTTCTGGTGGTTTGGGCCAAGCCCTGGGAGTGTCTTAGCTAATGTTTGTGTTGTACATTTAATTACGGAACTTATGTTTAGTTATCTAATGCATTGTGTGGGATATCTTTTCACTTGTTAATTTGTAGACATACGATGCCATAAATTTCTCGTTCGTTAGAATAGTTTATCATTCATGCTTTCTGGCTTACATTAAATGTTTTCATAGCTGTTAGATGCTTTCATAATTTCCCAATAGTTTTATATTCATTCATTAGCTTTAGCACGACTGTTGTTCAAATGTTGTATATAGCTAAGAATTGGATCTTTCCATCATTACTGTAAGGTGTGTAGTTGTTAATTGATTCAAAAAATATGGAAGCTATTTAGTTTACAAAGAGAATTCCATTGCAAAATTAGATAAGAAATTGTTGTTCAATTCAATAGGACTATTATTCAACTCATCAATGTGTTGTTCAATTGCATGTTTCTCTTTTCTGTGCTTACTTAGACATAATAGTTAAGTGGCATTTTACAATTCCATTTCCTTTTGAATTGATTGAACATTGAGAATTAGATAATCCTCTTCATGGTAATATAGAGTAGTTGTTCTTGATATCACTTGCATATAATGTGCTCACACTATTTAAATAATCAGACTAGCTCTGGGTTGACATTTGAATGAGAAGCATCGAAGTTGCCCCTAACAGTCACCTTTGTGACCCAATAGTAGCTAGTGCTACGATATCTTCATGCCCACAAGGAAAGATAAATCATGCTAAAACCATCCCATAAATTTGGCATCTCTCTCACTAAAAATTGTCCTAGGAATCCCATATATCCTAAATACCTCCAGAAAAATCAATTCGACCACATGTGATGTTGCATATCAAGCATGAAAGGTGAAAAAGTGTGCAAAATTTGTCATCTTATCAATAACCATAGAGATGCAATCTCTCCCCTGTACTATTAGCAATCTTATAATAAAGTCCATCGACATACTCCCCCACTTCCTTTGAGGAATAAGAATAAGTTGTATTAACCCAACAAGATGTGTGTTCTCTACCTTGTTCCTTTTGCATTCATCACACTACTAGATATTCCTCAAAACATCATCCTTAATACCTCGCTAAGTGAAACTCTCCCTAATGGCACTGTAGGTATTGTATAATGTCTCATGCCCTATCAAAGCTTATTCATGAGCTACGTGTAGTATCTTCTCCCTCAATTATGATCCTGGCACCTGTTGTAGCTACTACAACACCTTCCAAAATTTTTCTCTCCTTAAATTTTTGAGCCCTTATCCTTTTGAAAAAGAGAATTCAAGCCTAAATTCACCTTTTAAAAATCTCAAGTCTCTAAGTTGAAAATGTGGTTAACTCTTTTAAATTGCGACCCTGCAACCTTGCGACCCTTCAGGTCACAAGGTCGCTGGGTCGGACATCAATCCAAAACCAAACATCTGCGACCTTGCGAACCCACGACCCCACAACCCCTTAGGTCACAAGGTTGCAGAGTCTCTAGGTCACACATCTCATTAGCATAGCTCATTTTCGACCTTCAGACCCTCATTTATTGCCCACACATGTGACTCCTTTATATATAGAATGGTCGCATAGTTCACATTCTACCTGCACAACAGAGAAAGAAAATGCCTCTGACAAGCCAGCTAGAGCGCGATTTTCCTGGGTAAGTTTCCTAATCCTCCTACTATTTATTTTCTAAGATAATTGTTACTAATTCTTCCCCTTGCCCCTATCCTATTTTAACCCTATTATGATTTTGTTCAATCTCCCCGAAAATCCCTCTACAAACCTACCACTCCTTCAATTTGTTTTAAACCATTCAGATCTTGTGTAATGTTTATCTGCCCCTTCCCCCTTCAAATACCTTGCCTAACTCACCAATGAAGACTCCTATGATCATGGAAGATGATCTTATGGGTGCCATGTGTGTTTTCTAAACCTTTTTCTGTTGCACGTCTTCCAAGCCCTAGAGCGACCCTGCGACCTGGCGACCTCAGTCGCTAAGTCGCAAAGCCTCTAGGTTTCATATCACGAAAAAATCAGAATGACATGACCCAATGATTCAGTGACTTTGCAACCTAATCACGAGTTGTTAAGTCCCCAGGTCGCACTTCCGTAAATATCTTGACCATCGTGACCCAATGATCCTGCAACCTCGTGACCAAGTCACAAGTCACGAAGTCGCTAAGTCACTCTTCTGTGAAATTTCAAACCAACGCAATCTAGTGACCAGGTGACCAAGTCGCAAGGTCGCCAGGTTGGAGGTTAACCCACTTCCTTGAAAATTATTAAGCAGAGGTAGGAACAGCCCACATATTTATAAATGATGGCATCTATCTTATTGTGAGATTGTTTTATGAACATGCTAGGGGAAATTGAAGCCAAGCTAGAGTGTGTATCTGTCTCGTCAGCCTCAAGTGACATGGGGCCTCTAGCAGTTTGCAAGAGAAACAAAAGGACAGAGATAAAAATCTTATATGAGGAAGTACCTCTTCCTCTCCCCCCTAATTATGGAGACACCGCCTACACATTCGGCAAAGGGGACAGTATGAGTTGGTACCAGGTTTATCAGGAATTTACCAAGCCTAAATTTCCCGAAGACCTCCCAGACTGAAAAGAATACATTCAGGTTAAGAGGTCCAAGCTGCACTATGCAGGGTCCCATCCACTAATATTCCCATGCACTGAGATGATTTAGTGGATACTGCAGAGAGTCGACCCCAAGATCTGGGTCATTTGGGACCATGCTGGAAATTATTTCGCAAATCTAAAGGGGCAAGATGTAGAATTATATTATGCACTTCCCGCCTAAGATCAGATCTTCACTGATGAATGGGCCATTACTCATGTGGTTCGCATATCAAAAACCTTGAAAGGATGGTGGGAGGACTAGGAAAAATTCTAGCTCAAGAAGAATCAGGAATATCAGACAGCAGGTCTCAGGAAGGTCTAAAAATTCGTAGTTGCAATTCTATATAAGATGTATCGCTACCTAGATGCCACCTTTTTCAATGGTGCTTGGGTCTCTCTAATGTATTCTATCGTTGTGCACGGTACCCGCTTCAACTAGGCCAACATGATAGTAGCATCCCTCAGGTCAAAAATATCTACGGCATTGGCACCTGATGAAGGGTATGTGTCAGAATTTTATATGGCATCTTATCTCATAGATGCAATGTGTGCTAGGTGCCACTTTGAGGGGTGGTCACATAACTTGCACCCAGAGAATGGCGGTCCAATTCACAAATATCTAATGGTGTTTTTGGATTCCAGGTATAATAAATACATGGATTCAATCGCGGGTAGCTTCATCATTGCCCTCTACATGAAACTGTTTGGAAAATACCCCTTGTGCATATGTCCAAGCGAGCCATGGAGACAATAACTCAGGTGGCCCACTAGTTTCTAGACACTGATAGTACCATTGTCCGAGTTTTTGGGTCGCTCAAGACCCCTCACGCATTACACCATTTTGTAACAGACAAGCTTCTCCTCCAAGAAACTTGTTATCAAATATCAGGCGGTTTCTCGAAAGTCCTCACTAAGGGTAAGAAGAAGCCATGACCCACTCTGTCACTCACCATCAGTGCCTACATAGTGAAGGATTTTATGGAAGTAGAAGCAAAAGCCAAATAGATCAAGGGATTATGTCTACCTCCCTTGGCACATCGGACATTTGATCCCGAGAGAATTATCCCCGCACACTGCAAGTGAGCAAAATTAAAATGGAGTCACTCGCATACTGACTGTCTGGCTAAGGATAGAATAAAAAATTGGTACAACAAGGATAGAGAGGCTGCTCCAGCAGAATCAAGTGATCAAGAGGAGTAGGAAAACTAGACTTTAGAAGAAATGTTTCATACACTGGGAGGAGCCTCATCCTCCAAAGCCAAGAAGCCGAGGACTGGTACGGGAAATAACCCTTCCGCCCAGCAAAGAGAAAAGGAAGCAAAAACCAAACAAGAGGCTGAAGAAATGGCAAGGGAAGAGGAGGCCAAAGCTCAACAAGAGGCCGAGGAAAAGGCAAGGGAAGAGGATGACAAACGAAATAAGTAGCTAAAAGAATAGCAAAGGAAGAAGTGAGTAAAAGAAAACCGCAAAAAGAGGGAAGAGGAAGAAAAGGCAGAAGATGAGTGCAACCTGAAAATAGAGCAGGACAGAGTAGAAGCTAAGCACCAACTAAAAATAGAGCAGGACAAATCAGAAGCCGAACACCGACTAAGAGAAGAGCAAGAGAAGGTGGAACCAGAGTGCCAATTGAAAGAAAAGCAACATAGGGCTGAAACAGAAAAAAAGAGGAAGGAGGAAGAAAGTAGGAAGTCACAAGAATATTCCTCCAAAGGAACACCGCCTCCCGAGATAGAGAAGCAAACCGGATCACCACACACCAAAGTACCTAAAACAACTCCTGCACCCAATGTGCGCTTTTCCCTCTCGGAATTGGGTACCTCCGAGGATTTAGATGAGGGAGTGCTTGATCTCACAAGACTCACCTATGATCAATTCATTCATAAGATCAGGCAGGAAAAGAGAATATGCTTAGCACGATACCCTACTGCACCCCTCGTAGTCACTACAAAGAAGGATATAGTCTTGGACACCAAGACCAATCCGGTCATGATCGTATCAGCCAATACTGATTTTGCAATAGCCACTGAAGAGAACGTGAGTAGGATGAGCAGAGAAATTCTATCCTTGCAAAATAAACTACAAAACTACGAACTCAAGACAAATAAATTAGAAAAAGAAAACAGGGGACTACAAGAAGATGTCTGATAACCTTAGGCCAGGGATGCCTGTACTAATGAAATATCACTCACTGTACAGAGAGATCCGATCACTTTGGAGGCCACCATGAAACAGGTATATGAGGAATTTTTCAGAATAAAACAAACTGTAGCACCACCACTGAAAGCAGAGGCATAAACCAAAGAAGAAACACACAGCTAAGGGAAGCCTCTACTACCTTGGACAAGATATTGGAGTGGTATAATAGGTATCCATAAGCTCTAGCCACATTTCCTAGAAGGGATTGGATTGCCACCCAAAATGACAAGGTTCAAATCTAGATAAAGGTACAATCCAAAGATAATCTCATCAAGGATCTTGAGAAAGTAATGTTCGCATATGAACATCTAATTAGAGGCATTGACTCAATGGCTGGAGTACAAAACATCTCGTCACTAGGTTGACTGGGTGAAGAAAAAACATGGGAAGAGGTCTCCAAAGATATACAAGCATTCATACAACCCATAAGGCAAGCAGCCACCTCTCAAGACCTGTTGGCATCAAGAGAAAGCATGGTTCAATTCATCATGATAGCAGTCTGAATCTATAATAAACTGGCCTCCTTGTCAAATAGGATCACAATAAAGAGGGAAAAATTTATTCCAAATGCTCTCGAGTGTCTTCACAGGTTTAGAGAGGATACACCTCAAGTCTCCCCAGTAGCTGCAGATTATCGGGCCTGGCAGAGGTATCTCAAAGAGCAGCAGACAGATGTTCCTGACCTTGCAATCACCCAACTACTCCCATGACCAAGTTACATATCACAGCAATAGAAGGGGTAATAGATAGCAATAGCCGATGGGTTGCAGGTCGCAATTATAGCCCAGGTCACAAGTCGCAAATTATACCAAGTCACAAAGCATCCCAATGGTTAGGAAGACGAAGATTTAGGGATACCCAAGGGTCAATTTTGTCCTATAAATACCCCCTTCAGGGAATTGTAAAAGATATTTTTTTTTAGGACTCCAAAGGAGCATAGAATTGGATAGCATTGAATGTAATATTTATGAATGAATGCAAGCACTCGTTTTGATTCCACTCTTGGATCATATGGGAGTAAATGTGTTAACATTGTGAATATTTCTCTTATGTATCTGATATCTTTCTAATTAAGTCATCTACGTTTTCCGCTTATATCATTTATAGATTTCATCTCACTAAATGTTGTTAATGATGTTATGTTGTTTATCTAGAAAACATTAAGCAACTCTGTTACTAACATTTATCTCATCTCTGCAAACCGCTTAAGGAATTCAAGGACACTCTAACCATAAGGAACTATTTCTTATGTGTTTCGAAAAGTGTTTTACAAGCATGACCCTGATGATGTGCTACTAACAACACTTCCTTGGCCACATGTTTTTTAACTAATCTTGCTATTCATAGTGTTTTATGTTCATTGAGACTCATCAACCATTTGCATTGTACCACCCAGATAATTGTGCGTTCATAGGTCTGCAGGGCTCATTCGTGTCCAAGAAAAGGAGTATTAAGTGGTAGCCAGACCCACACCCTGTACAGGATCCCTATCACAAACTGTTTAGAGTCTAATTGGGACTTTACACCGGGGAGATCCCTTACTGTTGGCCCGACATATTTTTGCGTCAATAGCACCAAATAAATCCTAAATATTACATAATCCATTACCTATTACCTCACATGCATGTCGATCCTTGGAGTAATCCACCAAAACTTGTGACTTCCAATATTGCATGATAGGCATCAAAGATAGTGTCACAAGTCTTAGTGATAATTCATCAACTACTATGTTTTTCTTTCCCTTGAATTAATATCAAAATCATATGCTTTGATCTTAATAACATGTTTATGTTGTCTCTCCTGCAGATTCTTCTCGTCCACAAAAAATTGAAGACTATTGTCATAAATCTTAACCTTGAACCTGTTCCCCACTAAGTATTCCTGAAACTTATCTAGCACATGCATGGCTACTAGCATCTATTTATCATATATGGGCTAAATTTTTTGGTTCTCAAATGCTATGGGTTTACTTACCTATGAAAAAAAAGACTCCAATGCCCTCCATTGATTCATCACACTACATGAAAAATGGGCATGGAAAATATGGAAGGGACAAAATAGGAAAACTAATCATCACCCTCTTGTGGTTATAAAACTACTCCTATGCCACATCATTCAACTCAAAATCCCCTTTCTTTTTTAAATCTGTAAGGGGTTCTGATGACTCAGAAAACCCCTTCATGAACCTCTTGTAATATGTACATATTCCCATCAACCCCCTCAAATATGTAGCATTCCTGGGTATAGGCCAATATAGGATCGTCGAAATATTCTCTTGATGCACTTGTACTCCATCCTCCCCAATAATGTGCCCAAGATATAACATATCCATCAATCCTAACTCACACTTAAACATGTTTTCATATAGCTACTACTCCTCTAGTATGCGTAGGACCTCATCTAATTGTTGGAGGAGCTTCTCACAAGTCCTCCTATATATCAAGTTATCATCAAACAATACCAATACACATCATTGCAAATTTTTGTAGAACACATGGTTCATGCAAGACTGAAATGTGGCTAGTGTGTTGGTCATCACAAATAACATCACCAAGAACTCAAAGTGTAAATAACAATAGTGAAATGGAGATGTCCTGCTCCCTCGCCTAGATCTAGTGGTACACTGAGAACAACTCTATCTTGGAGATGTACTTGGCTCCTATAATATCATCAATTAACTCATCATAGCGTGAAATGGGATACCTTTTCTTCAAAATATTCTTGTTAGGGGCCTTATAGTCTATGCACATGAAAAGGGTCCCATCCTTCATCTTCACCAACACTATAGAAGAAGTGAAAGGAGTCAAGTTATACCTAATATGTCCCAATCTCAACAAATCTTATATATCCATATCAATATCATCCTCATATGCCTTAGGATGTATGTAGGGAGTGGTAATGATTGTGTGTACCCCCAACTCCAACTCAATGGTTTTCTTGAACCATCTGTCGAGTTCCTTTCCTGGTGGAATATCTTTAAATATTGGTTGATGCCTCTCCAAGAGAGCCAATATGTTTGGATTTTTCTACTCGTTTATCCCTTAGGTATTTGAGATCCTCAAATATATATCCCACTCTATATCACTATACCTCAAATCAGCCCCATCTTATGTGCAGATATTATCAGGGATGAGTATTAATGCATAACCATCAACACTACTAGTTTTCCATCTGGCCCTATGAACTCCATCTCTAATTTCCTCCAATAAGTAGTGACACGTCCAAGAGAATACAACCACTAAACTCCCATCACCACATTGGTGTCCATAACATCCACCATGAAGAAATGGTTTGTCATTGAATAGTTCCCTATGGTCACAGTCATTCTAAGAACATACCAGGGACACTGCATAGTCCTACCTCCTAGAATTGGTATTGAAAATCACTCAAAATCCTCTACCTGAATTCCTTTACTCTCCACAATCTGTGCATCAATAAAATTGTGGTTTCCCCACTATCCACCAGGATAGATACATATTGTCCCTGCATTGTGCCTTTGATCCTTAGTTTCAAATACTTTATAACTCCTCGAAGCAAAGAAATAACTCCACGAGTGGGAAAGAAATCTCCTCGACTAGGAGGGGGTATTAGTTACACTTGTAACTAATACATTATACCACCACTCATTCACATTGTCTTAGAAATTAAATGTAGAAAATATGATGTCATCTTCCTCTCACATGGGATTCAGACTAAGGTAAGTGTATATTTTATGTACCCATGATCTCACAAAACTCTTGTCTGACCCATCAAACCCTAGAAATATGACCTTCCTAGCTAGCTTCTCATTATCCAAATTTTGATTATGTTTTCATCCTTACAATGAGGGTCTGAATCCCCTATATTTATCATTTAGATGGTAGTAATTTGTGAGGGAGAGCGTCCTTCTAATCCAGGGGTCCAAGGCCTCATACTCATAAATCACATCAATGAATTATTTAATTAACTCCATGAATGCATCAAAGGCTCTCTCTCACTATGGTTCCTCTGTGAAGTGACACATATTGGGTCTGGGAGTTTGACCATATGTGTGGGTTGTGCATCGATGTAAATGGATCCATTCTCATATTCGAAAACCTCCTTCTTCTTCATTGTTTCATCCAGCACCACGTGGAGGTCCTCCCTGCATATTCTACACTCACAGAGTCAACGTATACCTCATCGTATCCATCATTTTTTGGTTTGATTTTTCCAAATCCTCTAGTAGTTGGTCACACCCACCATTATTGACACAGTGTATCAATAAAATGCTCAAAATTCAAAGTGCTCAAAACAACTCAAAATTTGCGCCAAAGAAAAGAACTCGTCATCCTCAATCCAACACAACTCCTTTCACTCAAAACCTATATCGTATGCTCCCAATATCATGCTCTTCCCAATTTGTCAAAAAACCAATATTCTAAAATTTTGGGTTGCAAGTAGCCGAGTGAGCAGTATGTACACTTACTAGGAATTTGACTGGGCATGAATTTGATTTTTATGGTCTAGAAATGGGTTTACAATAGTCTTGTTATTATTTACTATGAATGGTGCAATTTTATTGGTAGAGTGGTCTATGATGTGGTCCAATGATGGAGGTCCATGTCGGAGAATGGCTCACAGCCATGTGGCCTCATCTTACTTGTATTAAATTTTTGTGTATGGGTTGAATCAGTCCTCCATGGGATTCGAACAGTAGACCTCTAGGCTGGCAGCAGAGTGCTCCACCATTCCACCACAAGTAGTAATTATAAAGCATAGTGTACATTACCTATTTAAATTTTATGGGTTGAAATATTGGGGGTTAGGGCTGGGGTTAATGCATCGCCCTTGGTCCACCCCATGGCCACAAGACCGCAGCTGGAGAAGACGTGGTGGGGTTAACCCCGACCCCAACACCACATGTTATGTAATTTTGCAATCAAAGTTCAATGGTGGTAAAAACCAACCAAACCATTTATTATATGGCCAAACGATAAGTTATAATGAAACCACATCATATTTCCAAACTATATCATACACATCATAAATTTGTGGTGGATATTGAAACCTCAATAGAAACCACATTTATTACCACGGCTTAATTCCGAAATAAGGTATGGTTAGCATTTGGCACCTAGATATAATACTTAACCTCTAGTGGGTATGTTAACCAAACCACTAGCCTAACTATGGTTTAGGTGCGATCTAAAAAATGACACGAGTGCCACTTGGCCCATCTTTATCGGTTCATGGGGCTCACAAGAAATTTAATGGTTTGAAAATTTGCAACCAAATCATTATGAATCTCACTACGCAGGTAAAAATTATCACCCCACATGGTTGAAAAAGGAAGAATTTTTAGGATGTATAGTAGGTGGATGCGATTTGGATGACAAATAATAGGAAACTTCTTTGGAGCATAACTTAGTCAATTATCGACCATTTTGAGTGCAGAAAGAGACCAGTTAGGGGATCTTGACTATTATGGAGCCATTGGAGGCATTATTCTTGTATTATGGTCACTAAAAACCATGTAAACACTTATTTTTGAACATAATTAAAGTGACCCAATGTTGGAATATGGATGAAGAGATGTATCCTAGGAGGGGTGAACTCCTTCATCATTTGTTGTCTTGTGTTCGCTTTTAAGGTATTGTTGTCTCCATTATGTGATGTATAAATAATTTTAATCACTTGCTTAATGATCTATTGTAACTTGTTAAATTTAATAAAAAACCCTAAAATTTTACTTGCAAATTTTACCATAGACGTTCAAGTTTATATATACAGATCAATTTTCTATTAGAGCTTTTTGGTTCTTTGGTTTTTTTGAGGGTTTAATTTTGTTGCAGGTTTTTCTTATGCTTACAAGGTTGAAGATTTTTTAGGCCTCAAAATTCTGCTGCTGAAACATGGGGTAAAACCACCTGGTCCAGACCTTAAATCAGCTCCTTTTCCATTTGATTTAGTGGCTCTGACTTCGGATAATGGGACTAGTTTCCCAATAAGGATGATTTCATGGTGTGTGATTATATGGCATTCAAATGGATATGAATTTAATCTATCGTATGCATCTATATAAACTATTTATTCTACTATGTACCTGGGATGTCTCTTCCTATATATGATCTAAAAAGATATCCTTCAACTGTTAGTAATATAGATAATTTAACAATTGAAAGAGATGAAAATTATGTAAAATGATTCTTCTAACAAAATAGTTTGACTAGAAGAATTGTAAAAAATATATCGCATTCATATATGTGATTATACATTAAATAAGAAACTATAGACAAATATTAGAACAGAAGTGCATGTAGCATTAATCTATAATAATGTTTCAAAAATATAATGCAATAAAAATATGACTGTCAATATATAAAGAAAGACTTAATACAAGTGAATAAAATTACCATATGTATGAATTTATACTCATGTAAACTGGTATTAATTGATCTACTCCTTCTCACTTTTTAGCAATTTAAAGAGTACAATAGTGCAACATCAGTTTTACAGCTTTAATTTTCAAAAGATAAAATATGTGTTCCATTAATTCATCAAAGCATTCACAAACATACAATAGTGCATTCTTTGCAAATGTTTTTGACAAATTTCCAAAACCTTCTCTAAATGCATGAGAGGGGTTTAAATACTAAACTAAATAACTCCTAATAATAGATTATTACAAAAATATAGAGGAGGTTTCAAACAACCATCCTCGTAGGGCTGACTTAAACTACAACCTAGGAAAATGAAATAACAATTTTGATTTATGAATTCCACTCTTTCTTCTGGAGTTGGTCACGAAGTTGAAAAATATCTATCATAGGCTTGAGCTGATCTGGCTGTGAAATCCTTTATCTAACCTATCCCTTGAATACTACGTTTGAAAGTACGAGTTGTGATCTTTTTGTTGATTATGTTAAGGAATGTGAAATCTGATATTGAGGATAAGTTCTGATTAGAAAAATCCAATAATTTTCTTGATCAAACTTATTTACCTTTTTAATTACTCTATCATATGTGTCTGCTTTCTTCTTCCACTGTGTTTCTATATTTTTTTTCTTCTGAGAACACTTTAGATGTGTTCTCTTTGAGAAGTTTTGCTTTTACCAGTTGTTCACATACATATTTAATAATTTCATTTGATAGCTTAGATGTTTTTGCTACTTCTTTCTCTGCCTGCTTGATTTTTGCTTCCCAATATCTAAATAGGATCTCCTTATGAAACTTATCTACCTAAGGTAGATCGCCTTATTTTCCTGATTCTGATGCTTTCCATTGAATGTGTTAATTGATCTTCTTTTCAAGTCTTTCACATTCAAGTTTCTGGATAGCTATTTGTTGGATCAATATTTTATTCGAATCACAATAAGAGTCAATCATAGAAGCTTTATGACAAAATACTTCCTGTTCTTTCTTTAACTTAGCATTTACATCCAATTCTTTTTTAATAAACTGCTCTAGTTGTGGTTGGCTCTTTATTCTGGTCATTTTTGTTTCCAGTTGTGCTTGTTTCTCATTGATTCACTTCAAGTTCTGTAGTGTAATTTTTAATTACATCCAATTTCAATAGATTAACCTTCGAAACCTCCTTGTAGGTATGGAAAATTTCATATAGTGAAAAAGTGCCACATTGTGCAGGAAAATTAGGCCAAATGGCCTTGTTAGCATATTGCAGTTGTTTAGTGATACCATTAACAAGTTGATAAGCTATCTCTTGTGCAAGAAATTTATCATGAAGATAATAAGGTAAGACGTGGCGAGAAGCAAAACTCTCGAATACTCTGACATATGTAAAATTCTCTTCTGAAAAACATCTGGCCACAGAAATAATATCTGAGCTAGCATCTTCAGAAACCCTAGGGGCCTTCTTATTGAATATCATTTGGTGCATAGGAAATATGACTCCATAACAAATTTTATAGAAATACAGGTGGAAGCCTGAATCCCAGAGGTCTTTGTGGTAAATTTGGATTTGGGCAGGGCCTTTGGTAGTCAATTTCCATCTCATGGTAGGAAAACAAGAAGTAAAACATATTATGTCTACGACATAGGAAGACATATAAAAGGGAGGTGTTTATCTATATGAAACTCATTTTATTCCTATATTTATTTATGTGTTTGGCTAAACTATCAGATAGGATGTTTGCCCAATTCAGAATTGATGAATTGAAAATTGCGTTAATAAATGGAACCCATTCTATTGAAAACCTAGTGGTATTAGGTTTGGCAGACAACCTAAACAACATACTAGCAGCATAACAATAAGCGGAAGGAATTTGAACAATTGGGTATGTACCAGTTTTATCTCACTTCAACTTTCCCTGGTCTTCCTTCCATTCTTTGATGGCATTCATGAAATATAGATGCTCTGCTCTAAAGCTTTTCAAAAAAGCTTTGTCATAATTTTACTACAGGGAGGGTAGGTGATACATTGCTTTTAATTTTTCTGCCCTGAATGACCCTATGTCGTCTCCCTTTGAATCTTTGAATTTCCTATCATCTATGCTGAAGTGGTCAATTAACCACTTAACCATGTCTGTGTAAGGGATAATTTTAGGTCTTATCACCACCTTGTGGATGAACGAAAATGCAACATCAAAGTAGGTCGCGTTTGAAGTCAATGTTGTGTGTATTGTAGAGATTTTGGTTATTACTATTGGATTTTAATCTTCAAATAGTTTATGCATTGTTTTCCATGATGAACTATCGCATTCCTTGTTACATGTAGTATATGAGAATAAGGGATACATCTCTGAGTCTTCTGTAGGTAGTGCTTGAGAAATTTCTTTGCCCTTCTTTCTCATTTCAATATTCCTTGATTCATTAGATGGTTTCTTGATTTCAAGTAAAACTAGGAGAGTATTAAATGTATAGAGAACATAGAGTAAAATTTGTTGTTTATATCAAAAATTCACTAATAGATATGAATATTTTCAAATATAACAACAATCATTGATAATAATTTCAAAGTAAAATCTCTTACACCTTCACACGAAAGATATATCAATCAACTTAAAGTCGTTAGATCCTGAATTTCATTTTGATATGACATAAGCCATTTTGCATGCTTAAGAAATTTAATGTCATGAATTTGCACATCATCATATATAACTTTTACCGCTTGTGATATTTTCCCATAAATATTGTGAAATGCAATGTCGCAAATCACACATCGCAACTTTTATGTGATAATGATTTTTTTTTTCAGCTAAGTTATGTGAAATGCGAATTGTACATTTCAAAAGTCAAGAAATCGCGCATAAAGGATTTTAAAGATTTATATTTGATGCTTTTTTGGTTCGTCGGGTCCACGCAATCGTACTTATATCTAATTTCTTTATGAGTTGATTTTAAATAAGGTGTGATGCGATAAGTATTTTATAGCAATAATTTAAGTGTTTGCAAGTTTTTTAAAACATATCTTCAAAAAAAGGTTAATGCACTTTGCAGCTTGCGTAGCTTAGAGGATTGTGAGTCATTTTAGAATATAAGCTATGTGATTTGTGATGTGCTAAAGGAATAAAGTGTAAAAGTTAAAATAAAACACTTATTCGCTAATTTTTTTTTTAAGCTAAAAAAAAATTTCCTATTTATTTCTAATGGGTCACCATTTATTAAAATAAATGGGGTTTTTTGTGTACCACAACAAAGCTTAAAAGAGGAGAAGAAAAAATTTTGGGAGCAAGTCCTCAAGGTTGTTGAAGGAGAGAAAATTTTCCAAAATCTCCACCATGAGTTTCACCTTAAGTTTCATGAAAAGCCTCACCAATCATGGCACATCAAGGAGAGCTTTCAAATATGATCAAGGATGAGAAACCTTTTAGGAAAGAAATCTTTGACATGAATGAGACAGTGAAATTTCTCTACAACAAGAGGAATTCAAGGTTCCAAGGTGAGAGCTCAAATCCTCCAAAATGAAATGGAGGAGATGGGGACAAACCTCCAAAAGGGAGTGAATGTAATAGTGACAAACCACCTCTAACTCTGCCTTTATCATCACCTCCATATTTACCCTCATCTTCACCATCATCATCATCTACATCAACCCCTTCACAAACACCTCCACATTCTCCAAAGGGACATGGTCAAAATCTATTTTTGAAACTTGGCATAAAGTTTGAATTTCCTATGTAGAATGGAGAAGTAAATGGTGAGAAATTAGAAAATTGGGTTCATCAAATTGAAGTATATTGCAGTATAGAAAGGATTAAAGATGATGATACCAAGAGTGCTTTAGGTTCATCTTGCTTCATTAAGGTGGGAAAGTGCATCACTTACTTTTTGGGAAGACAAAACTCAAGAGGATATGAAGAAACATGGTAAGGTTTTATTCTCTTGGAATAATTTTTTTTGTTGCATTAAGAAGACAATTTTATCCTTTAGCTACATGCATAGAGCTATCATTGATTTGCAAAACTTTAGGCATTTAAATGGTCAAAGTGTGCAATTTTATACCTAATAGTTTAAAAGGAGAGCATTTATTTTGGGTGAATATTTATCCTCTCAAGACAATTTACTCAAGTACATTGGAGGTTTACATAGCTTTTTTTTTTTTTTCTAAGTTTGAGTACTTCTATTAAATCATATAAAACATAAAATTACAGGTCTCTTCCTCTGGTTTTGGCAAGCCAAATCCAAAGGGAATTTTCATCATTTTTCCAACTGAAATTTTACTACCCCAATTAGGGAAATCAGTACTAAAAAACCATAGTAAACCTGCTACCTGTAGCCAGAAACCAACAAATTTAGTAGCCAAAAATAAACAAGAGTCATATAACATACATTTCCAAAACATGAGCTGACTAGAGAGCATTAAAAAACTGAAACTAGGGAAAACATTAATTCTTTTTGCTGGAGGTAGGATCTTCTTCTTCAATCCTAAAAACATAGAACGCATCATATTTCTCCTTCCTCAGTGCGTGGCATGAAGTCTGGGGACATGGAGATGCGGGAGAGTTGAGCTTCTCATAGGAGGCAACTTGCAGACCAAAGTGCTTCATCTTGTTTTATACCTCATGATCTGAGCTGCTACTATCATTGTTGCTTGTGTTACTGCTGGTGTCCTTGCTGTCGCTTGAGGCACTTTACACCAGGAGTTCCTTCATCTTATGAGGGATGAAAGAACACTTGGGAAGAATGGTTTATTTATGCGGCCTCTTCTTGCTGCGAGAGATGGATGGAGCTAGAGGAGGAATAAGAAGCTGCAAGGATTGCTGGGCAGTCAGATAGATAGGTTCATTCTTGTTTTACTCTTCCCAGCCACTTGAAATATTCAAATGACGACCCATGGAGTGTGATAAAGGAGGTCTAGATGGGAGGTCATGCCCTCTTGCCATTCTGCAGCTCATTTCGATGACGCTGAGGCATAATTGTCTGAGGAGCAGAAGAGTAGGACCAGGAGGGAGCTATGGAAAGTATAGGAGAGGAATTTCCACCAAAAGGAAGGTTAAGGCTATCAGAATGAGGACCATGCACTAGAGACATAGGGGAATTAACAGAAAAATGCACCGAGAGTAGGAGAGAGGACCTAAGTGAGGGTGAATAAATGAAGGTGGCTTGCTTAATGGCCATGGCATGCGACCTTAATGCGCTGCAGACTGGGTACGTCGAAGTGAAGGTGGTGGAAATCGAGTTTAAGGCTCCCTCACAGCAACATTTAACATTGTGCTGGCCTCCATGTGTGGTCACATGGGGCGGCCAAGTGTCCCTCCACATGGCAGCCTTTTGGCCCAGGACCTCACTAACTTGCACTCGTATCTGGGGGGTTTACATAGCTAGTTGAGCCACACTATTCTCATGTTTAATCATAAAAATTTAGATGAATTTTGTGTACAATAAGAACAACTAGAAGAAATAGGGAAAAATGTTTTTGATGAAACAAGTGAGAATTCCTTTGAGTCTAGAGACAAAGGAAAGGGTAAGTTCAAAGTAAAAGTTAAGTTCAAAGGAAAAGGGAAGAATAATGTTGCCATGAATATGTAGAAATAAAGAATCACATGAAAACATTCTTCCAAAGAGGGACATGAAGAAGATCATTGCTGGAAAATTCATCCTCATATGAAACCCACAGAGTTAAAAAAAAGAGAAAGAAAATGTTGTTGCAACTATACAACAAGATTTAGGTTCTAATTCTGGGGATGATAAAAATATCATAGCCAAGTTATGGAAAGGTATGGACACTTCAAGTACTAGTTCTTCAAAGAGTTTCAATGAAACTTAATAGGAAAAAACGTGAATAGATATTTTCCGCATTAGATTTATTCCAAAACATACCAAGATAGATACATTATTTGATAGTGGATCACAAGAAAACCTTATCTTAGAATACATTGTCAAGAAGATGAATCTAAAAACCATTACTCATCCTAAACCTTATCCTCTAGGTTGGGTATGTGAGAATGAAAAATCACAAGCGACAAGGAAGTCCATACTTATATTTTCCATCACCACAAAATTTCTTAGTTCCCCTTGATATATATGGTATTGTTTTTGGAAGCCCATATCTATATGATACGACTTCCATTTTTAATCTCCATGAGAATAGATACCATTTATTCAAAAATGGGATTGAGTACATCGTTAGAGCAGATAGCAAGAAATTGAGTTTATCTTTTGTGAATGTTGGACAAATGAAGCGGATTGTTAATGTTAGTCATAATTTTTCATTGTTAATGTTCAAGCACCAAAACGTTGAGGAATATAAGAAATTTCAAGGATAAGAATAAATTTTTCAATATGATTTTGTTGAGGTTTCTAATTCACTTGATAGGATGTTTCTACAGACTAACATGTTTCCTACTAAAATAGGAAAAAAATATGAAGGTCAATTGCAGGAGAATGCATCATTGTTGAAGAATGGTGCAAACAAGGTTCCCATGTTAGAGAATGCAGGGGTCAAAAAGAAAATTCAAAACCTATTTGACAAAGAGGAAATTGGTTCTCAAACATATTCTTTTTGGTTTCATAATGTTTTGGCTTTGAGGACAGATGGTGCATGGTGATGGTGATAACATTTGGTAAAGATTCAAACCAAGTCAAAGGATAGACATGGTAAGTATTTTTACGATGACACTATTGAAGGTGAAGTGAAATTGAGATTGAATAAGTTTCCTTTGATTGAAGATGGAGGAAGGAGTGTTAAAATTCCTTCAAGGGAAAAATTATTTTATGAAAATCTTTGAAAATTACAGCAAAATATCATCTTTGACAGAAAGACAATGATTTAAAAATAAAGGAAACTGAAGTACCTTCATGAAAAATTCAAACAAATATAAATGTTTTGATATTATAAGGGTGAGGGAACTGTACCGTCGATTTTTTTTTACTGAGAATGAGCTTTTGGAGGTACAAAAGCTTACAATGGGGAGGAATGATCTAGTGGATCAATAAAATGCTCAAATTTAAAAGTGCTCAAAACAACTTGAAACTAGTGAAAAAGTGAATATCTTGTCACCCTAAATCCAACGCAGGTCGTTTCACTCAAAACCGATACTATATGTTTCACATATCATGTTCTGATCAAATTTTCAAATAACTCAAATTTTAAATTTTGGGTTGCAGGAAGACCTGTCAGTGTTTTGTACGCTAACTAGCAATTTCACTGGGCATGATTGTGTTTTTTAGGGGCCAATCTTTGGTTGACAAGTTTCTTATTCTTATTGGTTGTTAATGGTGAAATTTTATTTGTCGAGGGGTCTTTGTTGTGGTCCAGTGACTGATGGCCATGTGGGGCAATGGCTGGAAGCCATGTGACCTCCTCTTACTTGTGTAAAATTTTGGTGCATGGACTGAATCGAACCTCCATAGGATTCGAAGAATAGACCTCCAGGGTGTCAACATAGTGCTACACCACTACACCACTGGTAGTAATATGTCACATCTCAACTCACAAACTCACATGAATGAATTACATCATATGGGAGAAAATTTTATGAGGAGGTCACACAATATGAGAATTAACATTTTCCCTAATTTAGGTTTCATTATGAATTTTATTTGAGTATGTCACATGTTATAACAAAGAACATTTTTCCTCAGATATATTTCATTGTGACAAAACTATATACTATGCAAAATTGAACATCATTAATTTATGCAAAGAAAAAATTGTGTGACAAATTAAATCATTACTATAATTAAAAATATAAGTTTTAAAATGTATTTACCACCACAGATTCATTTTAGCCATGGATCTAACAAGTATTGATAGGGATCAAATATCTTTAGGTGCAAGCCTCTTTTAGAATGAAAAAATTGAAGAATTCTTGCACCTCTAAAGACTTGATCACTCTTTGGGTTTGACAGATTTGTGGTTCAAATGGATATATATATATATATATATATATATATATATATAGAGAGAGAGAGAGAGAGAGAGAATTTTGAATAGATACTTTGAAACTTCCCTTAAACACTCAGATTTGGAGACTATATAACTTAAACATGGAAGTCCAACAAATATTTATTATGTTCAAAAAATTGACTAGAAAACACTTGTATGTATAATAGTGAAAATACTTCAAACATTTTAACTATAAGATTTTTTGTACAATATTTTTAAATAATAGATATAGATTTACCAATGTGTAACTTTATAAATTACTTTCTATATTCGCTCATTGACCATTATAATAACCATCATCATCACCTAGAGAAATATTTAGTAAAATCATAGTGAGTTACACAACCATTAATTGTCCTTGTTATAGCACGCTAACTTAAATTTCCTGCTATAAATATGCATCGATTCCATGATAATTTTAACTTGATTCGTAAATCACATAATTGATAATATAAACATCACATCATGAAAGAAATTAACACCATGAAAATGACACAATGAAAAATTACATCACTAGACATTGATATACCCTCGAAACCACATAAAACACATATTTCATTAATTTTGAATTATTGAGTGGATCTACATTTTAGAAATTTAACTATATTATCTTTAAAATCACTATTTGAATATATCTATTCACCATGTTTTGCAATAAAATTATCATGATAAGATTTAAAACAAATTTATATAAAGTTGTAGAAACAAATATTTGATGTCTTAATCTTGGACTCCTTACATTATTTCTTCTAATATTATTTATGGTTTCGTTTAAAAAGTTGAATAATATTAGTTGGTGACAAGAGTATTCTGTATATTAGCATTATATACCAATTTAATTATAATTTGATATAGTAAATATGGCATTGGTTCTGATGAGTTACTATTCTTGTAGAAGGTTGACAAAATTTTAAAGTCTCCATAAAATTTATTAATCGTAGAATTACAGTAGTAGGTTTATTACCATAACAATTTTAATTGTAGGTACTATTAGCAATTTTGTTTATCTTTTTAGTATCATATATTATAATTATATAATTTAGGACATTGATAGAATTTATAATCGACAAGACAAAAAATTACATAAGACCCATATTATGTTTAAATTCATTCTTTTAACAATCAAAACCAACACAAGGACTTCATTAACATTATTTTTTTTGTAAACCAACATAGATATTTCTTATATCGACATCTAGCAAGTGCCAATAGGGATCAATTCTAAAATTAAGATGGATCTAAGCTGGTAGTCTGGCATTCCATAATGGATTTGTTGAAGCATTTAAGTAGGCTTCATCATAAAAAATAACACATAAAAATATCATGGGATATGCAATACTATGGGCTTGTAAAGCACCATCGGTAAACCAATCAAATGACTAAAACTTATGTGAACTAGTCTATGACCAGAACATTTAACGTGGACCTTCTCATATCCTTGTAAAAAGACATTTACAAGTGTAAATGTCTATGTAGGGTCTTTCCATAATAGGATATAAAACACCTCTCAAAAAAATCACAATATTAACTTAAGATAAGATAAGATAAAAAAATTTAATAATGTCAAAGCAATTAGAGGCCCGTGAATAGGTCAACCATGGAATTTCTTGGCTCAAAAATATCAATCCATAGTATGGGTGTGAAATTAGCCATTTGTAGGAATCAATTAAATCATATCGGTATGTATAACATGAAAGAAAGATATTATAGTTACAAATGATAGACTAGAATCCTTGATGTCAAAAAAAATGTGCCTAAAAACTCTCACCCCCAAATTTCCCATAAACTAGAGGGGGAGTTGTTGATCAAACTATTATGGTGTTATGAGGATCTCGATGTAAGACTTTGTAAGGAGTGCCTCCATTACAAATTTTGAATTGCAACTAGTATACTAGAAATTTACAAAGTAATTTCTAAAAGCATCGAGGGGAGGTCCAAACTACTTAGAAATATTTATCAAATAATGATAACTTGTTTAAGAACCATTTAAGATTCATTATAGACTAATTGTAATTTGTAAAAATAAATTCATAATAATGGTTTGAAAAGTCTAAAGACATTCATTTGTCACCCTCTCTTCAGTGAACCTTGAAAGTCCACTTAACTAAATAGATTATGGATGGAAAAATCTAATCTCATATTATGGTGAAAAAAGTTTAAAGACATCCATTTCTTCCTCATCTATTGAATGAGCCTGAATATTCCACTTGACATTCATTATCAAGTAATTATTCCATGTTTTATTAGGAAAATCATTTTCTTTTACATGGACTTTTCTTTAAAAATCCACAATGTCACATTTATACACTGATATCAAATCACATAATAGGCATACAAAAGTCAATAAATGGATTCTTGAATGATAGAATTACATGATATGATTGCATATATAAGTAATTGATTTAGTAATACATAGTTATAAAACGTTATGGATTGAAAATCAAATGGGCCACATAGAACTCATCATCAATTAATTCTAATTTGTTTTGAAAAAGAAATATATCCTTACTAAGATTAAGATCTTAAATAATTTCAAAAGTGAAATACATTCATAAACTTGTATTAATGCATATAACTAAATAGAATTCAGTAGATATGTTAATATTTTGGATTCTATCACATTATTTCTATTAGAAATGATTTATTTAAGACTTGAAATTTACAAATTATTAATGTGGATGGGAAAATAAAACATCATATATGAAAACCATTTAAAGACATCCATTTATGACCCATCTCTTGAATAACTCTGAATAATCCATGTTTTCTTTCTTTTTACTTGGAATGAAAGCATGAGAAACCCAAGAGTACATCCCACCATTTTGCAGATGGTAAATTGATTAAATCATCAACCCTAGTTATGGATCCTCACCACAACAAACTCAAAGAGTTGAACCCTTGATCAACAACATTATCAAATAAATTCACATTTGGCTCTAGACAACTCGAGCTAACCCTTTAGGCTTAATGAATAGTCAACTTAACATTCATTATCTTCATGATCAATTAATTATTACGTGTTTAATTGTGAAAAATATTTTTTTTACATGGAGTTTGATTTCAAAAACAACGATATCACATTTATACACTCTTATTAAACAACATGATATAAAATTAAAGTCAATAAATGGCTTCCTGATTTATTGACTCGTATGAGACGATTGTAGACAAAAATAATTGATTTACAAGCACAAGTTAGAAAGAATTATAGATTGAAAATCAAATGCCTTCAAATTTAAAGAGTTTGAAGTCACTAATCTAGGTCCCATTTCCCACTAATCTAAATAGTCTACTTAGCACTTATTATCAAGAAATTTTAATATAAGTTTTTGGAATAAATGATTCATAATTATGTATAATGGCATAATAGGGCACAGTAAGTTGGCCCTCTAATCTTTGGATGTATAATTTCCCTCTATGCTAAAGAATTCAAGATGAAATGACACATTAAATCATCCTAATATTATATTTGGTTGTATAATGTGCCTCTAAGCTCAACAAGTCAACATTAACCAATGTAGTCATCATAATCTTATGATAATTGTGTAACATTGTACTTATTATTTTACATTCAAATGTACAAATTAACACAATCATATAAATTAGATTGCACATAAAGAAGCATCAAAAAATTTGATTTATTATACGTTTCACATCCTGAATTTAAAAAGTCAAATAATTTATTTTAAATTATTATTGCACCCAGAGGTGCAATCTACAGCCCAGTATGACCCCGATGTCAGGTATGTCATGTTCTCAAAAAATAATAAATTATAATTTTTATAATGTCGGACAAAGAATTAACCTAATATTGCTTATTGCACCGACAGGGGCAATCTAGAGCCCAGTATGACCCCAATGTTCTCAAAATAATAAATTTTACTTTTTCTAATGTCAGCCAAAGCATTAACCTAATCTTGAATTTTATATAACTTGAATATTTAGATTATATATAACCTTTTTTAACTTATTAATGGGTTGAGATTAACTATTAAAATACAACTATGTATTATTTATATAATTTGAATGGATAGTAAATTATCTCACCCATCTAATAATTGCTTTATTATATACTTGAATTTGAATGGATCCTAAATTTACTTTTAACAAAAAAATTTACTACATTGAATTTCCAAATTAAGTAAAATTTTAAACATCTTTACTCTTTACTAAAGTCAATACCATTTCCTATATCAAAGGAAAAGAGTTAATTCAACACAAACAATCAAAATCCAAAATCTTTTAATATGTCTTTTAATTAAATATTTTTACAATGAATCTTTAAAAAGAAAACCCATATTCTATGGATAAATTAAAATATTTAAAGACATAAATAGTTCCCCATCAAAGTTGCAATATTTTAAAATATAAATAAATAAAAATATAAATAAACATGAGTTATGGTAAAGAAATAAAACCTATTTTTATACTTACTCAGCTATGGTAAATAAATAAAAATATATATAAACTATATGTATGGTAAATAAAAAAAAAATATTTTTATATTTACTCCATAAACCTTTTTATATTTAAAAAAAAACGTAAAAAAAAGATTTTATTTAGATCAAGCCTATGGGACGAACACCATGGGACAAATTAAAATTGATACCATGGGCCAAATACCATATTTATAAAATAAGTATGGTAAATAAATAAATATAAAAGAGGTATAAAGAGGTATGATAAATAAATAAATATAAAACAGGTATAAAGATGTATGGTAAATAAATAAATATAAAAGAGGTATAAAGAGGTAAGGTAAATAAATAAAGATATATCAAATAGGATGAGGTATGGTAAGTAAATAAAACCTCTTTTCATATTTACTCCATAATCTGCTTTATATTTACGAATATTTGTGTTCATTAGTTTACATAACTAAGAAGAAATATATAGAGAGAGAGAAGTGGAGAGAGAGAGAGTGATAAGGGAGAGATGGAGAGAGAGTGTGTATGTTTAGGGGTGAGATAAAGATACAAAGTAGGATGTATGGAAATAAGGGGGGAGAGAAGGAGAGAGGGAGGGATATAGTAATGTAGTTTTAGAGAGAGAGGGGGCGGAAAGAGAGAGAGAAAGAAAGGGAGATGGGGGAAGAGAGAGGATTAGAGAGAAAAAGAGAGAGAGATGGGGGAAGAGAGAGGATTGGAGGGAAAAGAGAGAGGGAGGTAGGAGAGAAAGGGAGAGAGAGGAAGGTTGAGAGAGAGGAGGAGAGTGATGGGGGAAGAGAGAGAGAGAGAGAGAGAGAGAGAGAGAGAGAGAGAGAGGAAGTACGAGAGAGGAGGAGAGAGGGATTGATAAAGAGATGGAGTTGGAGGGGGAGAGATGTAGGAAATAAGAAATATAGAGAGTTATAAGTGGAGAAAGAGAAGGAGTGACAAGGGAGAGACAAGAAGAGAGCATGTATGTTTGGGGCTGAGATAAAGAGACAAATAAGGAGAGATGGAGATGGGGGGGAGAAGAAGATATGAAGAGAGAAGGAAGGATATAGTAACATTGTTGGTGGGTGAAGAGAGATAGAGAGGGAGAGAGAGATGGGAGAGAAAGGGAAGGAGAGGAAGGAAGAGAGAGGATGTGAGAGAGTGTAGAGAGGGAGGGAAAGAGAGATGGACTTGGAGGCGGACGGAGAGGGAGGTAAGAAGAAAGACATAGAGAGAGAAAGGTGGAGAGAGAGAGATAGAGTCAGTGATAAGGAAGATGGAGAGAGAGGGAGAGAGGAGAAAAGGAGGAAAGGGAGATATTAGCAAGGGAGAGGGAGAGAAGGGGAAGATAGAGATATAGATGGAAGGTGAAGAGGGGGAAGAAGGGAGAGATGGGGAGAGGAGAGGATTGACAAAGTGTTTGATATATATGGAGTGTGAGAGCATGTGTGTTTAGGGGGTGAGATAGAGTGATAGAAAAGAAGAGATGGAGGGGGATATAGATATGGATGGAGGGTGGAGAGAGGGAAGAATATTTCTCACACTAGATGGATTGATATAAGTGGAGATGGTAATTTATAATCCTATTTTATTATTTTCACTATATGCATCGACTTTATTGTAGATATCTATTTCTAATGATATTTGATTACTTACACTAGATGCATTGATTTCAATGTAGGTGATGATTTCTAATACAATTTGATTGCTTTCACTTAATGTGTTGATTTCAATTTAGATGTCGATTTATAATTATATTTGATTACTTGCACTAGATGAATTGATTTCAATGTAGATGATTTCTAATACTATTTGATTGTTTGCACTAAATTAATTGATTTCAGTGTAGATGGCGATTTCTAATCCTATTTGATTTCTTTGAGTAAATGCATTTATTTCAGTGTATATGTTGGTTTCTAGAGAGAGAGAAAGTGAGTGATAAGGAAGATGGAGATAGAGGGAGAGAGGACAAAAGGAGGAAAGAGAGATATTAGCGGGGGAGAGGGAGAGAAGGGGAAGATAGAGATGTAGATGGAAGGTGAAGATAGGGAAGAAGAGGGAGATGGGGAGAGGGGATGATTGGCAAAGAGATTGATATATATGGAGTGTGAGAGTGTGTGTGTTTAGGGGGGTGAGATAGAGAGACAAAAAAGTATAGATGGAGGGGGATATAGATATGGATGGAGGGAGGGGAGAGGGAGGAATATTTCTCACACTAGATGGATTGATATAAGTGTAGATGGTGATTTCTAATCCTATTTGATTATTTTCACTAGATTCATTGATTTTAGTGTAGATATTTATTTCTAATGATATTTGATTACTTGCACTACATGCATTGATTTCTGTGTAAATGGTAATTTCTAATAAAATTTGATTACTTGCACTGAATGTGTTGATTTCAATTTAGATGTCGATTTTAAATTATATTTGATTAATATCACTAGATGAATTGATTTTAGTATAGATGATTTCTAATCCTATTTGATTGTTTGCACTAAATGCATTGATTTCAGTGTAGATGGCAATTTCTAATCCTATTTGATCTCTTTGAGTAAATGTGTTGATTTCAGTGTAGATGTTGGTTTCTAGAGAGAGAAAGAGAGTGAGTGATAAGGAAGATGGAGAGAGAGGGCAAAAGGAGGAAAGGGAGATATTAGCGAGGGAGAGGGAGAGAAGGGGAAGATAGAGATATAGATGGAAGGTGAAGAGAGGGAACAAGAGAGAGATGGGGAGAGGGGGTGATTGCCAAAGAGAATGTTAAATATGGAGTGCGAGAGTGTGTGTGTTTAGGGGGGTGAGGTAGAGAGACAAGAAACAAGAGATGGAGGGGGATATAGATATGGATGGAGGGTGGAGAGACGAAATAATATTTCTTGTAGTAGATGGACTAATTTAAGTGGAGATGGTGATTTATAATCCTATTTTATTATTTCCACTAGATGCATTGATTTTAGTGTAGATATTTATTTCTAATGATATTTGCTTACTTGCACTAGATGCATTGATTTCAATGTAGGTGGTGATTTCTAATCCTATTTGATTTCTTTGAGTAAATGCATTGATTTCAATGTAGATGTTGGTTTCTAGAGAGAGAGAGTGAGTGAAAAGGAAGATGGAGAGAGAGGGAGAGAGGACAAAAGGAGGAAAGACATATATTAGCGGGGGATAGGGAGAGAAGTGGAAGATAGAGATATAGATGGAAGGTGAGGTGAGGGAAGAAGAGAGAGATGGGGAGAGGGGGTGATTGAAAAAGAGAATGATATATATGGAGTGCGAGAGTGTGTGTGTTTAGGGGGGTGAGAGAAAGAGACAAAAAACAAGAGATGGAGGGGGATATAGATATGGATGGAGGGTGGAGAGATGGGAAGAATATTTCTTACACTAGATGGATTGATTTAACTCGAGTTGGTGATTTATAATCCTATTTTATTATTTACACTAGATGCGTTGATTTTAGTGTAGATATTTATTTCTAATGATATTTGATTACTTGCACTCAATGCATTGATTTTAGTATAGGTGGTGATTTCTAATACTATTTGATTTCTTGCACTAGATGTGTTGATTTCAATTTAGACGTCAATTTATAATTATATTTGATTGCTTGCACTAGATGCACTGATTTCAATGTAGATTATTTCTAATCCTATTTGATTATTTGCACTAAATGCATTGATTTCATTGTAGATAGCGATTTCTAATCCTATTTGATTTCTTTGAGTAAATGCATTGATTTCAATGTAGATGTTGGCTTCTAATCTTATTTGATTGCTTTCATTAGGTGCATTGATTTCAATGTAGAAGTTACTTTCTAATCTTATTTTATTTCTTGCATTAAATGCATTGATTTCAATGTATATGTTGATTTATGATTTGATGTAATTGGATATATGACGGTACATTAATTTTAAAGTGATTGGATTAACAATATGCATTAATTTTAGTGTAAGCACAAAAATTTATTGACAATGTACATCTATTTTTGTGTTATAGTAAATTAACCTATTAATATTGGAGAGCAAGAGAGACAAGGTATCATGTTTACTACAATAGCTCGAGCTAAAGCTTTAAATGGTTTACGATTTAAATTTTCTTTTTCATATAATCGATATGAAAAGATAACAAAATAACAAGGGTGACAATAAGAATAGTAGAAGAAAATATTTTGAGATTAATCACAATGAAGACTATTTGTGGCATGAGTACATTCTTATTATTCAGATTTTCTATCTTTCAACAATATTATTGTCACTTTGCATTAAAAAAAATATTTCATCATTTTTCATCATTATAGTTATTAACAATATTTATCATCTCAACCCACTGAGGTAACTAAGAAAATTTAAAATTAAATGACCAAGTTAATCTCAGAAATTTTTAACATATTTAAAATGATTATATTAATATTTGATATATTTACATATTATTGATAAAATTAATCATATCTTCGATAAATTTCCAAACCAGCCTAGATCCATATTAACTCCAGATCTATCAAGCACCGAGAGGGATCAGATCTCTAGAGGTGCAAACCTTTCCTCAAGTTTTGCACTCAAAAAAGAGGTTTGAAATGGCCCTCTAAGTTGAAGAAGTCAAGATGAAATGACACATCAAATCATCCTAATATTATATTTCGTTCTATAATGTGCCTCTAAGCTCAACAAGTCAACATTAACCAATTTAGTCATCATACTGTTATGATAATTGTGTAACATTGTAGTTATTATTTTACATTCAAATGTACAAATTAACACAATCATATAAATTAAATTGCACATAAAGAAACATCAAAACATTTAATTTATTATACATTTCACATCCTAAATTTAAAAAGTGAAATAATTTATTTTAAATTATTATTAATAATTACAAAACTAACTAACATCTTAAACATGTATACATTTAAAAAAATATATATATAACAAAATTCATAAATATCAATACTCACTTTCAAAAAAAATTTGGTAATAGAAATTAAATAGATATAAATGTAAATACACAAAATAAGCATCAAAATATTTTATCATTTTATTTATGATACATCTCACTTCCAAAAAGAAAATATGGTTATTATTATAACTTTAAATATATATACATTTTAAAATACAATAAATTTATTATTATGATTATTCATTTTAAATTTAGTAACCCTATGAATTCCATCCACCGTATCGAAATATTGCTACCTAATTCAGTCAATTCTACTCAACATTCGAACGCAGTAGCTCTAGTTTTAATCAGCAGAGTATATTTTTCGATATATCCTTTCCAACCAAATGGCGCTCCCAGAAGCAACGCAATCGGACATTGTCTATGATCCAGTCTGCTTAGATCCCAATGGAAGCTTGTTTGATCGTATCGACCTAGAAGAGATATTGGACAGTGATGACAATAACAGACCTGGATATAACCTAGAGACTGGCTGGCCTTTCCACATGTATGATATTCAACCCCAACCCGAAATAAGAATGCATATGCGACAACGTGTCAACCCAGAGACTGGCTGGCCTTTCCACATGTATGATATTCAACCCCAACCCGAAATAAGAATGCAAATGCGACAATGTGTCTTAGTTGGAGACGAGTATTTTGTAGGTCAAAACATGTTATTACGTTGGTCCCTGATACAGGACTACCCTTTTGAGATATTGGACGAGAACAATATGTCTGAATATGTGAATTCACTGGCTCACTGGATTGCAAACGATATCAGTTTACCACGAGATTTGAAAATCCTGTGGAAAAATTTAAATCTTGTTCGTCTCAATTGCCAGTATAGCGACGCCAACAAAAGACTGTTTCGTTCTGTGAACGGATTCGTCACAGTGATTGAAACCCTCGTCAGTTATTTTGATATACAGGCACTGCGGGGCAGGGAACACAGGGACCACAGGGATATTGTGAACATATGTCGGGAGATACTTAAGCTTGCAGAGATTACAGACGTCTGTGAAGACGGCGGGGATTTTATTTGGGGCACGCGTTCTCGTGCCCACAGTTTCTTTGGCATAATGCGTACCGTTTTCTATGATGGCCGTACGTATTCTGTGGGCCAGTACAAGAAAGACGTGCTCAGAATCGTGCGCATTATGGAGGTGAAGTGTAACCATCCACAGATACATCACATCGTGACCGACATTTTCATTTGGCGAGCCTTATTTCAACTGCCATAGGCCCATTAATGCGGCCCAGGCCGCTGATGCCCGCCCTCAGATTAAAAGTGTAGATCATCCAACCGCATGCATCAGCTGCCTGGGCCACATTAATGGGCCTATGGCAGCTGAAATAAGGCTCGCCCATTTTCTTTGGTACATTGATCTATGACATGCTCGAAGATCCAACGACCCCCGGTGTCGATTTCATCCGCTGTGCAGATATCGCCTATGCGTATAGTAGTCAGAGATTTGATCAGTGGACAGCCGGCCCCACATTGTGCAAAGCAATGCAAGTTCTGATTGACCGTTTCTACTTTGATTCAGCCTAAACAAATACGAATAGTAATCGGCATAAGGGGGTTAGGGTTGACGAAGAATACAGTGATCGATCCGCCGCGCTAGAGAAGGTTTTGAAGACTTTGTGTCAGCTCTGTGCCAGATATGGCTCCGATGTTGCGAGAGTTATATTGTTGCCTGGTTAGTACAAGTGGATAAACTGTTCGAATCTAATTCTGAACTATGCGCTCTTGCATCGAGAAGAGGGGGAGGCTTCTTTCTGTGGGAAACACTCGTTGTATGCTATGATTATTAATAAATACATCTTTGAAAGCACTCGCGCGCAAATTGTATGGCGTGTCTGACGATGACATCAAGATTGTGTTCGATTTCGCTCTGAGCTCTTTGCCTGGTCGCTACCTCTTCAACGGCCGTCCAAGGCTGAAGGAGTTGACAGACCAAGTAATCGACACTATGCTAAATTTTCCAGAGTGTCAATCCTTGCTTCGAAACTGGACACGGGAATGTCCACATTATCCATATCGTCTTATAAAAAAGAAAGACATATTCTTTTATTTATTTTTATTTTTCATTCGAGAGGTTTTCTAGGTTTTCAATATGTTCTTTTCTTTGTAAATTAACTAGCAATCGATGATTTTAATCTTGAATATCTCAATTTTCACAAATTTCAATTTAGTTACCTTATCATTTACAACATATAATCATAGTTAGGAATAGTGAAACATGTTGGGTTATGGTAAAACCATTATTTCATAATAAATCATGCTCAAATATTATTGAAAATTTCAATTTAGTTACCTTATCATTTACAACATATAATCATAGTTAGGAATAGTGAAACATGTTGGGTTATGGTAAAACCATTATTTCATAATAAATCATGCTCAAATATTATCAACCATCGTTAAACATCTCCTCACATGTTATTCTACTAAATTAATTTTGAGTGAAATATATAAATTGAGCTTTGCTTGACACAATTTTCCTCAAACTATGGAAATTAAATCTATATAAAATCATTCTTAACATCATGGAAATACACTTTGTATTATACCATTCTCTGAATCCTAAAGATACACATTCTTTCACAATTCAAAAAATCGTGCTTGAAAAATATCACATGGGAGGAAACATTGTTATTGCATGAAAATATTTTCTTTTTGCAATATGTCACTAAGAAGGTATATTTTAATAGATGTGATATTTCATGAAGGATATAAATTTTGTACTTGGTGACTTAAAATTTGTGAGATACATCATTTTTGTATTCTTTTATTTAGAGAGATAAAATGAATAATCAAAGCATGAACTAGCTAAAAAACAAATAAACATGGAATCTAATAATTCCACAAGAACAATAAGTTTACAACACTGTTGATAAAAAATAATAGAGTTAAGTGAAAATGTACCTAATGGCTCTGTAAATCTTGTATAACCTTTGATGCCCTTGTATAAGTGTTCCTCACTATGTATTCCTCAAACTAATCTAGCGCATGCATGGCTACTAACATCTGTTTATCATATATGGGATACAATATCTCACGTGGCTAAATTTTTTGGTTCTCAAATGTTATGGGGTTACCTACCTGTCAGAAAATTATTTTGATGCCCTCCATTGATTCGTCACACTACATGAAAAATGGGCATGAAGAATATGGAAGGGACAAAACAACAAAACTAATCACCGCCCTCTTGTGGTGTTAAAAATCATCCTATACCACATGATTCCGCTCAAAATCCCCTTTCTTTGTTAAATATGTAAGGGGTGCTACTAACTGGGAAAACCCCTTCATGAACCTCTTGTAATATCTACAAATTCCCATCAACCCCATCAAATATGTTGCATTCCTGGGTATAGGCTAATATAAGATGGTCGCAATATTCTCTTGATGCACCTATGCTCAATCCTCCCTAATCATGTTCCCAAGATATAACATCTCTGTCAATCCTAACTTACTTAGAAATTTTTTCATATAGCTACTACTTCTCTAGTATGTGCATAACCTCCTCCAATTGTTGGAGGTGCTCCTACCAAGTCCTCCTATATATCAAGATATCATCAAAGAATACCAATACACATCATTGCAACCTCTTCCAGAACACATGGTTCATGCAAGACTAAAATGTGTATAGTATGTTGGTCATCACAAATAACATCACCAAGAACTCAAAGTGTCCATAATGACAGTGAAATGGATATGTCCCTCTCCCTTGCACAAGTCTATCTTGGAGAAGTACTTGGCTCCTATAATATCATCCATCAACTCATCAATGCGCAAAATGGGATACCTTTTATTCATAATCTTCTTCTTGGGGGCCTTGTAGTCTATGCACATGAAAAGGGTCCTATCATTCGTCTTAACCAACACTACAGAAGAAGTGAAAGGACTCATGCTATACCTAATATGCCCCAATATCAACAAATCCTATATATCCCTATCAATATCGTCCTAATATGCCTTGGGATGCATGTAGGGAATGGTGACGACTGCGTGTACCCCCTACTCCAGCTCAATGGTCTACTCGAACCCTCTATCAGGTGCCCTTCCTGGTGGAATCCCTTTAAATACTACTTGATGCCTCTCCAAGAGAGCCAATATGTCTCTAATATCCTCAAATATATATCCCACTCTTTATCACTAAGCCTCAAATCAACCCCATCTTATGTGTAGATACTATCATGGGTGAGTATGAATGCATAGCCATCAACACTACTAGCTTTCCATATGGCCCTATGAACTCCATCTCCAAGTTCCTCCAATCAATAGTGACATGTCCAAGAGAATGCAACCACTGAACTTCCATCACCACACTGGTGTCCATAACATCCACCACGAAGAAATGGTTTGTCAATTAATAGTTCCCTATGGTCACATTCATACTAAGAACATACCAGGTTCATTGCATAGTCCTACATCCTAGAATCGATATTGAAAATCCCTTGAAAGCCTCTATTTGAAATCCCTTATTCTCTACAAACTGTGCATCACTAAAATTGTGGTTTCCTCGCTATCCACCAAAACAGATACATATTTTCCATGCATTGTGCCTTTGATCCTCAGTTTCAAATACTTTAAAACTCCCTAAAGAAAAGCAATAACTCCACTAGTGGGAAAGAAAGCTCCTCCAGTAGGTGGGGGTGGTGGGCCACCTCTTCTCAAGCTCTCAGGTACACCCTCACCTACATCTACCTCATGGTATGCATCCTTCTCCTCTTGCTCACTATTTTAAAATACTTCTATGTACTGTGCCTTGCCCTTGGTATACTAATGCACTAGTGTCCATGGCTCCTAACAAGTAAACCATAATTTCCCCTGCCGGAGGTCCCTTCTTGTCTTATCATCCAGCTATCTCTTCCCTTTCCACTCCTCCAGGAAATTTTGATGTATTTTCCTTTGTGACGAAAGAAGGGATTAGTAAGTGCTAAAACACTCATTTTTGGAAGAACATGTAGCATGTCCAGTACTTAGCTAATGGTATCTTGTAATGATACTAGCTTATAAGATCACACCCAAATTCAAAGAGGCTTGGTGAGAGCCTCAGTAGACAACATGGTCAATATATCCTTGTAAATATATGAAACAATCACTTCAAGCCTCTGAAACACAATTGTGTAAGCCTCTGCACTGCATGCCTGCATAAGGTTGGGAATATCCCTAAAGTGGAACACTGGATCCTTCCAATCAAATATATCCACTAGCCTCTGAGTGAAATCACCATAGGATGTGATGGATGCATTCCCAAGTGTAAATAACATGTTATCCCACCATTCATGAAAATTATCCTTCAAATGAAATGTAGAAAATTTGATGGCATTTGCCTCTCGCATGGGATTCAAACTAAGGTAACTGTCTAGTTTCTGAACCCATGATCTCACAGAACTTTTGTCTGACCCATCAAAACCTAGAAATGTCACCTTTCTAGCTAGCTTCTCACTATCCCAATTCTGATTATGTTGTCCTCCTTGGAATGAGGGTTTGACTCCCATATATTTCTCATTTAGATGGTAGTAATATGCAAAGGAGAGTGTCCTTATAATCCTGGGGTCCAAGGCCTCATACTCATAAATCATGCCAGTGAATGATTTAATTAACTCCATGAATCCATCAAAACCTCTCTCACTATGGTTCCTCCGTGAAGAGACACATTGTTGTTCTGGGAGTCTGCCCATATGTGTGGGTTGTGCATGGATGTACATAGATCCATTATCATATTCCAAAACATTATTCTTCTTCATAGTTTCCTCCCCCACTACCTTAAGGTCCTCTGTGCACAATCCGAAATTGCAAAGCCAACATCTACCTCATCATATCCATCATTTGTTGGTTTGATGTTTCCAACTCCTCCACTAGTGGGTCACACCCACCATTCTTAAAACAGTGGATCAATAAAATGCTCAAAATTTAAATGCTTGAAACAACTCAAAATTTTCTCCAAAGCCAAGATCTCGTCAGCCTGAATCCGACGCAACTCCTTTCACTCAAAATCGATATTGTAAGCTCCCAATATCACACTCTTACCAATTTGTCAAACAATCAATATTTTAAAATTTTTAGTTGCAAGTAGCCTAGTCAGCAGTCTGTATACTTAATAGGCACTTGACTTGGTATGATTGTGTTTTTTATTGGGGTTAACCCCCGGCCCCAACACCACACGTTATGTTATTTTGCAATCGCAGATCAACAGTGGTAAACACCGAAAAAACCATTTATTATATGTCCGAACCATATATTATAATGAAACCACATCATATTTCCAAACCATATCATATATATCATAAATTTGTGGTGGATATTCAAACCTCAATGGAAACCATGTTTATTAGCACGACTTAATTCTAGAGTGAGGTATGGTTAGACTTTGGCACATAGAATTAAAACTTAACCTCTGGTGCGTATGTTAACTAAACCACCAGCTCGAACATGGTTCAGGTGCGATCAATAAATGACATGACAGTTTTAAATAGTTTGACCAGTAGCGCACCACTTGGCAAATTTTTATCGGTTCACGGGGGTCATAGAAAATTTTATGGTTCGACTATTTGCAACCGAATCAACATAAATCTTGATAGCGCGGGTAAAACTTATCACCCCATGTGGATGGAAAAGAAAGAATTTGTAGGATGTATAGTAGTTGGGTGCGATTTGGATGAAAAACAGTAGGAAAACTTCTTTGTAGCATAACTTAGTCAATTATCGACCCTTTTGAGTGCAAAAATATCCCAATTAGGGGATTTTGGCTATTGTGGAGCCATTGGAGACATTATTTTTGTATTACGAGCACTACAAAGCCATGTAAACACTTATTTTTTAGCATAATTAAAGAGGAACAAAAGTGGAAGATGGATGAGGAGATGTATCCTAGGAGGGGTGAACTCCCTCATCATCTTTTGTCTTGTGTTTGTTTTTATAGTATTGTTGTCTCCATTATTTTATGTATAAATAAGCTTAATCACTTGTTTAATGATCCATTGTAACTTGTTAAATTTGATAAAAAAAACCTAAAATTTGACTTGCCATTTTTACCATAAACCTACAAGTTTTCATATAGAGATCAATTTGGTATTAGAGCTTTGGTTCTTTGGTTCTTTTTAGTGATTAGTTTTGTTGCAAGTTTTCCTTGTGCTTACAAGGTTGAAACTCAAAAGAGGAGAAGGAAAGCTTGTGGGAATAAGTCCTCAAGGTAGTTCAAGGAGAGAAAATTTGTCACAATCTCCACCACCAGTTTCACCTGGAGTTTCACCAAAAGCCTCACCAGTCATGGCACATCAAGTAGAGCTTGACAATATGAATGAGGATGAGAAAAATTTTAGGAAATAATTCTTTGACAAGACTGAGACAGTGAAAGTTCTCTACGATGAGAGGAATTCAAGGTTGCAAAGTGAGAACTCAAAGCCTCAAAAAGGAAATGGAGGAGATGGGGACAAGACTCCAAACGGGAATTGAGGTGATGGTGACAAACCATCTCTAACTCTGACTTTATATTCACCTCCATCTTCACCCTCATCTTCACCATCATCATCATCTACATCAACCTCTTCAAAAACACCTCCACATTATCCAAAGCGACATGGTAAAGCTCCATTTTTGAAACTTGGCATAAATTTTGAATTTCTTATATAATTTCTTATATAGAATGGAGAGGTAAATGCTCAGAAATCAAATAATTTGGTTCATCAAATTGAATTTTATAGAAATATATAAATGATCAAAGATCATGATGCCAATATTTTTTTAGATTCATCTTGCTTCATTAATGCTGGAAAGTGCAACACTTATTTAGTGGGAAGCCAAAACTCAAGAGGACATGAAGAAACATGGTAAGGTTTTATCCTCTTGGAAATTTTTTTGTTTTTTTTGCATTAAGAAGACAATTTTATCCTTTAGAATACATGCATAAAGCTATCATGGATTGGAAAAACTTTAAGCATTTAAATGGTCAAAGTGTGCAATGCTATACCCAAGAGTTTAAAAGGAGAGAATTGATTTTGGGTGTAGATTTATCCTCTCAAGACACTTTACTCAAATACGTTGGAGTTTACATAGCTACTTGAGACACACAATTCTCATGTTTAATCCTAAAAATTTAGATGAATTTTGTGTACAGGAAACACATCTACAACTAAGAGGGAAAAATGTGTATGATGAAACAAGTGAGAATACCTTTGAGTCTAGAGACAAAGGAAAGGGTAAGTTCAAAGTAAAAGCTAAGATCAAATGAAAAGGGAAGAATAATGTTACCATCAAGATGGAAAAAATAAAAAATTCACATGAAAACATTTTTCCAAAGAGGGCCATGATGAAGATCATTGCTGGAAAATTCATCCTCAGATGAAACCCATAGAGTTTTAAAAAAAAAAAAATTGATGCAACTATACAACAATATTTGGGATTTGATTCTGGGGATGAAAAAATTATCACAACCATGGAATTGAAAGATATGGACACTTCAAGTACTAGTACTTCAAATAGTCTCAATGAAACTCAATATGAAAAAACACGAATATAAATTTTTTGCATTAGATTTATTCCAAGACATACCAAGATAAGTACATTATTTGATAGTGGATCACAAGAAAACCTTATCTCAGAATGCATTTTCTAGAAGTTGAATCTAGAAACCATTCCTCATCCTAAACCTTATCCTCTAGGTTGGGTATGTCATAATGAAAAATTACAAGTGACAAGGAAATGCATACTTATATTTTCCATCACCACAAAATTTCTTTATGAGGTTGAACTTGATGTAGTTCCACTTGATATATTTGGTATTGTTTTCGGAAGCCCGTATCTATATGATAGGACATCCATTTTTAATCTCCATGATAATAAATATCATTTATTCAAAAATGGGATTGAGCACATTGTTAGATCACATAGCAATAAATTGAGTTTATATCTTATGAATGTTGTATAAATGAAGAGGATTGTTAATGCTAGTCAGAATTTTTCATTCTTCATATTCAAGCACAAAGATGTTAAGGAATATAAATCCTTTCAAGGATATGAATGAAGTTTGGAATATGATTTCATTGAGGTTCATAATTTGCGTGATAAAAAGTTTCAGGAGACAAAAATGTTTCCTCCTAAAAGAGGAAAAAATATGAATTTCGATTGCAGTCGAATGCATCAATGTTGAACATTGGTGTGAACAAGAGGCCTATGTTAGAGAATGCAGGGGTCAAAAAGAAAATTCAAAAACTATTTGAAAAAGAGGAAATTGGTTCTCAAACATATTCTTTTCGGTTTCATAATGTTTTGGCTTTGAGGAAGGATGGTGCATGGTGATGGTGATCACATTTGGTAAAGAGTCACGCCAAGTGCAAGGATAGACATGGTAAGTATCGTTATGATGACAATGTTCAAGATGAAGTGAAAATGAGATTGAATAAGTTTCCTTTGATTGAATATTGAGGAGAGAATGTTCAAATTCCTTCAAGGGAAGTCTTATTTTTTGAAAATCATGGAAAATTGCAGCAAAATATCATCCTTGACATAAAGACATGGATTTCAAAACAAATTAAAATGAAGTACCTTCATGAGAATATGAAAGTGAAAAATCGAAACATATCTAAATGGTTTGATATTGTAAGGAAGAGGGAACTATACCCTCATTTTTGTTTTACTGAGAATGAGTTTTGGGAGGTCCAAAAGCTTCCAGTGGGGAGGAATGATCCAGTGGATCAATAAAATGCTCAAATTTCAAAGTGCTCGAAACAACTTGAAACTCATGAAAAAAGTGAATATCTCTTCACCCTATATCCAACGCAACTCGTTTCACTCAAAATCGATATCATATTCTCTGGATATCGTGTTCTGAATGATTTTTCAAACAACTTAAATTTTAAAATTTTGGGTTGTAGGTAGCCTAGTCAGCAGTGTATACACTGACTAGAAATTTTATTGGGCATGATTATGTTTTTTATGGGCGAGTCGTTGGTTGACAAGTTTCCTGGACTTATTGGATGTGAATGGTGAAATTCTGTTGGTCAAGGGGTCATTGTTGTGGTCCAATTATGGAGGGCCATATGGGCCAATGGCTATAATCCATGTGGTTTCCTATTACTTGTGTAAAATTTTGGTTCATGGGCTGAATTGGGCCTCCACGGGATTCGAAGAACAAACCTCTTGGGTGCCAGCACAATGTTATACCATTGCACAAGAATAACTGCAAAAGAAAAACCCAAGAATAACCCACAAGGACGTAACCTATCGACACACCAAAGTGTTGATGTAGTCCCATTCCAGATAAAAACCCAATAGAGATGGAGACCATAGGTCCCATAAAGACTTAACTCGCTCCAAAACTTCTAACAGAAAAACACAGGCCCTGACTGAAAAAATACAGAGAACCAACACCCAGAAACACAATTGAGATAGGAAACACCCATATCCATGTGGGATCGAGACCAGGATAGGAGATAGTCACATATCACTACCCTTGAATTTAACTCCTAACCATATAGCCCCCTCCTGGATGAAAAAACCCCAGAAAATTATAGACACTGAGAAAGTAGATGACATAAGGGCTTGCTTTGATTCCCATGTATCTTCATATATTTGCTTGGAGCCCATCCTCCTCTGAAACACTGACAATGTTGAACCAGACAAGCCTAAAAAATGATACAAGCAATGCATGAGGGAATAAAAAAGGTAGCATGCCACATACCTCTGTACTTGCATGAGGTGAAGCTGAGACTGAAGCCTGCACCAACCTACAAAGACTAGTGCCTTCACTGACCCACTGAGCTCAACACCAAGAAAACTTGATAGACCACTCTTAAACGCAAAGTGATTGCCAACCTCACACCCATAAAACCTTAGAAAATTCTGGATATGAATGTTATCGCCACCTTATGCGATGGCCTTAATGCCACACATGCATGGAGCCACCACTCCATATGCCTCGAGCATGTGGAGGTTGACGGGGTTGTACCTTGAGAAGACCCCCATCAACTCATGATGATGTTGGTGCTCTCCAGCTCACAACCCAATCGAGGGTAGTTAAACTGCTTCATTTTAAATAAACATATTTATTACAATATTTTGATAAAATGAAAATTATTGTAAATGGATTTTATTTTAGTTTTTTCTATATTGCTAGTGAAATTTAATTAATACATTTTTTTATTTTTTACTTGTTTTGTTTTATTTGATTTCCAATTTTACTTAAATATTTTTTTCAAATAATTGATAACATTTCAAATGTTTCAACTTTTTTTATTAAAAAACAGCTTTATTACATAATAAAAAATCACAGTCCTCTTTCAAAATTTAACCATATATTTAAAAAGTATTAATAACATTTATTATTTATCTATTTTTCTAACATAAAAATTAAAATATTACATTACAAATTCTATCCTTTATTACAAGTATATTTTTACAGATTCTTCATGTGAGGATATTCTTTAAAATTTGTATTTATCTTCAATGAAAATAATTTTCTAAAATTGAATGTTTTTGGAAACTATTTTGGGGTTGTAAGAGAACTTAAGCTTATAATATATTGCTAATATATATCCTTCAATTTTTGTGGATATTCCATCGAATAGATCATCAAAAAATGTATGAATACCGTGGCCTACCTCATATCGAAAGACAACAATATTTCACACAAATAACCAAGATAGTGGCCTACCTCCACTGTTAAGTCCTCATTTGAAAATTGTTTTAGCTGGTATGTTGAAATACCATGGCTATGATGTCATATTTAGAAAAGGAAATATGTTCCTTCTTGACATCGCCATAGGACAAGTGAAGTGGACCAGAGTTCGAGTAAATACCTCCACAAGTTGGATGCAGAATAATATGTTTCTTTGAGAACGAAAGCAGAGAAAGTGTAGAGTCGACACAACACTGAATTATGGAATAGGAAATTTGGCCATTTTCACCATGGCACTTTGAATATAATGCAACAGATTCATATAGGACCTCCCAAGGGTGCACTTGAGAAGCGTGATACATGAAGATTATGTACATTATGGAAGTACACTGAAGCCACCTTTCATGATAAGGACATTCGAGTGCAAACAATCCTAAAAGAGTTCACTTATATGTGCATGGAACATTCTCAATAGTCTCCATGGCCAAACATAGGTATTATATGATTTTTATTAATGATTTCTCACATAATTTTTTGATATTCTTCATTTAGAATAAAGACTAAACATTCTCAAAATTGTGTGAGTTCAAAGGACTTCTTAATGAAGACATGGGGAGGAAAATGAAGGATATGAGGAGAGACAACAGTGAAGAATATATGTTGATTGAATTTAATAAATTTTGTGCTTACAAAGGAATTTGACCGGAGTTGATAGCACCTCATAACCCACAACAAAATGGGGTTGCAGATAGAAAGAACTTAAGTATTTTGAGAGTTTCACGAGAGATGTTGCATGATAAGAGCTTATTTTTGCACTTGTGGGCTGAAGCATGGAGCATATAAGTATATGTGTAGAAAATATGTCCTCATCAGATTCTCAATGAGATTACACCAGAGGAAGATTTTTCCAGAAAGAAACCAGATGTGGAACACTTCAATATTTTCAGTTCATCAATTTACTATCATGTGACCAAGGATGCACGAAAAAAATCTAGAACCAACAACAAAGTTGGGAATATTTGTGGGGTACACTAATACTACTCGCAACTGTTGGGTGTAATTTCCATCTCATGGGATCATAGTGGTTCTTAGAGATGTGAAGTTTGATGAAGATAAATCCATGAGATATTCCCTTGGGAGGGAGCTTCAATTGCATGGATTTGAGGAGATTTTGGCTCCAAAGGAAGAACATCAATATGTTGTGAAGAAGCAAAAAATAGAGGAGAAGAGAGTGGATGCACCCACTGATGAAGATACATATATAGATGGAAGGAAGCTCAATAGAGAGTCTGAAATATTGATACATGATGCTAAAAATAATGTGGGAGTACCCACATCACAATGCACATAGATGAGGTTTCCAGAGTGGTACACTAGCTACATGTCTCTTATGTGCGAGAGTGTAAATATTGATACATCCTCATTCAAGGAAGAAGTGCAGCAACTAAGTGGATACATCACATCATTAGTGTATTGTTCTATCACATCCTTGAAGATCCAACGACGTCCAGTGTCGATCCCATCTGCTATGTAGATATAGCCTATGTGTATAGTAGTCATAGATTTGATCAGTGGACAGCTGGCCCTGGATTGTGCAAAGCAATGCAAGTTCTGATTGACTATTTCTACTATGATTCAACATAAACAAATACGAATAATAATCCTCATAGGTTAGGGTTGATGAAGAATACAGTGATCGATTCGCCGCACTAGAGAAGGTTTTGAAGATTTTGTGTCAACTTTGTGCTAGATATGGCACCGATGTTATGAGAGTTATATTGTTGCTTGGCTATTACAATTGGATAAATTGTTTGAATCTAATTCTGAACTATGCAATCTTGCATCCAGAATAGGGGGACACTTCTTTGAGTGGCAAACACTTGTTGTATGCCATGATTATTAATAAATACATATTTGAAATCACTTGTGCACAAGGTGTAAGCATGTCTACCGATGACGTCAATATTGTGTTCGATTTCGCTCTGAGCTCTTTGCCTAGTCACTACATCTTCAACAGTCATCCAAGGCTGAAAGAGTTGACGGACCAAGTGATCGAAAATATGCTAAATTTTCTAGAGTGTCAATCCTTGCTTCAAAATTGGACTCGAGAATGTCCAAATTATCCATAACCTCTTATATAAAATAAGAAAGACATATTCCTAATGACTAGGCCCACTTAACTGGATAGTATTTTTCTTTTATTTATTTTAATTTTCATTCTAAGAGCTTTTTACATGTTGTTTTTTTTTTGTAAACTAAGTAGCAATCTATGATTTTAATTTTGGATATCTCAATTTTTACAAATTTCAATTTAGTTACCTTAGTACTCACACTATGCTAGGGTAAATAAATATTGATGCATGGTGCTAAATATAATACCAAAAATAATGAGACTGAAGCCCAGTGCTAAACTAAAAAGCCTATCAACTTCGCTGACCCACCGAGCTCAACACCAACACACCTTGACATACCACTCTCAAACACAAAGCGATTGCCAACCTCACACTGAGAAAACCTTAGAAATTTTTTGAGACGATTTTTTTTGCCACCTTATTGTTACACTGAAAACTGTCACCTTGACATTCTGCTGATTGTATGAGCTCATTATTACTCATACTTCCTCCTTTTGCAAGTCCAATATACCAGCTCCTCATGTCAAGCTTCAAAATCAGAAGAAAATCCCTAAAATCCCCTAAGAATTGGTATCGTACTTTCTCTATGCATTCCCTGCGGTCCCGCACCTAAATCTCAGCCTGCATGCGGAACCATAACGCACTTCCTCTGTGTAATGGGTGCGGACCCCTGTAAAACATAAAAAGGCGAGAAAGTAAAGATAAAAGATGAATTCCAGATGAATTCTAGAAGATTCTGGATGGGAATTTTCGGGAATGGATATGCTTTGAGAAGGTTCATGCATCCCTCACTTGATGGAGCTAACCCCTTGATGTAAGGAGCTTATCCCTTTGAAGGAGGATTCTATCCCTTCATATTTGGAACAAGAAACCTCCTCTCTTCTACTATAAAAAGAGGCCTTGGGTAGCCTCAAAGGGAGTTCAAGCTTATGAGATTTTTGAAGCCAAATGCTGTTGAGATTCAGACTTAGTTAGCTAAGACCTTCTGTGAGGTTAAATCACTCATTTGTCTTGGTTCAAAGAGTGCAATGCTTTTCAAAGTAGAAGAGATTCCTGCTTCGGACCCCGGGAGGACCTGCACAACATCAAGGCACAGGTTGTAAAGGTTTTCTATTTTTTGAAGTTAATACAAATATACTCGTTTCTCTCATTAAACTGTCTATTCGTGGTTTATTTCATAAATTCCTTGATCATTATGATAAGTATGATTTACAATAATGTGTATACAGGTGCTGCTTAATCTTTTTGCTTGTTTGTGATTGCAGATCCACGAGGAACGTTCTTTCAGTGCACGGGAAGGACTTCAACGAAATCAAGCAAGCGTTGGACATAAGGTAGGCTTCACACCTATATAGTGTTTTTATAAATCTTATATGCTTAGAGAGAGATTAGTATAGTTGGCTGTTTGTTGCTAGTTACATTTTGTACTAGAGAGATCGGTCTTGTCCGCAAGACGGATTAATCTACACAACAAAATGGCGACTCCACTGGGGATGAACTTGTTGTTTTTGGTTCTCTTTTATTTTTGATTTGAGGAAATGTTTTTTTCTGGTTTTTGATTGATTCACATCTGTCTGGGTACTTTATTTGTTTTCCTGTTTTTGAAAAATTAGAATAATTTTGAGTTTTTCTTTAATTTTTTGCTAGGACCGCACTTTGCATAATCTTGACAGTGCGGGCTGTTTTGCACGTTCTCTATAGAACGCAGTGCGGGACCGCACCTGTCAACACTGCTTACATGCGGACCCTGTATAAATTTTGGAAAATTTTTTAGATTTCTTTTTGCTTTATTTTTAGATCTTTGGTTCCACCCAGACTGGTTATTGTGTCTATCAAAAATTCATTGTAAATGAACTCCAACAGTGTTAATGTTTTGGTGATTTGCTAGAAGATTTTTCCAATTGGATTGTTTTTCTTGCTTGGTCTTTTAGTGATTCCAATTTTGACAATTTGCAGTATCTCAGATCACATAGATCTCTTTTTGTATTTTGAATCCGACCTGATTTTGAAAACATCCTAGATTGAAAAATTAAGCCTTTGCTTTCTTTGCAAATCTTCGGAAAAACTTGGTTTAAAGTTTTGAATTTCACTTTTTGTAAAAACATATTTTGAGTGTTTTTGATCTGTTTGTTATCTGAACAAATAGATTCTTAGTTTGCTGAATAACTAAGGGGGACATTCATAAAAAAAACTCTAAAAAGCTTTTACTCAATTTAGATTAGTTCTCAAGATTAAATTTTTATAGTTTTGAGTAGTGTTAGTTTTGTAGCTTTCTTTCGAAAGAAAATTGTTTTTGTAGCTTCTTGTTTGGAAAAGAAAAAGAGTTTTCTTGTGAGCTTTGATAGTTTATTGAAAAGACAAAATAGTTTCTTTCAATTAGTTTTCATGTTTGAAGAAGGAATTTAAAAGTTGCATTCTCTAACTCTTTCTTTAGATAGAAAGTTCATTGAAAGAAAAAAGAATTGAATATCATCATAGGTGCATTTTAGTTTCTTTTTGGAGTCGAGTCTTCACATCATACAAAGTTTCATTTCCACACCCATTGACTTAAGAAACAGCTCTTAAAAGTAACGCTTAAATAAAATTCATCTAGTAATCTTTTATTTCTAGGGCTCTCGTCACCAACATAGCTTAAGCTAGTATCTTGGAGTAGGGAGTAGTTAACTCTCCAAGATAGCTAAAACAAACAAGTAGATATATCTTACGGTAGGAAGAATTCCAGTTGTTGCATGTGTGCTCTGGGAAGCTCCTCTTAAAGGAGTTAAGCACGAGATCATATCTGAACCAGTGGGGTAATCAATCATTCCTCATTGGAAACGATAGAAGATATACACGTATTAAAAACGGTAAACCTCGGATAGACCATTGTCGAGGAGCCAGGGGTCACTTGTCAGTAAACCTTGGATTATGTCAAGGAGCCTTCAAGGGGATTGAGCTTTGTTACTCTGCCCTTGCGTGTGTGTCAGATCGTAGACTGTTCCCCCAGGTATATGTGTTTCAGTTGGTAACCCTAGAGGCCATAATCTTTAGGATTCTTTCTTAAGGTGACGGTGGAGGGAAGATCCCACTGTACCTGGAACAGACGTCGACTAGACTCAATTGGACTCTCTGGGGGGTTCTCTTCACTCGAGATGGTTATGTGAAGAAACTTGTGCCAGTCTGTTTCATTAAGCAGGTTGTCGGGGTAACTGTTCCAACCGCCCTTTTTGTGTTAAAACTCTACTAAGTTGGATTTCATCACCAACTAGTGATTTTAGTACGGAAAGTTACTTGTTTGTGTGTGGTTTGAACTCTTAGATTTTTTAAGAGAGTGATTCAATTGTTTGTTTCTTAGAGACTTTAGGTGTTTTCATTGAAATTTTTCTTTGTTTGTGTGTGATTAGATAATTTTTCATCGTGGCGGAATTGCCGAGACAATCCCGGAGAATACAAGGGAAACCCCCTGAATTTACACCAGGTCATCTTGAAGGGCTTCGAGCTCTAGTACCACACAGTAGCCGTAGACTTAGATCAACAGAAGCTGAAAGCTCTGCTATTGTGATACATCCTGATCATCAAATTCCTACAACAGAATATATTCAAGAACCGATTTCAGTTTCTGAAGTCACTGAAAATATTTCTCCTTCTGGTGAATTATTTGACGAACCTGAAATCTCTGAACATGAAACTGAATCTTCTGTGTTAGAAACGTCCTCAGGATTTATCTCACCAACTTCTAGCGATCCAGGTTCACCTAGGGTAAGAAATATAGTTACTGAAAATCTTCCCTCTGGACTAATTTCTATAGAAGAACTTACTAATCCAGACGAAGACATATCTCTTCCCAACTCCCCTCAATCGTTAAATCTTAGGGAGCGTGAATCTATTTTCTACAGCCCCATTCGAACTAATCCCTGGTATCTCTCTTTAACTGACTTTTTAGAGAATCCAGGTCTTGCTTTTTATCCACCTCAAGTTCCATTTCATCCTACACCCAGAGGTTATTATCCGTCATCTATTATGGCTGGTGAGTCATCCATGTTTTCTCAAACGCCTGAATCTTTTTTACATGGTGGTCCTTCTGTTCCTTCGGGATATCAGTCTTTGTCTGGTACTTTCTCAGGAGCAGCTCCTCAACCTATCGAAAATGTGTTATCATCTGGTCTTGGTGGACTTAAAATTGAAACGTCGAACGCAGAGCAAGTTTATATGATGTCTGGTAACATTCCTAATCCTCAAGCTCAAGGCAGTCAGTTTCCTTCTGGGGGTCAACCTCAGGGAACTCAGTTACCGCCTGGGGGGCAACCTCAGGGTAGTCAATTACCGCCTGGGGGGAAACCTCAAGGTAGTCAGTTACCACCCGGGGCACAACCTCAAGGTAGCTTTTTCCCAGGACAAACTGTGGATCCATATTATTTTGGGGGCAACCCCAGGGACAGTACATACCTCAAGGTTATCAACCTCAAGGACAGTACATTCCTCAAGGTCAACCCCAAACTCAATATGCTCCTCGGGGTCCTCAACAACCCCAACTTCAGTACGTGCCTCAAGGTTATCAACCTCAAGGGCAGTACCCAATGCAAGGTTACCAACAGCCTTCTGGTCAACCATCTATTCAAGGAGCCGGAACTTTACCTTATTATCAACCCTACGTTCAACCTTCTACGGGACAATACCTCGGAATGATGGTGTGGGATCCGTCCCAATATCAACAGCCTTTGCAGCCTACTGTGCAGTTACCTTATCAACCTAGTCAACCATTGGTTTCTGGTTCAACTCAGCAACCTGTTCAGCCAGCTATTCAAACTCCTGCACCTAGTTCAGTTCAGCAGGCTGGGCCTAGTACACCTCAGACTCCGCCCCAAACTGCTGCAACTGCTGCAATGTCTGTTAAACCTGTTACACTTGTTTCTGGAGTGTCTGTAGCCCCGATTTCGGCTATCCCTGTATTTGTGCAAATCCCTCAAGTCTCTGTACCTCAGTCAAGACCCTCAGTTCAGACTACAGTTCAGATGCCTGCAGGACAAGCCGGTACAAGTACAGTTGTTACAAGTCAACCTCAATTTACTTATCAACCGTACCAAGGACAGCCGCAATTCGGTCCCTATGTGCAGAATCCAAGCTATCAACCATACCCTGGTTATACTTATCAACAACCTCAGTATGGTCCAATTCATCCTGGTTATCCGGGAAGTTATACAATACCCAATGCTAATCCGATTCCTAGTTATCCTGGGTATCCGCCTCCTGGATCTGCTTTAGCTTCTCAAGGTTTTCGTGACCCTAACCGTCAATTACCGTTCATCGCAACTTTGGACTTACTAGATTTTACGCGCCTTACAAATGATCCTATTTTCTATTATCAGAACTGGCCGTCAATGCCTCATAAGTTGCCCAGTGATATACCGAAATTTGAAGGTAAGTCAGGAGAGGATCCATCAAATCATGTTATGACTTATCACCTTTGGTGTGCATCTAATTCGATTATTGATGATTCGATTCGCTTACGTCTTTTCCAAATAACCCTCATAGGTCTTGCAGCCAAATGGTACATTGAGTTTCCACGAGGCTCGTTTCATAATTTCAGTCAGTTAGCAATGTCTTTCTTAACTCATTTCCAGTTTCCTGTCAGATACGAAAATGGCATAGAATTATTAACTTCGCTAAAACAATATACGTCCACGTATATTTCTGATCATATTCATGAATGGCGACGTAGACGACGTTTGGTGAAGGTTTATATTCCGGATCAAATTTTGGCAGAATGGTTTGTGAAATCATTACTGCCCAAGATCACTGAAGATGTAGCTAAGGCTGGTGTTGTTACTGAAGAGAAAGTAATTTCTCAGGCTCAGTACCTAGACCTCGTCTATACGCAGTCAGGTACTCTACATGAGAAAATTCCCGATCTACCCAAACAAGGACAAATAGCTGCTGCTCCTTCAGGGTCTCATGCTGCTGACGGTATGATTGGTACAGTTAGTTCTAAAAGTAAGAAGAAATCCTCAAAGAATTCTTCTCCAATTATAAATTTACCTGATTCCCCGAAAGGAGAATCCTCTCAAGAAGTTTCTGCCGATATTCATGTCGTTGAAACATCTACGGCAAAATCAAAATCCGGTGGTAAAAAGAAAGGGAGGAACAAAAACAAGAAAAATTCGAAAGAGAAAACAGATAGAGAAGAATCCAATGACGAGAAACGTAAACCTCGCTATCCTTGCTTCATTTGTGAACAAGATCACTTCACGAAAGAATGTCCATATCGAGAGGAAGTTACGAAACTCGTTAAAGGATCACAACAACCTGCTGTCTTGAAGGATCGTTTTCCAGTTCAAGATAGTAAGATGATTGGTTCTTCCTCGACTACTTTAGAAGAGCCTATTATGATGATGTCTCATGTAAGGATTGCGACGCGATCGCAAGATTACGATTCTAAGAATCCCGTTGATGGCAAAGAAGGAGAGTCTTCTAATGCCAACGCATCAAATACAACTCCTCCTGTCTCCGGTCCGCTACAGATCGAGAAACAAAATCCAGACTTGATAATCAAACCGCCTGCTAAAGGTGTTCTTCGTAAATCAGCTTTCAATCCACATGCGAGAGCTGCTCAGAATTACAACATTGTTGAAGATTTAGTTGTTTCTCCTTTAGCAATGTCGGCTTTGGAAGTGCTACAATCGTGTCCAGCACAGCATAAATTGTTATTGTCTGCCATAGGAGCTGTTGATGTTCAGGATTCTAACCTTATAATCTTCGATTTAGAAACTAGTACACCGCGTCTTCCTCACCAAATGGCTTTCCAAATTCCAGTGTTAGTAAAAAACAGACCTATTTTTCAGACTGTGATTGATGAGGGAGCTTCAACGTGTATTATGTCGTTTCAGTGTTGGAAATCTCTTGGTTCTCCTACACTTAACCAATCTCCGACGATTCTAAAAGCTTTTGATGGTCGAGGTTTTCAACCTTATGGTATTTTGCAGGATTTACCCATAGGGGTTGAAGGGAAAATCGTTAATCTAGATGTGGAAGTGGTCGATGACCCTCTAGATTACAACCTTCTACTGGGTCGTAGTTGGTCTTATGCTATGACTGCTGTTGTCTCTTCGGTCTTTCGACTTATAAAATTTCCATATCAAGGAGGGATCGTGACAATAGATCAGTTAACTTATTTTTCGTCAGACCCAGCCTCTACAGAAACAATCCAGCATGTTGGTAAAACGACTATCCCTTATAAGGATGTTGGAGTAGTTTTGGTTAAAGATTCTGGTTTGCTAGGAACTTTTTCCTTTCCTCCTCCTAACGTATCGTCTTCTACTGCAACTATTCATATGATTTCGTCAGACACAGTTATGTTTGATGATCCTTGGATTATTCCTTCAGAATCCGAGATAGATTCATTTGATGGCGCGATGCCTTTGAGTCCATTTGAAATTGCGTACAAGACTGTACAGTCTTTTTCCAACCCCTCTTCAACCGAAACCGATCCAATGAATGGGATCCAAGAGGAATCGCTTTCTATTTCTAGTTCAGATGCAACGACATTTCCTGAAACTGTTCATACAGATGAGCAAATTCGTGAGTTTTTGTCTGTTGATGATTTACCATGGGAAGATGTCCATCACCGGTCTTCATTCTTACCTGAATTAGATCATTTTGAAAATGATTTCGCTTCAATTTTTATTGCTGAATATGCCAAGGAACCTCAGAATCCATTGCAAAATCCTGATTCTGAGTTAAATTTGGAAAATATATCTAGAACGGTTCCAACTGACATTTCAGTAAAACCAGGAATAATTGAAAACATTCATATAGGTGCTTGTTGTTCAGACGAAGAAATTGAGACTTATAAAGCCCTATTTCAAGAATTCTGTGACGTTTTTGCCTGGTCTTATGAAGAAATGCTAGGAATTGATCCATCAATCGTAGTTCATGAAATTAAGACTTACCCGGATGCTAAACCTGTTCGTCAAAGATTACGTCAAATACATCCTAGAAAAGCTGCTGCTATAAAAACTGAAGTTGAAAAATTACTTCGAGCAGGATTCATTTATCCAATTCCCTTAACGGATTGGGTATCGAATATTGTTCCTGTCACTAAAAAGCAAGGAACGATAAGAGTATGTATCGATTATAGGGATATTAATCGAGCATGTCCAAAAGACAATTATCCAACTCCCTATATCGATCAGATAATCGACGATTGTGCTGGTAGTGAACTATTCTCCTTTATGGATGGTTTTTCCGGCTACAATCAAATAAACATACTCCCTGCAGATCAACCTAAAACAGCTTTCATTTTTTCGTGGGGAACGTTTGCCTATTGTAAACTACCTTTTGGACTTAAGAACGCTTGGGCAACTTTTCAACGGGCTATGTCTTATGCATTTCATGACATTAAGCACATTGTTCAGCCATATCTAGATGATTTACCTGCTCATTCATTACGTAGGGCCGATCATCCCACTCATTTACGAGCAATTTTTATGAGATGTCGGCATTATCGGATAAGATTGAATCTGCATAAATGTGTTTTCTGCGTAGAATCGGGTCGTTTACTGGGATTTGTTGTCTCGAAATCAGGCATTCGTGTCGATCCTTCGAAGGTAGAAGCTATTGTTAAATTTCCTCCTCCTTCGACATTACGCCAACTCCAAAGTTTGCAGGGGAAAGTAAACTTTTTACGTAGGTTTATTCCGAACTATGCCGAGCTCGCAAAGGGTTTTACCCGGTTGTTGAAATAGGACATTCCATTCTTTTGGGACGAGGTCGCTGATCGATCTTTTAATGCACTTAAAAACGCATTGACCCATGCACCGTTATTGCATCCTCCCAACTACAACCAAGATTACATTTTGTATCTCGCTGCTTCTCATTCCACCATTGGAATGGTACTAGTTCAGGAAGATGAATCTCACAATGAACATGTGATTTATTATCTTAGTCGAAATTTGAATCCGACTGAAATCAAATACACACATGTGGAGAAATTGGCCTTGGCAGCTGTTCAAGTTGTTCAACGTTTTAGACATTACATCTTGTTACGTAAAACCATAGTAATTTCTGATTGCAACCCTATGATGTATATTTTGACCAGACAATTGCTAGGGGGCAAATATTCCAAATGGATAGTTATCCTGCAGGAATTTGACTTGGAATTTGAAAAATCCAAGGCAAAGAAATCTTTGGTTTTTGCGGAACTGATGTGTGATTTCCCCTCTACTGATATTGAAATAGTGGCAGAAGAGTCCATTGCGGACGAATCTTTGTTTCTTATCAGTACGCTTGATCCATGGTATGGGGATATTATTGTGTATCTCCAAACCCAATCTTTTCGGCCTGAAATTTCACGAACTCAGCGACGGAAAATACGCTTCCAATCCCAACAATATAATATCATTGGTGATACACTTTATCGACGAGGAGCGGATTCTGTTTTCCGACGTTGTTTAACTCATGAAGAAGCTGAGAAAGTGTTAAATGACTGTCATTCTGGAGCATGTGGCGGTCATATGTCTGGGTATGCCACTGCCCAAAAGATATTGCGTGCAGGTTATTTCTGGCCAACATTATTTAAAGATTGCATTTATGCGGTTCGGAAATGCCACAACTGTCAAGTTTTTTATCGGAAAATGCGCGCGCCACCCGCTCCTCTTCACCCTATAATTGTTGTTGGTCCTTTTGCAAAATGGGGTATCAATTTTATCACATGTAACCCTCACTCGGCTGGGGGGCATGCCTATATTATTCTCGCAGTAGATTATTTTACGAAATGGGCCAAGGCGATGCCTACATATTCAGCTGACGGCAAGACTGCTGCAACATTCGTATTTAATCATATAATTGCTAGGTTTGGTGTTCCTCAAGCTATTATTACGGATCATGGAAGTCATTTTCGGAACATCATGATGACTGAACTAACAGAACAACTTGGCCTACGCCACGATAGTTCCACTCCGTACTATCCACAAGCAAATGGTCTCGTTGAAGCCATTAATAAAGTTTTAGTCACCATCATTAAACGAATCATTGGTATTCACAAGACAAATTGGCATTCCATGTTATTTTCAGCGCTTTGGGCATATCGAACCTCAGTCAAAACATCAACAGGTTTCACTCCTTTTCAACTGGTCTACGGTTTAGAAGCTGTGCTGCCGATTGAATGCGAAATACCGTCACTAAAATTAGCCGTAGAATTACTTCCAGCTACGTCTGAAGAGGAAAAACATTTCTTGTACTTGGCCCAATTAGATGAGAATCAACGAAGTGCTGCAATAGCAAACGAGGCTCGTGTTAAAAGGATAAAAGCTCAGCATGATAGAAATGTGACCCCTCGAAATTTTTCAGAAGGAGACCTAGTTTTACTTTATGATCAAGCTAATGATAAGCTAGGAGCTGGAAAATTCGTGCCTATGTGGCATGGTCCTTATATTGTGAAACAAAAATTAGCAAAAGGGGCCTATGAGTTAATAGATTTTGACGGTGTCCCTTTGGATAAAACCAGAAATGGACTTTATCTAAAGCGATATTACGTTTAAACGAGGTGTGGAGATTTTTGTTAGTTTAGATTTTCTTTACTGTTGGTGTGTTTTAGATTAGAAAAGTGTGCCTAGTTTAGAAGTGTGTTTTTGTCACTATGACTGCTTATCTGAGTTTTACTCTTGATATTGCAGATGTCGACATCTCTTCAAACCTACATTGGTTTTGCTGATGGTGCTTGTCGTAGTACACGGAACATTTCTTCCGCAGCTTGGGTTATCTATTCACCCTCTGATGAGTTAGTATCCATGCATGGGGTAAGCCTTGGTCAAACAACAAATAACATTGCCGAGTATAGTGCAGTGATTGAGTTATTATCTGAGTCCATATCATTTGGAATTCGGAGTTTGATTGTAAGGTTGGATTCTGAACTTGTTGTATTACAACTTAACAGGGTTTATACCATTAGAAATCCGGTGTTATTACGATTATTTTTGAGAGTTCGTCTCTTGGAACGTGAGTTTGATTATATTGAATATCAACATATTCCAAGACATTTAAATACATTAGCAGATTCAATTGCTTCTAGTATGATAAATAGACATTTGCAATAATTAAAAGCAGTAAAACAATCAACATTCATATATGTATACAAATAGCCGTCAAAATAGTGATATATATCATAGGAGTGTGTTTAAAAAAATATACATCGTCTTCGATCATAGGTTGGAAACACCTTTATGATCGGCAAAAATGATAATGAAAAAAGTACAAAAATGAGTCTACACGATCATCTCATCACTGATGATGATCTCGATAGGAAACAACTGCTCGGGCCACCCTGCATAGGAACCTCCTGAAAGGTCCTGGGACTCCAATCACATATCTTTGTAGCCTGAGAGGGATGTCATCTATGCTGGTCTATGGTATATCTAGAGTCAGGCGCTCTAGATGATGCGCCAAATCAGTAAAAATCTCTACTGATTGGCGTGCTGGGGCTGGTGCGGGCGCAACTGGTTGTCTCCTCTCGAAAGGTTGGAGATGAGCCGGTCGTTGTGGACCTACGTCTATATTCAAAAAACTTTTGGTTATTAGTTTTCTAAGACGATAAAAAATTAAAAAAAAAATATAACTTAGCAAACATTGAAAAATGTTTTACCTGAATCATCCCACTGTTCCCCTGCAGGGAGAGACATCTCTCTGTCGCCGCGGAAATCCATCCCGGCATACGAAAAATCTTCTATCATGAAAACTTGGCGATCCAGCCAACGAAAATATGAAGCAGGGAATCGTACAATCTCAGTGCCCTCAATAGCATGACGGGCCATCAGCGCGGACCAGCGAACCATTCTTGGTTCTCGAGGTCGACCGGCATCAACTGCAATACTCTATGGAGCTAATTGAGGAATCCTCTCCAAAGCAAAAGAAACAATGATGGATCCGTATCCAAAGTTTTTTAGTTTCCCGGTTTTTGCTCTGGTAAGTTGGCCTTTTATATTGGCCAACACGGCTTCACACTAGTTGAATATGGTGCCGCGAAAATAGTCCACTGCAACACGCATTTGGGAACCAGTAGCTACATGAAGCGCGGCGCTCCCACATAGTTTGGTAACAGTGAATGCTATAACCTTCAGTTCAGGACGGATGATATGTTTTATGTCAATCCGTTTGTCCCGAGGATTTGCCTGGTCATTGCAAAATTCAAGTTGAAGACTAGCGACAGTCTGGCCACCTGGCCTAGTCCCAAACAAGGATACATGTTCACCCCTCTTGGACAAACCAGTCAAAAAATATATATCCTCCAGCTCAATTTCGAGCCGGTGGCCACCAATGAAGAAACACTGGTCCTCTACGTGCCATCTGTCTACCAACCATGTTAAGAGTTCCACTTGTGCCCTCATGCCAGAGATGGCCCAGAATTTGTATAAGCAGCATGCTTTTAATGCCCTTTGTGTGGGAAAATGAAGTATTGCAGCTTCATCCACTTCCTCATGCTCCCTTTCTCGCCATATAAGCATCTTGTTAATCCTGCAACACAAAATAAGGAAAATTAGAATGATTTCATTTGAAAAATTTTGGCAGAAAAATGAGAAAACCGTGTTTTAAAAGTGACCGCGTGGGTACCGCACCCGTTCTTTGTAAACAGAGCGTAGCTCCGCACACGCAATGTGTTCCGAGTGCGGTACCCTCGATTTTTTCCCATTCAGAAAAAATCGGGGTCCGCAGGTAACCTGTGTCCCACCTGCAGACCCCGCGGGCGCATTTTCTAACCATTTTTTGCCCTAAAAAATCAAACTAAAGCCTAAAAATGAATTTTAAACAGATGAAAAACAAGGTAAGGAGGTCGTGGATTACCTGGGGCTGACAATTTTCGATTCCAGCGGTTGAATTTTCTAGAATCTTCACGGGGAATTTTTTATCCAAAAGCTTTTTACTTTTCATTCTGCAACTGAACGGTAAAAATGAAATAGAAAAAGTCATTTTTATAAGTTTTTTCGAATGAATGAATTTTTAATTTGTTTATTTTTCACTTTAAAAGGGTATTTTTTGAAAGAATTTTTACTTATCTTAAACATGTATGTGTAATGTCTTGAGTTTTTGTGCAGAAACAGGATTTTTTAGGTGAAATGATCGTTTTTCAACAAAGAGCATACTTTTATCACTTTTTCGGACTCTTTCAAAAATTTTACGAAAAAGCGAAACCTTGGAGTCCTCTTTAAGCCCTTTTCAGACTCTCTAAATATGAAAAGATTGCCGAGTACTTGACTATTCGAACTCGTTAAAGCAAATGAACAGTCGTCCCTTCAGTATAAGTTTACCCCTTTTACGGATTGAAATGGACTATTTACGAAAAAGGTATACGTTGACTAAATACGGTCAATAGAGTTCTCTCCCGCATTATTTTATCCTTTTTCGGGCTCGAGAGACTAAATTGACGAAAAAGAACACCCATGGAGTTTTCTTAAGTTTTTCTTCTGACTCCCTAAAACTGAAAAACACCGAGTTTCTCCTATACTGGACTCGTTAAAACTTAACAGTAAAGGACCTGTTTAATTTTCAACAAGAACGAACCACTCCTTCTTAGGGTTCGAATTTTAAACTAAGTTGGACTCATCCGAAGGATGAGCTTATAACCAAGCAAATGTTATCCTCCTCAAGCTTGTCAAAAATAAAGAGGTACTTGCCAGAAATGGTGGGGGAAAAGAGAGAAAAATGGGCGTGTTTTTTGTATTTTAATCTTTAAAAACTCAATCAACCACTCTTGGACACGACACTTATATTCACCTGGGTTGGGAAATCTTTTGCCTAACAGTTAATCAAACCACATTGAAAGTTTTCAGCCGGTTTCTGGGTATTAGCTTTGGGTCAATTGTCACCAAGCCATCTGCAGTGTCGTTATGTGTCCAAGAGAACAGTTCAAATAAAACCATTCATCTCCAAAATTTTTGTCATCCATCTTTGACCATCCCTGAGTCAGTCCTTGCTAATATATTTTCAAAACTTGATCTATGATTTCGTGTTGTGGGCTTGCCTACGATAGATCGCTTTCTATCGACATCAACACACTATCTAGGAAGTTGATCCAGAAATCGTCAGTACCTTGAAATCTGCATGCCTTAATGGTAGGTTTCTCGCTTTCGACGACAGGTTGCATCATTGACCTTCGATCGAATGACTCCGTGACTTGTTCGACTTCAGCTTATTCATTCACATTTCATGGATTGTACTAAGTACTTTGAGAACCATTGACATTATTGGTGGTTTCTCTCACACTTGTTAACAGTTCACATCATTGACTGGTAATCACGTGGTTTCTACCATGTTCGACTTCGACACATTCATTCACATGGATAGAATCGTACTGGTTCGAGATGCGGAAATCAAGACCCTGGATCTAGTTTCCACCATCCAGGCTGCGAGGAATTTTGTTGTCATCTATACAGTAGACTATTGATAAACAGATGGCTGCGTCCATGCTGTGTCTACATATATCTGTACTATGATGTATTCAAAATCATTCCTGTATCAGAACGATTTCAGTTAGTTTATAGTTAGTTTTTATCTGAGTATGGGAATGCCTACCTCAGTGATGACATATATATGTATATATTTTGCATTGAATGTTTTTACAGGTTCCGACTGGGGTGTCCACGGGATGATCTTTGAAATGATAAAGTACTGCACTCTTCATATATGACAGACTACAGCTTCATCTATTCCAGACTTTGCACTTTAGGGGGCAATTTGTTACACTGAAAACTGTCACCTTGACATTCTGCTGATTGTATGAGCTCATTATTACTCATACTTCCTCCTTTTGCAAGTCCAATATACCAGCTCCTCATGTCAAGCTTCAAAATCAGAGAAAAATCCCTAAAATCCCCTAAGAATTGGTATCGCACTTTCCCTATGCATTCCCTGCGGTCCCGCACCTAAATCTCAACCTGCCTGCGGAACCATACCGCACGTTCTTTGTGTAATGGGTGCGGACCTCTGTAAAACATAAAAAGGCAAGAAAATGAAGATAAAAAGTGAATTCCAGGTGAATTCTAGAAGATTCTGGATGGGAATTTTCGGGAATGGATACGCTTTGAAGAGGTTCATGCATCCCTCACTTGATGGAGCTAACCCCTTGATATAAGGAGCTTATCCCTTTGAAGGAGGATTATATCCCTTCATATTTGGAATAAGAAACTTCCTCTTTTCCACTATAAAAAGAGGCCTTGGGTAGCCTCAAAGGGAGTTGAAGCTTATGAGATTTGAAGTTAAATGCTGTTGAGATTCAGACTTAGTTAACTAAGACTTTCTGTGAGGTTAAATCACTCATCTCCATTTGTCTTAGTTCAAGAGTGCAATGCTTGTCAAAGTAGAGGAGATTCCTGCTTCGGACCCCGGGAGGACCTGCACAACATCAAGGCACAGGTTGTAAAGGTTTTCTATCTTTGAAGTTAATACAAATATACTCATTTCTCTCATTAAATTGTCAATTCATGGTTTATTTCATAAATTCCTTGATCATTATGATAAGTATGATTTGTAATAATGTCTATACAGGTGCTGCTTAATCTTTTTGCTTGTTTGTGATTGCAGATATACGAGGAACGTTCTTTCAGTGCACGGGAAGGACTTCAACAAAATCAAGCAAGTGTTGGACATAAGGTAGGCCTTACACCCGTATAGTGTTTTTATAAATCTTATATTCTTAGAGAGAGATTAGTATAATTGGTTGTTTGTTGCTAGTTACCTTTTGTACTAGAGAGATCGGTCTTGTCCGCAAGACGGATTAATCTACACAACAAAATGAGATTGCCTTAATGTCACATATTCATGGAGCCACCACTCCATATGCCTCGACCATGTGGAGGTTGGCAGGTTTGTTGTAACATACCTCAAATATTTTTTTTTATTTTTTCATTTCGTCACTTTCTAACGATATAACTTTGATATTCTGTATATATATTTTTTTCTAATATTATGGCTATTAACTCAGCCTTTCAACTTTAATGTTCCTCCTTCCCTAAAATATTTATTTATTTAATTTTCCTGGAAACACTATTCTAAATCTCAACTTTCACTTTATTCACTATAGAGAAACGGATTAAAAAGTGATAAAATATTTATTATACTCTTCAGATTATTGATTCATATTAAATTTGAAAACAGGGCTTCAACATATATGATCAATACAACTAATAGATCTATATATATTTACTATCACATCTTTGTTTTATCACTTAATCTAATTTCCTTTTCATAAACCTTCATACAAACCTTTTTATAAACCTTTAGTGATTTTAGTACCATATTCATTCTTAACTTAAGTTAATACTTCCCATATTACCATACTAAAATCTATACTTTTTCTTGTATGTTAACAAGGTATAGACATATGATATAATCTACGTTAATAAAACTCCTATGGATCTTATGTAAGACTTAACTATATACATCACTTCTTATTGGAAAGTATATTTGATAACACATACCATGTATTATTAACATAAAAATATATGTACTAATATCGTTTGGATCTATGTAATAATGCATCGACCAACCCATATTACTATGGTCTTCTCATCGTTTGAGGCAGGTACTCTTTGTCTTAAATGTGTTATTCATACTCTGTGCATCAAGCCCCACAATCAAATAATTGTTTATTTTCCTTTACCATGATTCTGAACTCGCATTTATAATCTCATATGCTATTTTACATATAACGATTAATGGGATTGGGGTTTGTGTCTTATCAATTTAAATGATTTCAATTTATGGGAGAGTTGACGAATGGTCGACTCTTGTATGGTTGGATGTTTGTTTATGGTTTGTAAAACTCATCCCTATTAAATATATCGTTTCCATTCTATTCCACCTCTCATATCATTTATTTTCTCTGGTAATTCCGAACCAGTATGCCTTCAGCCAAGTATGCAAGCTAGGTTTCTTTGTGGTGCTTCCAGACTATAGACTTAATGTCTTCAACCTTACTCTCACAGGTAAGACTTATTTTTTTTACCCTTATCTGTTGAAACGCATTGAAAAATTATTTTTTTCTTATATGGTTGTGTATTTGGCCGAAGTTCAAATGATTATATTGTGAAATCTTTGTTGTTTCCTTGCTCTAAATATTTCTTTCCTGGTTATTTATCTGCTTTGGTTTAAAATGAGAAGTATGATGGCTCGGCTAGAAATATATTTTTACTGATAAATTCCATGATAGCCGAGAATATATATTGGGATTTAATTAGCAATAGTATTGCAAAGTTTGGATTCTTCGTATGATTTGTTTCCTGTTTCTATAAACATCCCGTTTGATTAATTTTCCAATGCTTACTTTGTAAATATCATGAGGTTTTTAAGTCATCTCTTTATTTGCGTTTAGTCTGAGGTTTTCCCAGAGAATCCAGACAATATTAATCTCTTTTCCATTTCGATTTCTTTCTCTATGCCTGTATACAATTATACTAATACTAGAGAAGGATTTTGTAACTTTCAATTACCCATCAGTCATTTTACTAATTTATTTCGAATTATTATTGGGATGAATGCATCGCTCATCTCAAAAATTTGACTCAATACTTGGATTATTGAATTGTCAAGGACTTCATCCCAGTTTTTCCCTTTTTGTAAGTATACGACTCTGTAACTCCACGAATAATTTGTTTATGATTATTCTATTTTATATCGCTTTTCTTGGCATTGACATTATTAATGTCAGATTCTCATTCATTATGAATGATATTCTTGTAGGGGTTTTTAACCTCGTTTGGTCTCGTTTTATCAGGTAAGAACTTATCTCTGATATAGAGTTTTCGTTTTTTTGTATTGGAGTCATATATATATATATATTCTCGTATTTTAACATTTTCCAATCTGTATTCATATACAGGTTGAGTCTATGATGGCTTCAATGTGAATATGATTTTAATATTATCCCAAAATGTTTTGGGACTTGGAGTTAAAACGAGATAGGGTTTTTCTCCATGATCTTCTTCAGATGTAATCTATACATTATATATATAATTTTTGGTTTTATTAATGTTGACTCTGTAAAAATAGTCAACGATTAAAGTTCATAACAATAAATTGTTATTTCCTTCCACTAACTCTGTTATTTAAGCCGAAATTCCACTTCGGTTGCTATCAGTATTAAACAGTGATTTATATTCATATATATATATATATATATATATATATATATATATATATATATAATCGTTATTAAATGTTAATCTCTATTTGCATATGTATAATTGTTTCATTTATAATTTGTTCTATTTGTCTAATGCCTAAAGTGAGGCATTTATGAACATAATTGATTTTTTTTCTTTTCTATATAAATTCAAAATGTTACTATATAGATATACATACATGTTAATGGTAGTGAATATCCAATTTAGTTTCATAAAAATTATTTTTCCTTCTTTGATATATATATATATATATATATATATATATATATATATGGATACTATCATAGTTGTTACAACTTTCTGGGTGTATATTTAAACTGAAAATTTTCTACTACTATCCTCAAGGTATAAATTTCTCTAGTAGGTTAGATTGTATATATACATATATATATTTAATTATATATCAGTTTGTAGAAGTTGTGCTATTATAGCTAGGTTGCAAAATTTTATTCTACAACAATCACTTCTCAATTTCTTTTACTGATATTTTTATTTTTTCATAACACAGAAACATACTAATTTATCTTATTGTCTTACTACACTTAATAGTGTAATACTGTATCATTTCCTGATTTTATTTTATAAGAACTATGTATACTTTTAAATCTTCCCTTCAAGATAGAATTTATAATTTATTTTCTTGTAATCATATAGGTTCTTATTGGAAGCAGTTAAGTAGAGGTTTATGTTTCATACTCTGTCTAATAAATTTTCAGTTTCTTTTTATGCATACAGAACTTTGTATTTCAAAAGAAGATTAAAGAAAAAAAATTACATATCTTGTGGGGATACATATATTTTCAGATTTAAACCAATATCGGTTTAGAGATTCTGATTGATATTTACCCATAGGTTTTTATTCCTGCAACTATACAGATTTTAGAGGATTATGTCCTCTGATAACTTCTGTTAAATGTAAGGATTTTTATACTATTATCAACATAAAATTAAATACCTTCATTCTAAATATCAATTTAAAATTTACTAACACAACTTGTAGCATAAGTTTATGATTTAAGTGTGCATACCACTTAATTACTATGACCATTCCTCCCAACCTTAGAGTTCTTCTGTCTCCAGAACTCACCCCCGAGCTGAGATCCTCTCCCAGAACAGACCAACCCCCCAATCTATTCTGGAGTAGCTTATTTAAGCTATGCACTCCCCAAAGCCTGTTTTTAATTCTGTGTCTAGAATTTCAGGATGCTTTTATTCCTATTTGCCTAGGCTTCTCTTATTTAGGGACTTTAAAGTTGCTTTCTACTTTTCCAACTTTTTACCTCTTCCCAACTACTTTCCTCATCATTGGGGAAATTTATATTTTTCCTCAAAAATCTAGATTAGAAATAAATTCTTTTAAGGCTTTTTGAAAATTTTTGTGAAAAGTCTTAACCTCTTTCAATAACCTCATGGATTGGGCAAGTGATCTCAAAAATCTCATTTGGTCATAGTGCACATAAAACATTTTATTTATTTTTCATAAATAATTAAATAGATCCACAAAATAATTATCCATTGGGTTCCACTCCCCTTTGGACTTAATTTTAATTGTCTGACTTGAAAAACATAAAACTAGGGGTGTTACATATTCCCCCTCTGAAAACAAACACCGTCCTCGGTGTTAACAGCTAACTACTCGAGTTCATTTTGAAAACAAATATGGATATTTTTCCGTCATCTCAGCCTCTATTTCCCATGTAGCCTCTTCTGCAGTAAAGTGTTTCCACTACACCTTTACTCTGGCTACTATTCTATTTCTCCATTCAATTTCTTCCCTCTCCAATATTTGAAGCGGATCTAGAAGGAACTCCCCTTCTGGTTCCACATGTATCACATTCCAATCAAAAATATGAGAAGCATCATGTACATATATTTTTAATAACGAAATATGAAACACATCATGAACTTTAAGATGGGGAGGTAAGGCCAGTTTATAAGACACTGATCCCACCATTTCTAACACCTCAAAAGGCCCACAGTATCTAGGAGACATTTTTGCACAACTTCTAGCATAAAGTGTGCTCTTTTTGGGTTTAATACACAGATACACATGATCACCCACTTTGAACTCTCGGTGCACTCTCTTCTTATCGGCATAGCTTTTCTGCCAATCTTGTGTTGTCTTGATGTTTCACTGTATTTGTTTGACAATCCTTTCCATTTCTTGTAGAGTATCTGGCCCAAGTACGACCTTATCTTCAGGTTGGTTCCAACTTAAAGGAATACGACACTTCCTTCCATAGAGTGATTCGAATGGAATCATTTTGATGGAGAATTGATAGTTGTTCTTATAAGAAAATTTGACTAAATGTAAGTAGTCTTCCCATCAATCACATACATTCTCAACATATCCTCCAAAATCTGATTTGTTCTCTCTGTTTGACCATCCGTCTAAGGGTGATAAGCAGTGCTAAAATTCAATTTAGTGCCCATGCCCCCAAACAGACCTTTCCAGAAGGCTGTTGTGAACTTAGCGTCTCTATCTGAAATAATCATCTTTGAGACCCTATGTAGCCTTACTATTTCTTTTAGGAACACATTTGCTACTTGGGCTATCACAAAAGTAGATTTTACAGGTATGAAATGTGTAGCTTTTGTTAAGGTATCTACCACTACCATCACTGAGTCATGCTGGTACTTTTTTTAGGGTAACCTAGTTATAACATCTATAGAAACAGTGTCCCACTTCCATTTTGAAATTGGTAAGGGGTTTAGAAGACCAATTGGATGTTGATGTTCAACTTTGACTAGTTTAAACTCCATGCATCTGGCTAAGTAGTTGGATATGTATTTTTTCATTCCTGTCCAAAACAATTTCCTTTCAAGGCTGTAATCATTTTCTGATATCTAGGATGTCCTGAATATGGTTGTTTATGATATTCGTCTAGGATTTATTTTTTTAAGGAATCCACATTGGGGATGTACAATCTGTTTCTATAGTAGATCAGCCCTTTCTGTTTTTGGGTGTATTTAGCCATTTCCTTTTTCAACATTTTCACTTGTAGATTCTCATAGTTGGGATCTTGATATGCTACCTTTTTAACTAATTCTTCTAAGTCAAAAATAGCACTACTCCCAATGTTATTTATGCTTTGACAAGAATTTATGCTTAGAGCATCATCAATTTTGTTTTCTTTTCCTTTGATATGTTTTATGTCCATATCAAATTCACTCAGAAAAGACAGCCATCTGGCTTGTCGAGCATTCAAATCTGTTTGAGAAAATAAATACTTGAGACTGATATGATCTGTCATCAATGTAAATTTTTTACCAGGAAGATAGTGTCGCCACATCTTCAAGGCATGAATTACAGCAGCCAATTCCAGATCATATACACTGAAATTCTACTCATGTTTCTTAAGTTTTCTAGATTCATATGAAATGACAAAATTCTATTGCAGTAGAACTCCTCCCAACCCCTCTCTACGTTCATTCGTACACAAGACAAACTCTTTATCTGGACCTGCAATATTCAATATAGGTGTTGTGGTATGCTGTAATTTCAGTTGTTCAAAGCTATGTTGGCATTTTTCATTCCACTCAAATTTGGTGCCTTTCCTCTGTAGTGAAGTTATGGGATATGCTATTGCAGAAATTATTTCCACAAACCTTCGATAATAAATTGCAATCCCCATAAATGACCTTACTACTGATACATCAGTAGGCACAGGCCACTCTCTTATGGCTTTTATCTTTTCAGGATCAACAAAAAATCCTTTTTCAGAAATGATATGGCCCAGATATTGAATTTTATCCTTATAAAATTCGCATTTTCTAAATTTGGCATATAAATAACTCTCCTTAAGAATATGTAACACAATTATAAGGTGTTCATTATGTTCTGATTCACTCTTTGAATATACTAGGATATCGTCTATGAAAACTAGTACGAATTTATCTAAGTATTTGTTCAAAACACTATTCATTAAGCACATAAAAGTGGTAGGGGCATTTGTCAAACCAAAAGGTAGGACTACAAATTCGTAGTGCCCATACCTGGTTTGAAAATTTTCTTTACTGATATCTTCCTCCTTAATTCTGAGTTGGTGATAACTAATCCTCAAGTCAATCTTAGAGAATACTGAAGCTCCTCTCACCTGATCAAAAAGGTCATCTATTCTAGGCAATGGGTACCTATTTTTGAATGTCAAATTATTCAGTTGATGGTATTCAATGCACATTATGAAGGTTCCATTGTTCTTTTTCACGAACAACACCGATGCTCCCCAAGGAGATAGACTCGGTCTGATGTAACCCTTATCCAAAAATTCTTGTAATTGCATTTTTAACTCCATGAGTTCAGGAGGGCTCATCCGGTAAGGGCTCTAGAAACTGGTGTTTCTCCTGGCACCAATTCATTTGAAGAATAAATCTCTCTTTTGGGGGGGATGATGAGGAATCTCATCTGGAAAAACTTCCTTAAATTCTCTTACCACTGGCAAAGTGTCTAGCAAGTTTTCTTCAGGTTGCTATCCTAATTCTTCAACATGTACAACATATACTTGATATCCTTTTCTAGCTATTCTTTTTAGCTGAAGGGTGGATATTTGCCTTACAGAAATAGGTTTCGGTTTCCCTTTTAGTGTGAATGGTTTTCCTTCATCATCTATACAGTGCAGAGTTTTGTCCCAACAATTCAGCATGGTCTTTTTCTTTTCTAGCCAATCCATTCCTGTCAATAAATCATAAGAACCTAATGGTAGAATGTTTAAATCAAATTCTGTTTGATATTCATTGAATTTAATAGCTGTTTTAGGTAGCTTATGAGTTACTTTGCGTTTAGTTCCAGTAGCTAATTGTACCAACCAAGGCTTTTGAAACTTTTCTGTTTTGAGTTTACATTTTTCTACAACTTGTGGACTAATATAACTCAAGGAAGCACCTGGATCAATTAAGATAGTAACTGATTGATCAGAGATTTTACCTTCCATCTTGACCATAGTAGACTAATGTTCGACTTGTCGGTTCTCCAAGGCTACACTGATAGTGGGTATGTTCCTTGCTATATCATTCACTGTGGTAGCTTCTCTATCTCTCAGAACCATTTGAATATTTCTTTGTGGACAGTCCCTCAACATATGAGGTTCTCCACAACCCCAACATTTCAAAGGCTCTCGCATTTTAATTTTTCCTTCATTCTTATTATCCCCATCTATTTTCTTTGAACCAACTTGCGATTGAGCAGTTTGACTTTCCTTTGGTTTGTTAAATTTCTTTCACTGATGATCCCTACCAAAGTTATTCAAGTAAGTTGTTTTCTATTTCTTTCCTTTGAATTCACCCTTGTTAATCCAACTTTTCCCATGTTCAGTCTTTCCTTTAAACTGCTGGTAGCATAATCTAACTTTCTTCACCACTTTGTGCATAGTTTTTGGATTATCGAACTCTATTTTATCCTTGTACACAATAAGCAAACAATTCAGAAACCTTTGCACCTTTTCTTTCTCTTCACGAATATAAGGAACATACCTTAACAGATTTCTAAACTTGGTGACAAACTCATCTATGGTGAGCTGTCCCAATCTGAGTTCGTGAAACTCCTTTGCTTTATCATCATAATAGCTTTCATTCAAATAATGGTTTTTAAACTTGACTTGGAAATCTTCCCAAGTCACTGTTTTTTCATCAATGGCATGAAAATTTTTTGTCTCCTCCCTCCACAAGGTAGCCTTACCTTGCAACTAGTAGATATCTAATCTGGCCTTCAGATTGATTTCATATTCGTATACCTAAAAATACTTAATCATATTCAACAGCCATGCCTCAGCATCTTCCTCCTTCTCTCCATCATAGGAGGGAGGTTTAATTTTTCAGAATTCACCTTGTAATTCCTTCTTCTGTTTAGACTAATGTATAGTAGTGTCATATTCCTCAGAATCATTTGAGAACCTGCCTTTCCTCCCCCTTTCAAAACCTTCACCTTCTTGGCTGTTCCGTGAAGTCAATTCTCTTATCATTTTTTCCTGCTCTTCACTGGCTAATGATAGCCTGTCATTCTGCCCTATTAGCTCGGCCATATCCTGTTGCAACTTGTGCAACATATCCATTAAAGGAGAATTGGGATCTGATGTATTATCTCTACCACCCAGATCGACATAGAGTTCATCGTCTTCAGCCATTGAATTTTCAGTTCAGTACCTTTGTACACTAAAACAAACCAACATCAGTAACAATATAAAATTTGTAGAAAATATTATTTCATGCAATGAGCACAACAACAGCCCAGCTTTTTCTAACATGGGCTCTGATACCATTTGTAGCATACCTCAAATTTTATTTTTATTTTTTTCATTTCATCGCTTTCTGACGATATAACTTTGATATTCTGTATATATATATTTTTCTAATATTCTGGCTATTAACTCAGCCTTTCAAATTTAATGTTCCTCCTTCCCTAAAATATTTATTTATTTAATTTTCCTGGAAGCACTATTCTAAATCTCAACTTTCACTTTATTCACTATAGAGAAACAGATTAAAAAGTGATAAAATATTTATTATACTCTTCATATTTTTTATTCATATTAAAGTTGAAAACAGGGCTTCAACATATATGATCAATACAACTAATTGATCTATATATATTTACTATCACATATTTTTTTTATCACTTAATCTAATTTCCTTTTTATAAACCTTCATACTAACATTTTTATAAACCTTTAGTGATTTTAGTACCATATTCATTCTTAACTTAAGTTAATACTTCCCATATTACCATACTAAAATCTATACTTTTTCTTGTATGTTAACAAGGTATAGACATATGATATAATATACTTTAATAAAACTCCTGTGGATCTTATGTAAGACTTAACTATATGCATCACTTCTTATTGGAAAGTATATTTGATAACACATACCACGTATTATTAACATAAAAATCTACGTACTAATATCGTTTGGATCTATGTAATAATGTATCGACCGACCCATATTACTATGGTCTTCTCGTCATTTGAGGCAGGTACTCTTTATCTTAAATGCATTATCCATACTCTATGTTTCGAGCCCCACAATCAAATCGTTGTTTATTTTCCTTTACCATGATTCTGAACTCACATTTATACTTTCATCTGCTATTGTACATATAACGATTAATGGGATTAGGGTTTGTGTCTTATCAATTTAAATGATTTCAATTTATGGGAGATTTGACGGATGGTCGACACTTGTATGGTCGGATGTTTGTTTAGGGTTTGTAAAACTCATCCCTATTAAATCCATCCGTTCCATTCTATTCCACCTCTACTATCATTTATTTTCTCTGGTAATTCTAAACCAGTATGCCTTCAGCCGAGTATGCAAGCTAGGTTTCTTTGTGGCACTTCCAGACTACAGACTTAACGTCTTTGTCCTTACTCTCACAGGTAAGACTTATTTCGTTTACCCTTATCTGCTGAAACGCATTGAAAATTTATTTTTTCTTATATGGTTGTGAATTCGACTAAAGTTCAAATGATTATATTCTGAAATATCTGTTGTTTCCTCGCTCTAAATATTTATTTCCTGGTTATTTATCTGCTTTGGTTTAAAATGAGAAGTATGATGGCTCGGCTGGAAATATCCTTTTATTGATAAATTCCATGCTAGTCGGGAATATATATTGGGATTTAATTAGAAATATTATTGCAAAGTTTGGATTCTTCATATGATTTGTTTCCTATGTCTATAAACATTCATTTTGATTAATTTTCCAATGCTTACTTTGTAAATCTTACGAGTTTTTTAAGTCGTGAGATTTACAAATTAAGCATTGGAAAATTAAGCAAAAGGGATGTTTATAGACACATGAAACAAATCATATGAATAATCCAAACTTTGCAATACTATTGCTAATTAAATCCCAATATATATTCCCGACTAGCATGAAATTTATCAGTAAAAATATATTTCCAGCTGAGCCATCATACTTCTCATTTTAAACCAGAGCAGATTAATAACTAGGAAAGAAATCTTAAGAGCAAGGAAACAACATATATTTCACAATATAATCATTTGAACTTCAGCCGAATACACAACCATATAAGAAAAAATAATTTTTCAATGTGTTTCAACATATAAGGGTAAACAAAATAAGTCGTACTTGTGAGAGTAAGGACGAAGACATTAAGTTTGTAGTCTGGAAGTGCCATAGAGAAACCTAGCTTCCATACTCAGCTAAAGGCATACTGGTTCAAAATTACCAGAGAAAATAAATGATAGGAGAGGTGGAATAGAATGGAAATGAAAAATTTAATAGGGATGAGTTTTACAAACCCTAAACAAACATCCGACCATACAAGTGTCGACCATTTTATATTGTTATATTTTTTTTGAAAATTTTATATTGTTATATTTTTTTTGAAAATTGTATACAGGCACAGAGAAAGAAATCGAAATGGAAAAGAGATTAATATTGTCTGGGTTCTCTGGGAAAACCTCAGACTAAACGCAAATAAAGAGCTGACTTAAAAACCTCATGAGATTTACAAAGTAAGCATTGGAAAATTAATCAAACAAGATGTTTATAGACACATGAAACAAATCATACGAAGAATCCAAACTTTGCAATACTATTGCTAATTAAATCCCAACATATATTCCAGAATAGCATGGAATTTATCAGTAAAAAGATATTTCTAGCCAAACCATCATACTTCTCATTTTAAACCAGAGCAGATAAATAACCAAGAAAGAAATATTTAGAGCAAGGAAACAACAGAGATTTCACAATATAATCATTTGAACTTTAGCCGAATACACAACTATATAAGAAAAAATAATTTTTCAATGCATTTCAACAGATAAGGGTAAACGAAATAAGTCTTACCTATGAGAGTAAGGGCGAAGACGTTAAGTCTATAGTCTAGAAGCGCCACAGAGAAACCTAGCTTGCATACTCGGCTGAAGGCATACTGGTTTGGAATTACCAGAGAAAATAAACGATAGGAGAGGTGGAATAGAATGGAAATGATGGATTTAATAGGGATGAGTTTTAAAACCCTAAACAAACATCCAACCATACAAGTGTCGACCATTCATCAACTCTCCCATAAATCAAAATCATTTAAATTGATAGGACACAAACCACAATCCCATTAATCGTTATATGTACAATAGTATAAGAGATTATAAATGGGAGTTCAAAATCATGGTAAAGGAAAATAAAAAATGATTTTAATGTGGGGCTTGAAACACGAAGTATGGATAACACATTTAATAAAAAGAGTACCTGCCTCAAACGACGATAAGACCATAGTAATATGGGTCGGTTGATACATTATTACATAGATCCAAACGATATTAGTACATAGATTTTTATGTTAATAATACATGGTATGTGTTATCAAATATACTTTCCAATAAGAAGTGATGCATATAGTTAAGTCTTACATAAGATCCATAGGAGTTTTATTAACATAGATTATATCATATGTCTATACCTTGTTAACATACAAGAAAAAAGTATAGATTTTAGTATGGTAATATGGGAAGTATTAACTTAAGTTAAGAATGAATATGGTACTAAAATCACTAAAGTTTTATAAAAAGGTTTGTATGAAGGTTTATAAAAAGGAAATTAGATTAAGTGATAAAACAAAGATGTGATAGTAAATATATATAGATCAATTAGTTGTAATGATCATATATGTCGAAGCCCTGTTTTCAACTTTAATATGAATCAATAATCTGAAGAGTATAATAAATATTTTATCACTTTTTAATCTGTTTCTCTATCGTGAATAAAGTGAAAGTTGAGATTTAGAATAGTGCTTCTAGGAAAATTAAATAAATAAATATTTTAGGGAAGGAGGAACATTAAAGTTGAAAGGCTGAGTTAATAGCCAAAATATTAGAAAAATATATATATATACAGAATATCAATGTTATATCGTCAAAAAGCGACGAAATGAAAAAAATAAAATAAAAAAATTTGAGGTATGTTACAACAACCCTACCAACCTCCACATGGTCGAGGCATATGGAGTGGTGGCTCCATGAATATGTGACATTAAGGCCATCGCATAAGGTAGAAAAAAAATTCATCTCCAAAAATTTCTAAGGTTTTTTCAGTGTGAGGTTGGCAATTTCTTTGTGTTTGAGAGTGGTATGTCAAGGTGTGTTGGTGTTGAGCTCGGTGGGTCAGCAAAGGCGATAGGCTTTGTAGTTTAGCACTGGCCTCCAGTATCATTGTTTTTGGAATTATATTTAACATCATGCATCAATATTTAGTTACCCTAGCATAGTGTGAATGCTAAGGTAACTAAATTCAAATTTGGGAAAATTGAGATATCCAAAATTAAAATCATAGATTGCTACTTAGTTTACAAAAAAAAAAAAACAACATATAAAAAGCTCTTAGAATGAAAATAAAAATAAATAAAAGAAAAATACTATCTATTTAAGTGGGCCTAATCATTAGGAATATGTCTTTCTTCTTTTATATAAGAGGTTATGGATAATTTGGACATTCTCGAGTCCAAGTTTGAAGCAAGGATTGACACTCTAGAAAATTTAGCATATTGTCGATCACTTGGTCTGTCAACTCTTTTAGCCTTGGACGACTGTTGAAGATGTAGCTACTAGGCAAAGAATTCAGAGCGAAATTGAACACAATATTGACGTGATCGGTATACATGCTTACATCTTGTGCACAAGTGCTTTCAAAGATGTATTTATTAATAATCATGGCATACAACAAGTGTTTTCCACTGAAAGAAGTGTCCCCTAATTTTGGATGAAAGATCGCATAGTTCAGAATTAGATTCAAACAATTTATCCACTTGTAATAGCCAAGCAAAAATATAACTCTCATAACATCGGTGCCATATCTAGCACAAAGCTGACACAAACTCTTCAAAACCTTCTCTAGTGCAGGGGATCAATCACTGTATTCTTCATCAACCCTAATGTATGTGGATTATTATTCGTATCTGTTTATGTTGGATCATAGTAGAAATAGTCAATCAGAACTTGCATTGATTTGCGCAATGCAGGGCCAGCTGTCCATTGATCAAATCTATGACTACTATACGCATAGGCTATATCTACATAGTAGATGAGATCAACACCGGGCGTCGCTGGATCTTCGAGGATGTGATAGAACAATACACTAATGATGTGATGTATCCACTTAGTTGCTACACTTCTTCCTCGAATGAGGATGTCTCAATATTTACACTCTCGCACATAAGAGACATGTAGCTAGCGTACCACTCTGGAGGCCTCATCTATGTGCATTGTGATGTGGGTACTCCCACATTATTTTTAGCATCATGCATCAATATTTCAGACTCTCTGTTGAGCTTCCTTCCATCTATATATGTATCTTCATCAGTGGGTGCATCCACTTTCTTCTCCTCTATTTTTTGTTTCTTCACAACATATTGAGGTTCTTCCTTTGGAGCCAAAATCTCCTCAACTCCATGCAATTGAATCTCCCTCCCAAGGGAATATCTAATGGATTTATATTCATCAAAATTCACATCTCTAAGAACCACTATGATCCCGTGAGATGGAAATTACACCCAATAGTTGTGAGGCGTATTATTGTACCCCAAAAATATTCCCAACTTTGTTGTTGGTTCTATATTTTTTTCGTGCATCCTTGATCACATGATAGTAAATTGATGAACCAAAAATATTGAAGTGTTCCACATCTAGTTTCTTTCTGGAAAAGTCTTCCTTTGGTGTAATCTCATCGAGAATATGATGAGGACATATTTTATGCACATATACTTATATGTTCCATGCTTCAGCCCACAAGTGCAACAATAAGCTCTTATCATGCAACGTCTCTCATGAAACTCTCAAAATATTTATGTTCTTTCTATTTGCAACCCCATTTTTTTGTGGGTTATGAGGTGCTATCAACTCCGGTCAAATTCCTTTGTAAGCACAAAGTTTATTAAATTCAATCAACATATATTCTCCACTATTGTCGCACCTCATATCCTTCATTTTCCTCCCCATGTCTTCATTAATAAGTCCTTTGAACTCACACAATTTTGAGAATGTTTAGTCTTTCTTCTAAATGAAGAATATCAAAAACTTATGTGTGAAATCATCTATAAAAATCATATAATACCCATGTTTGGCCATTCAGACTCTTGAGAATGTTCCATGCACATATAAGTGAACTCTTTTAGGATTGTTTGCGCTCGAATGTCCTTATTATGAAAGGTGGCTTCAGTCTACTTCCATAATGTACACAATTTTCATGTATCACGCTTCTCAAGTGAACCCTTGGGAGGTCCTATGAATCTGTTGCATTATATTCAAAGTGCCATGGTGAAAATGGCCAGATTTCCTATTCCATAATTCAATGATGTGTTAGCTCTACACTTTCTCTGCTTTCGTTCTCAAAGAAACATATTATTCTGCATCTAATTTGTGGAGGTATTTACTCAAACTCTGATCCACTTCACTTGTCCTATGGCGATGTCAAGAAGGAACACATTTCCTTTTCTAAATATGACATCATAGCCATGGTATTTCAACATACCAGCTAAAAAAAAATTCAAATGAGGACTTAACAGTGGAGGTAGGCCACTGTCTTGGTTGTTTGTGTGAAATATTGTTGTCTTTCGCTATGAGGTAGGCCACGGTATTCATACAATTTTTGATGATCTATTCGATGGAATATCCACAAAAATGCAAGGATATATATTAGCAACATATTATAAGCTTAAGTTCTCTTACAACCCCAAAATAGTTTCCAAAAACATTCAATTTTAGAAAATTATTTTCATTAAAGATAAATAAAATTTTTTAAACAATATCCTCACATGAAAAATCTATAAAAATATACTTGTAATAAAGGATAAAATTTTTAATGTGATATTTTAATTTTTATGTTAGAAAAATAGATAAATAATAAATGTTTTTAATATTTTTTAAATATATGGTTAAATTTTGAAAGAGGAATGTGATTTTTTTTTATGTAATAAAGATATTTTTTAATAAAAGAAGTTGAAACATTTGAAATGTTATCGATTATTTGAAAAAAAAAAATTTAAGTAAAAATGGAAATAAAATAAAACAAAAAAAATTAAAAACTAAAAAAATGTATTAATTAAATTTCACTAGCAATATAAAAAAACTAAAATAAAATCCATTTATAATAATTTTCATTTTATCAAAATATTGTAATAAATATGTTTATTTAAAATGAAGCAGTTTAATTACCCTCAATTGGGGTGTAAGCAGGAGAGCACTGACATCATCATGAGTTAATAGGGGTCTTCTCGAGGTACAACCCCACCAACCTCCACATTCTTGAGGCATATGGAGTGATGGCTCCATGCATGTGTGGAATTAAAGCCATCACATAAGGTGGTGATAACATTCATCTCTGGAATTTTCTAAGGTTTTATGGGTGTGAGGTTGGCAAGCACTTTGCGTTTGAGAGTGGTCTATCAAGGTTTCTTGGTGTTGAGCTCAGTGGGTTAGTGAAGGCACCGGTCTTTGTAGGTTGGCGCAAACTTCGGTCTCGGCTTCTCCTCATCCAAGTACAGGGGTATGTGGCATGCTATCTTTTTTATTCCCCCATGCATTGTTTGTATCATTTGTTTGGCTTGTCTAGCTCAAAGTCATCAGTGTTTTAGAGGAGGATGGGCTCCATGCAAATACATGAAAATACGTGGGAATCAAATTAGGCCCTTATGTCATCTACTTTATCAATGTTTGTAATTTTTGGGGTTTTTTCATCAAGGAGGGAGCTATATGGTCGGGAGTCAAATTCAGGGGTAGGGATATGTGATTATCTACTATCATGGTCTCAATCCCACATGGATATGGGTGTTTCCTGTCTCGATTGTGTTTCTGGGTGTTGGTTCTCTATATTTTTTCAGTAAGGGCCTGTGTTTTTCTGTTGGAAGTTTTGGAGCGGGTTAAGCCTTTGTGAGGTCTATGGTCTCCATCTCTATTGGGACTTCATATACACTTTGATGTGTTGATGGGTTACGTCCTTGTGGGTTATATAATTAGATATGAAAAATAATACCGAGGAGTAATATATATATATATATATATATATATATATATATATATATATATATATATATATATATATATATATATATATATACATTTATATCAGTACAAAATCATATAAAATGAATATGATATTTTGGATATGTGTATAAATCAAAAAGTAAACTCAGATAATTATTTTTATTAAGAAATAGTAATACAGATTATAAATATCGTACCAAAATTTTACAGTCCACATGTAGTACATTGTACAGTTAAAATTTTATATAGGAAAATGTTCCATAAGTAAATATATTAACTCTGTATTAAAATGGTTGTGAGGCTCAGAAGGCAACGAATGGAAAAATGTATAACAATAACATTTAAATTTAAGCACCATGGTAACAAAGTAGTATTACTTGATAATGAGTATATCAATGGACCTGTTTAGAGAAAACAGAGTCAAAGTCCAAGAAGATAAATAGACAAGAACTAGAGAAATTATCTACATCAACGTATAGAAGAGGGACGGGGGATTACCTACATCATACATACAATAAAAGTGAATTTAAAATGAGGAAATTCAAAATAAAATTATCTACGCCCACTAATAATAAAAATCCGAGTAAGACTATAACCATTACCTAAACAAATCCAAAAACTAGTAAGATTAGCATTTAGTGGTATCACAGAAATAAAATCAACTTGGTTTAAATGCATGGGGTACCATTTAAACCCTCTACAAAACGAGTTTGGGGTAATCGAAGAGTACCCATAAGAAAAATACCATTAACAAAATGATAAAACAAGTGGAAAGAATACACAGTAGAAATAAGATTTCGAACTGGGGTTTCAATACTCCCAAAGGTTTAGGAAAATGAAATAAAATGTAACAATGCTCATTGAAAATCTTACTTGAGTTTTAAAATGGAAAGAAGATCCATTAATGTGGAGAATTCTTGATGGAAATACGCCCTATACTCTGCCATGGGGGCCTCATAAAACACAGAGAATGTGTTATAAAAACAACTGTGGGAGATGAATAGAGTACACATGTATTATAAAAACAATAATAATCCACTGTGGGAGATTAATAGCGTATGCTCCTTAAACAAATTACTTGCAGGGATAACCCATTTGAATAATAGTATGCAAATCAAGCATAGCAAAAAATATAAATTATGAAATGTTGTGTAAAAGCTTCAAAGATGAAGCAAAGATAAATGACTTACCTTATGAACGAGGTCACGGCCAAATAAACTAAATTATACACCAAGAGAGAAAACCCTTCATCGTTTTTCAGAGCGAAAGTTGAAGAAACTCCAGTATGAGTGCAAGGGTTTGATAAAATGAGGAGAAAATAGAATGTAACTCATGAACAATGAATATTTAATACCAAACCGATGATCAAAAAACCCTAAAGATCTCAACCATACAGGTGTCTCAATTTTCTTTGATCATATTGTTTTAGTTGAGAGAATCGATGTTAATTTAATTAAAGGAGTAATTAAATTCATTCCATGTACATCTCATTAATACACAGATACCAAACTATCCACCATATCTATATGAATTGTACGCAAGATCCTAAGGTTTTTAAGGGAAACGAAATTTGCGTGTAATAGATATCAAACCAAAAATTGAGAGTAAGAGAAATTAAATACTGAATTGAAGTAGGGTGTACCAACTGGCATAATAGTCGACACATGAAAATACCTGAAGCCTCATAAATGAGAACCATTAATATCATACAAATCATATTCAATGTGTATGGTAAAGTCATTTCAAATTTGTTGATATAGTCTATGGTTGACATCGTTAAGGATAATACGAATTATCCACTAACATATGATACATGTTTGATATATGTAAAGGGCAACATATATGAAAATTAAATCATTATAGTTATCATATATGTATAGTATTACATATATAGATACAACCAGAGATCAAATGTAATGTGTCAATGTAGTGATAAAGTTAGATATTTAAATGAGGTTTATATTGGTAAAAGAGAAATATGAAGGGATCAAATTAACTTATAATGAAATGTAAATTTCATTAATTATAATAGTAAGTCCATTTGAAAAATAGAATTTATAATTATGGAAGAAAAATAAAATTTTCTTCTATATATTATGAGGTAAAGGGATTTGTCAAAAATAAATGAAAGTAACTATTAAAGATATGTCGTCGAAAAATGACGAAAGAAAAAAAAAATTTGGGTATATTAGAAGTGGTATCAGAGCTCATGTTAGAAAAACTGGGCCGTTGTTGTTGTGCTCACTATATAAATTCATATTGTTATTTTTTTTGAAAAAAAAAATGTTGCTGATGATTGTTTTGTTTTATTGTGTACAAAGGTACTGAACTGAAAAGTCAATGGCTGAAGGAGATGAACTCTATGTTGATCTGGGTGGTAGGGATAATACACTAGATCCCAATGCTCCTTTAATTGCCATGTTACATAGGATGCAATGGGATATGGCTAAGCTAAGAAGCCAGAATGACAAGATATCCTTAGCCAGTGAGGAGCAGGAAAATTTGATAAGAGAACTAACTTTACGGAATAGCCAAGAAGGTGAAGGTTCCGAAACAAGGAGGAAAGGCAGGTTCTCAGATGATTCTGAGGAATATGACACTACTATACATTAGTCTAAATAGAAGAAAGAATTACAGTGTGAATTCTGAAAAATTAAACCTCCCTCCTATGATGGAGAGAAGGAGGAAGATGCTGAGGCATGGCTGTTGAATATGACTAAGTATTTTGAAGTCTACGAATATGAAAGTAATCTGAGGGATAGATTAGCTATCTACCAGTTGCAAGGTAAGGCTACCTTATGGTGGGAGGAGACAAAAATGGTTCATGCCATTGATGAAACAACAATGACTTGGGAAGATTTGCAAGTCAAGTTTAAAAACCGTTATCTGAACGAACGCTATTATGATGATAAAGCAAGGGAGTTTCATGAAATCAGATTGGAAAAGCTCACCATAGATGAGTTTGTCACCAAGTTTACAAATCTGTTAAGGTATGTTCCTTATATTCATGAAGAGAAAGCAAAGGTGCAAAGGTTTTTGAACTGTTTGCCTACTGTGTATAAGGAGAAAATAGAGTTCGATAATCCAAAAACTATGGACGAAGTGGTGAGGAAAGCTAGATTATGCTACCAGCAGTTTAAAGGAAAGAGTTAACATGGGAAAAGCTGGATAAAAAAGGGGGAATTAAAAGGAAAGAAATAGAAACCAGCTTACTTGAAGAAATTTGGTAGGGATCATCAACGAAAGAAATTTAACAAACCAAAGGAAAGTCAAATTGCTTAGTCTCAAGTTGGTTCAATGAAAATAGATGAGGATAATAAGAAGGAAGGAACAGTTAAAATGTGGGATCCTTTGAAATGTTGGGGTTGTGGAGAACCTCATCTGTTGAGGGACTGTCCACACAGAAATATTCAGATGGTTCTGAGAGATAGAGAAGCTACTACAATGAATGATATATCAAGGAACATACCCACTATCAGTGTAGCCTTGGAGAACCGACAAGCGAAACATCAGTCTACTATGGTCGAGATGGAAGGTAAAATATTTTATCAATCTATTACTATCTTAATTGATCCGGGTGTTTCTTTGAGTTATATTAGTCCACAAGTTGTAGAAAAATGTAAACTCAAAACAAAAAAGTTTCAATAGCCTTGGTTGGTACAATTAGCTACTGGAACTAAACACAAAGTAACTCATAAGCTACCTAAAACAGCTATTAAATTGAATGAATATCAAACAGAAGTTGATTTAAACATTCGTCCATTAGGTTCTTATGATTTATTGATAGGAATGGATTGGATAGAGAATAAAAAGACCATGTTGAATTGTTAGGAAAAAACTATGCACTACATAGATGATGAAGGAAAACCATTCATACTAAAAGGGAAACTGAAACCTATTTCTGTAAGGAAAATCTCCCCCCTTCAGCTAAAAATAATAGCTAGAAAAGGATATCAAGTATATGTTGTACATGTTGAAGAATTAGGACAGCAACCTAAAGAAAACTTGCTAGACACTTTACCAGTGGTAATAGAATTTAAGGAAGTTGTTCCAAATGAGATTCCTCATCTTCCCCCTAAAAGAGAGATTGATTTTTCAATCGAATTGGTGCCAGGAGCAACAAAAGATTCTAGAGCCCCTTACCGGATGAGCCCTCCTGAACTCATGGAGTTAAAAATGAAATTACAAGAATTTCTAGATAAAAGATACATTAGAATGAGTGTATCCCCTTGGGGAGCACCAGTGTTGTTCATGAAAAAGAAGGATGGAACCTCCATAATGTGCATTGACTACCGTCAACTGAATAAGTTGACAATCAAAAACAGGTACCCATTGCCCAGAATGGATGACCTTTTTGTCTAGGTGAGAGGAGATTCAATATTCTCTAAGATTGACTTGAGGACTAGTTATCACCAACTCAGAATTAAGGAGGAAGATATCAGTAAAACAACTTTTCGAACCATGTATGGACACTACGAATTTTTAGTCCTACCTTTTGGTTTGAAAAATACCCCTACCACTTTTATGTTCTTAATGAACAATATTTTGGACAAGTACTTAGATAAATTCGTAGTAGTGTTCATAGATGATATTCTAGTCTATTCAAAGAGTGAGGCAGAACATAATGAAAACCTTAGAATTGTGTTACAGATTCTTAAGGAGAATCAGTTATATGCCAAGTTTAACAAATGTGAATTTTGTAAGGATAAAATTCAATATCTGGGCTTTATCATTTCTGAACAAGGATTGGCTGTCGATCCTGAAAAGATAAAAGCCATAAGGGACTGGCCTGTGACTACGAATGTATTAGAAGTAAGGTCATTTATGGGGATTTCAGGTTATTATTGAAGGTTTGTGGAAAGAGTTTCTGCAATAGCATATCCTCTAACTTCACTACAGAGGAAAGTCACCAAATTTGAGTGGAATAAAAAATGTTAACATAGCTTTGAATAATTGAAATTAAAACTTACCACAACACCTATACTGAATATTGCAGATCGTGATAAAGAGTTTGTCGTGTGTATGGATGCATGTAGAGAGGGTTTGGGAGGAGTTCTACTGCAAGAGAATTCTGTCACTGCATATGAATCTAGAAAACTTAAGAAACATGAATAGAATTACAGTGTATATGATCTGGAATTGGCTGTTGTAATTCATGCCTTGAAGATGTGGCGACACTATCTTCTTGGAAAAAAATTTACATTGACAACAGATCATATTAGTCTCAAGTATTTCTTTTCTCAAACAGATTTGAATTCTTGAAAATCCAGATGGCTGTCTTTTTTTAGTGAATTTGATATGGACATAAAACATATCAAAGGGAAAGAAAACAAAATTGTTGATGCTCTAAGCAGAAATGCTTGTCAAATCATAAACATTATTGGGAGTAGTGTTAGTTTTGACTTAGAAGAATTAGTTAAAAATGTAGCATATCAAGATCCCAACTATGAGAACCTACAAGTGAAAATGCTGAAAAAGGAAATGGATGAATACACCCAAAACCAGAAAGGGTTGATCTGATATAGAAACAGATTGTGCACCCCCATTGTAGATTCTTTAAAAAAAGAAATCCTAGATGAATATCATAAACACCCATATGCAGGACATCCTGGATATCAGAAAATGCTTACAGGCTTGAAAAAGAAATTGTTTTGGCTAGGAATGAAAAAATATGTAGCCAACTACTTAGCTAGATGCATGGAGTGTCAACTAGTCAAAGTTGAACATCAGCATCCAGCTAGTCTTCTAAACCCCTTACCAATTGCAGAATGGAAATGGGACACTGTTTCTATGGATTTTATAACTGGGTTACCCAAAACAAAGTACCAGCATGACTCAGTGATGGTAGTGGTAGATACCTTAACAAAAGCTGCACATTTCATACCTGTAAAATCTATTTTTGGGACAGCCCAAGTAGCTAATGTGTTCCTAAAAGAAATAGTAAGGCTACACGGGGTCCCAAAGATGATTATTTCAGATAGAGATGCTAAGTTCATAGCAGCCTTCTGGAAAGGTCTATTTGGGGGCATGGGCACTAAATTGAATTTTATCACTAATTATCACCCTTAGATGGATGGTCAAACGGAGAGAAAAAATCAGATTTTGGAGGATCTGCTGAGAATGTATGTGATGGATAGGCCATCAAAATGGGAAGACTACTTACATTTACTTGAATTTTCTTATAATAACAGCTACCAATCCTCCATCAAAATGATTCTATTTGAAGCACTCTATGGAAGAAGGTGTCGTACTCCTTTAAGTTGGAGCCAACCTGAAGATAAGCTAGTACTTGGGCTATATACTCTACAAGAAACGGAAAGGATTTTCAAACAAATACAGAGAAACATCAAGACAACACAAGATCGACAGAAAAGCTATGCTGATAAGAAGAGAGTGCACAGAGAGTTCAAAGTGGGTGATCATGTATATTTGTGTATTAAACCCCAAAAGAGCACACTTTATGTTGGAAGCTGTGCAAAATTTTCTCCTAGATACTGTGGGCCTTTTGACGTGTTAGAAAGGGTGGGACCAGTGGCGTATAAACTGGCATTACCTCCCCATGTTGAAGTTCATGATGTGTTTCATGTTTTGTTATTAAAAATATATGTACATGATGCCTCTCATATTTTTGATTGGAATGTGATACAGGTGAAACCAGAAGGGGAGTTCCTTCCAGAGTCGCTTCAAATATTGGAGCGGGAAGAAATTGAATTGAGAAATCGAATAGTAGCCAGATTAAAATTGCAGTGGAATCACTTTACTGCTAAAGAAGCTACTTGGGAAAGAGAATCTGAGATGATGGAAAAATATCCATTTTCATTTTCAAAATAAAATCTAGTAGTTAGCTATTAACACTGAGGACAGTGTTTGTTTTCAGAGGGGAATATGTAACACCCCTAGTTTTATGTTTTTCAAGTTAGACAATTGAACTTAAGTCCAAAGGGGAGTGGACCCCAATGGATAATTATTGTGTGGATATAGTTAATTATTTATTTATGAAAAATAAATAAAATGTTTTGTGTGCACTATGACCAAATGAGATTTTTGAGATCACTTGCCTAATCCATGAGGTTATGGAAAGAGGTTAATACTTTCCCCAAAATCTTTCAAAAATCCTTGAAAGAATTTATTTCTAATTTAGATTTTTGAGGAAAAATCTAAATTTCCCCAATGATGAGGAAAGTAGTTGGGAAGAGGTAAAAAGCTGGAAAAGCAAAAAACAACTTTAAAAGTCCCTAAATAAGGGAAGCCTAGGCAAACAAGAATAAAAGCATCCTGAAATTATGGATGCAGAATTAGAAACGGGATTTGGGGAGAGCATAGCTTAAATAAGCTACTCTAGAACAGATTGAGGTTGGTATGTTCTTAGGAGTATCTCAGCTCGGGGGTGAATTCTTGAGATAGACAAATTCTAAGGATGGGTGGATTCGTCATAAAACCATATTGGTATGCATGTATGATTTATGAATTTTTGTTTTATATGTTTAATGAGTATATTTTATCATTATTATGTGAACTAGAAAAATTTTAGTTGACATGTGGAGCACAGTAAATTCCTACATTTAATAGAATATAATTGAAGAAGCTACTCCTCCATTATCTGTATAGTTGTAGGAATATATTTACCATTGGGAAATATCATTCAGAATTTCAAAACCAATACTAGTTTAAATCTGAAGATACATTTTAAATCCCAAAGGCCACTATTATGTGAGCTACCTGTAAACTATAACTATATCTAGAAAAATTGATTTAAATTAATAGAGAATTCAAGTTTCAGATATAGCTATCATTATTCTGTATTAAATAAAATACTTATATCTCTTATTACTGAAAGAAAATTTTCAGAATTATAATTAAAGTGCTGATGGGTAGAGTACAGTTATAAATCATATTTTTATTCAAAAAACTAATGAAAATCTTAATATAAAGTCTTATTGGAATAAAAACAAAACTGGAAAAATATTTTAAATTAACCAGCATTATTCCAATCTAAAGAAATAAAAACCATAATACTAGTCATTATTGAAGAAAAATAGAAAGACGACAAGAAAGTAGATGAAAGTATATACCTATGAATATACTATTTAATTACACAAATTAGATGATTTATACTCTTAAGAATTAAAAGAGTTGAATCCTTATTATTCTCTCTAACTATTCTAAATCATGATATATTATAAGATGTGATTTCATTAAATTCAACTATTTACATGACAATGTAAATTTTGCTAGCTGGAAATTATACTCGGTATATAAGTGATGACATGTAAATAAGTGAGAGAAATTTCTGAGTATATAAGTCTCTATAATCAGAGATAAATGTCTACAGTTTATACCATAATTATCATTAGCGGAAATTGCGGAAATTGAATTTCATATAATTAGATATGCAAAATAATACCAAGGATTAATATATATATATATATATATATATATATATATATATATATATATATATATATATATATATATATAGGTAAAAATAATATATATATACATTTATATCAGTTCAAAATCATATAAAATGAATATGATATTCTGGATACGTGCATAAATCAAAAATTAAACTCAGATAATTATTGTTATTAAGAAACTATAATACGGATTATAAATATCATACCAAAATTTTACACTCCACATCTAATATATTGTACAGTTAAAATTTTATATAGGAAAATGTTCCATAAGTAAATATATTAACTCTGTATTAAAATGGCCATGAGGCTCAGAAGGTAATGAATGGCCAAATGTATAACAATAACATTTAAATTTAAGCACCACAGTAATAGAGTAGTATTACTCGATGATGAGTATATCAACCGACCTGTTTAGAGAAAACGGAGTCAAAGTCCAAGAAGATAAATGGACAAGAACTAGAGATCTTCTCTACATCAACGTATAGAAGAGGGATGGGGAATTACCTGCGTCATACATACAATAAAAGTGAAGTTAAAATCAGGAAATTCAAACTAAAATTATTTACGCCCACTGATAATAAAAATCCGAGTAAGACTATAACCATTACCTAAACAAATCCAAAAACTAGTCAGATTAGCATTCGGTGGTATCACAGAAGTAAAATTGACTCGGTTTAAATGCATGGGGTACCATTTAAACCGTATAAAAAATGAGTTTGGGGTAATCGAAGAGTACCCATAAGAAAAATACCATTAACAAAATGATAAAACAAGTGGAACGAATGCATAGTAGAAATAAGATTTCGAACTGGGGTTTCAATACTCCCAAAGGTTTAGGAAAATGAAATAAAACATAACAATGCTCATTTAAAATCTTACCTAAGTTTTAAAATGGAAAAGAAGATACATTAATGTGGAGAATTCTTGATGGAAATATGCCCTATACTCTGCCATGGCAGCCTCATAAAACATAGATAATGTGTTATAAAAACAACTGTGGGAGATTAATAGAGTACGCATGTATTATAAAAACAATAATACTCCACTGTGTGAGATTAATAGCATATGCTCCTTAAAGAAATTACTTGCAGGGGTAACCCATTTGAATAATAGTATGAAAATCAAGCATAGCGAAAAATATAAATTATGAAACGTTGTGTAAAAGCTTCAAAGATGAATTACAGATAAATGACTTACCTTATGAACGAGGTCACGGCCAAATAAACTGAATTATACACCAAGAGAGAAAACCCTTCATCGTTTTTCAGAGCGGAAGTGGAAGAAACTCTAGTATGAGTGCAAGGGTTCGATAAAATGAGGAGAAAATAGAATGTAACTCATTAACAATGAATATTAAATACCAAACCAATGATCAAAACCCTAAATATCTCAACCATACAGGTGTCCCAATCTGCTTTGATCGTATTGTTTTAGTCGAGAGAATCGATGTAAATATAATCAAAGGACTAATTATATTCGTTCCATGTACATCTCATTAATATACAGATACCAACTATCCACCATATATATACAAATTTTATGCAAGATCCCAAGGTTTTCAAGGGAAACAAAATTTGTGTGTAATAGATGTCAAACCAAAATTCGAGAGTAAGATAAATTAAATACTCAATTGAAGTAACGTGTACCAACTGGCATAATAGTCGACACATGAAAAGACTTGAAGCCTCGTAAATGAGAATCATTAATATCATACAACTCATATTCAATGTGTATGGTAAAGTCACTTCAAATTCGTTGATATAGTCTATGGTTGACATCGTTAAGGATAATACGAATTATCCACTAACATATGATACATGTTTGATATATGTAAAGGGAGACATATATGCAAATTAAATCATTATAGGTATCGTATATGTACAGTATTACATATATGTAGAGTATTGCATATATAGATATAACTAGAGATCAAATGTAATGTGTCAATGTAGTGATAAAGTTAGATATTTAAATGAGGTTTATATTAGTAAAAGAGAAATATGAAGGGATCAAATTAATTTATAATGAAATGTAAATTTCATTAATTATAATAGTAAGTCCATTTGAAAAATAGAAGTTATAATGATAGAAGAAAAAGAAAATTTTCTTCTATAGATTATGAGGTAAAGGGCTTTGTCAAAAATAAATGAAAGTAACTATTAAAGATATATCGTCAAAAAATGACAAAAAAAAAAAAAAAAAAAAAAAATTGGGTATATTACATAAACTATCTATGGATTTATTAAATAATTACTCTTTACCTTCACCATGGTAAACCATCTATGGATTTATTAAATAATTACTATCCATGGATTTATTAAATAACTAATATTTACAACATGGTTAATGTATGCATACATATTCATAAAAAAAAAAACTCTTCCAAGAATATCAATCTGTGGAAACTTTTCTCTTTTCTTCTTTACCACACATGAAAATTTCATATTTTAGGAGTTACCCACTTTAACCTATATTAATTTTCAAGAAAAGAACTTGGATTTCTTATGATTTCATTTTTAAGAACTCTGACTTATTAAGCCTTGTTTTCATTTGTGAAAATACATGTTCTTGGTTCTCAAAAGAAAAACTAAGCATAATAACCATTTAAATGCATGCACTTTCCAAGAATTCTGACGAATATCTAGTTTTTTTCATGGTTTCTTTGTCTTATTTTGTGCAAGGTTACCATGTATTTTTTTTCAAGAACTCTTTCAAAAGACTAGCAAAATAAACAAAGATACTTATCTCGCTATGCCACCTCAGTTTGCATTGCACACCCACTGCTTAAATCTTAATACGCCACCTTTAATTTGCATCACTCACTCTTTTTCCAAATACTGGAGACCTTCCATGAGTACCTCTATCACACTCTTCAATACACAACCCCTGAAAAGGTAGTGTAAGGTGTAGTTATGAAAATCCGGTGGTTGGACCATGCCGTAAACGCCAACTTTGATTTCCCTTTAGAACCCATCGGGGCAGAGTGCAATGAAACTCTAGGAGAATGGTTATTAGTGGCAGTCGTCGAAATATGGAAGTGAAACACAGCCTTTGTTCATTATTCCTTTAGAGTTGGAAAATTCTTCTTCTCCTGAAAATTAATTTTTCTTTCTTCTTAAATGGCGGCTCCCAACCATGAGCCAAAGCATAGAATGGTTATGGAAAAAAAAAATTGTGGCAGAACCCATATTTAAAGAAGCTCTGAAAATATCCTTTGCCTCGTCTTAAATCCAAAAAACAACACAGACAATAACCGTTAATTAAAATGATGACTACATATCTCAAAACTGCATAAATAGTATAGGCTTTTCAATGCTTCACTCCGTCACGGCATGCACGTTTATCTAAAATACCCTACTCTCCACAATCCATTCCTTTCTTCACATACTGTTACTAATGAATTCCTTCATCTGTAAGAATGCATTTCATATCAGATAATACTTGGCAATTACAACTGCACGAACCCTAAAAAATTCTTGAAAAACTAATTCCATATTAATAATATTTGTTATTTAATCCCACATCTAGTTACATGTTTTTTATGGTTGTTACATACTCCCCCCCTTAAGATAACATCGTCCTCGATGTGCTTCTCTCACTAATATAAACAACTCTAAGGGGGTCCTTCCCTTTCACAATGAAACATTTTATTTTTCTTAAATGCCATTAATTGAAACAAGAATTTTTTTATCCATAGTCTTAATCATGTATAGCTCAAGAAATATTCCATTTCCATTTTTAACCACTTATCCATTATTCAAATCCAAAAGAATATAGAAAAATTAGTATGCCAACTTACCATTACTTACCAATTATTATTGGAAGTAATGATGGCTTTTACACAAGCTCCCTGAGAATGGTTGAACAACCCATCAACACTCCATGGAAAGAGCCTGTATGTATGAATAACAAATGCAATCACATTAGTGACATAATTTCAATGAAATGAGATACTCGCAGCCATCAAACATTCATCCAATATCAAGAGATGTTTTAATCAAAGTACTTCCATAAGTACTCAGAGAGCACCAACCCTCTAAGTAATGCATCACATGCACACCATCTTAGCTCCTACTAAATACATCCACACAGTACTTCAAGTACTCAGAGAGCACCTAGCTCTATAATCGTACCAATGGTCAATCAATGCACTATGGGCATATCCTAGCCTCTGCTAAGACATTCAAACAAATTAGTAATAAAATAAATGAACTTACATCCAGTAATTCATTTTCCGAGTGCTAAGGTCCTTTTCTGTTAATATCTACATAAGATATTTACATAATCATATAAAAATTCATTTTAATATAACACATAACTTATTACTTATTTTGTTCCGCTATGATAACCACAATGGTAAAAATAATTATCCTCCCAACCCACGGGACTTGGTTTCCACAACCAAATAGAGTCATTTTTACATCCAGACAGTCATTTGACAAAAAAATATTCCAGGTTCAGTATGGAAATCCATTGGCAAACCAACTCAGGAATTCCAATGACTACTCAAGGTCAAGTATAGGATTCCTCTTAGCAACAACATGGCAATTCCTCTGACAACATCCCGTTTATGAGGAATTTTGGGCCACCTCCAACAGGCTCCAAAATCAATAGAGTTGCCTCAGATTTTTCCCTGTCACCATCTTAGACAACTCTCTTCCCTACTAAGATCATATATCTCTACGGAGAGGAAATCCGGGTAGGTAAGAGCCATCAACCCCTTCAGGCAGGCAACCACCATCAACCCAAGGCCTTCTAGCCTTTCACAATTGTTGTCAACTATCTAGCATGTTAAATTTCTCTTTTAGCATTCTTTCGCATAGTAGATTACATAATGAACTTTACGCACATTATACATAAATAAAAAGAAAATTTATGTACATCATACATCATGCTTGGCCCTCCACATGGGTCTAATGATATCTAGATTAACAGGAAACGTGACTAACATACATGTGTTGTACATTATTATTTCCCAAATAAAAAAATCATGCACATTATAACATGATACTTTAACATTTACTGTTGCAATTTGCATTGCAATGTTTGCGATATTTTATTTTCACAGGTTTTATATTGCCATTAAGCTACCCATGCTTACTATAAGCAACAATGTTAATTGTAAATATGCATTTCTTAAGCACATATTATCTTACGTAATCATTTTAATTTCCTGCATCAAATGTTGTCATGCATACAATTATATAAAAATATTCATTAATGTGTATGTGTCAATAACGATTAGGGTATGACTGCAAACATTTCCAATTCCCACAATGTTCTATTACCAACAGATTGACGCCTGAAGTAATTACCATAAGCACTTGTTCACAGCTTTCAAATAGATTTAATCAAAATTGATTCATGCATATAACTTTCATTAATTAGTCATTCATAACTAATCAATGCTATTAATTATCTTAATGTATCCATCACAGGACTCATTCAAAAACTAGTCATTCAATGCCACTAATAATCTTAATGCATCCATGACATGACTCATTCAAAAACTAGTCATTCAATGCCACTAATAATCTTAATGCATCCATGACGACTCATTCAAGAACTATTCATTATAGTCAAGTATCACTACTTGACGCACTAAGTATTTTTAACATCTAAAAGGCTTCATTCAATTTAATTTTAAAGCACTCTATCATCTTATATAAGGACTTTCCTCACCTTTTGCATTCTTGCATTAGTTTCACACGCCATCACTATACACATTCATCCTTTTCAAGTAGTGCATGGAAACTTTAGTTATTTTCACTAAATGTATGAGTAATATGTCATATAACCAATGTTAATAAATGGCTCTCACTTTCACTAGTGAGTACTCAGGTTGTTCATAAATACAACAAAGGTTTTATCGCCTTTCATCCTCAACAGGATTCCAATGTTATGAAAACCATTTTGCAACAACATTTATTACTTATTACCTTTTTAATATAGTTATAAACATGAATCACACATCTCATGTCAAGAGTATACTCTTACATATATCATTCAATATATAGATTGCTAGAATCATATATCAATCAATATGTATATTGCAAGAATCGCACCTTAACTGATGTCCATTGGTAGCATGCCTCAATTTATTTTTGCTTAAAAAATACCAAAGGCGTAAGTGCTGCAACCTTTAGCTCTGATACCACTTGTAACATACACCAATAACTTCACATGGAAATGTAAGGAGTTAAAATTTTTATACAAGTTACTCATGGGTAACTATCCAAACCAATATTAAATATTCCTTAGTCATCATTAGATGGAAGGTTCACCAGTTCATAGTGAAACCTTAGTATAAGAATAGTAAGTTCCTTAACCATTAACAACCTCTATTATAGTACATTAACATTAAATTACATGAGATACCTTGCATTCATTTCATTATTCATGTAGTCATCACATACTTTACATCATGAACATCACAAAAAGAAAGGAATCAACATCATCAACTTGACACCATAATCAATCACATCATTGAACACTAATATACTCTGGAAACCTCGTAGGGTGAAAACAAGCAAACGTTTAATTTTATTATTAAACGCTCGTGATGGTGATCCACCCTCACTCAATGCCTTATAAGGGTTACCATTCATTAGCCATCGTTTATAAATTCTTACAAGGAAATATACAAATATCTAGCTAAAAGCCATTACAATAAATATGATAACATCTACCCACTAATATTCATATCTTCATATTTTGGTGGCATGGATGTACCTACAATGTACCAATGCACAATGGACCATCCTCTAGCTCACACTCAAATGCATGAACCATTGCACCCATATTCATGAACCATTAATCATTTACCTGCTACTGTTAAGCATAATATTTCATTTTCATAAGTCACCATTGCTTCTTGTTATTGATGTCATCAACAAGATTTTATAACATGATTAAATAAAGCCTTAATCAATAAATAAATAATATATAAGTGATCCATTAACACTTATTAATGTGCATACACGAGATGTGATTACAATATCACAACATGCTTTCTTCTAACAACACATACTCCATATGTGCTAGTTATAAGTCATCACATTAACTAATGTTTCCCTCACATAAGCACACATTCCTGCAAGACAATAGCGTCATCTCCCAAGCTTTTCTTTAAGGAAATTGATACATTAGTTATGATCTTCATGCATGCAATTTACATAAATTTAATCAAAATAACCAACCCTTAAGCTATGACTTTTGGTGCATGAAAGGAAAGCTAACATTACAAATTTTTTTCCCATGCATGCAAATGCATATAGATTCCAAAAGAGTTTTCCCAAAGGAATGCTTACACAACAAAGCACATAGCTTTCAAAAGAGTCTTCCCAAAGGAATGCTTAACACAAAAGAGCATGCAACTGCAAGTTTTCTTTTTGTACACTAATGTAAATAAGCATACAAGTACATGTCTTCTTTTTCAAAGATTATACTAACAATCATTTCCAATGTAGTTACACATAACATGCTATCTTTCCCACATACAAATATGTATATTCTTTGCAATGAAATTTAATACATATATTGCGTGCCTATGCATGATCTTCTTACAAAAGGAATTAACATCATGATCATGATAATATAAAAGTAATCACGCAGTTTGTTCATCTAAAGAAATATTCCTTTATCAATGAATTTATTAAATAACTAATCTTTACCAACACCATGGTAATATATCCATGGATTTATTAAATAACTAATATTTACAAAAACCAGGTAATCTATTCAAAGATTTATTAAATAACTAATCTTTACCAATACCATGGTAATCTAAATATGGATTTATGAAATAATTAATCTCTACCAACACCATGGTAAATTATCTATGGATTTATCAATCAATTAATCTTTACCAATACTATGGTAAACTATCCATGAATTTATTAAATAATTACTATCCATGGATTTATTAAATAATTAATCTTTACCTTCACTGTGGTAAACCATCCATGGATTTACTAAATAATTACTACCCATGGATTTATTAAATAACTAATATTTACAACATGGTTAATGTATGCATACATATTCATAAAAAAAACTCTTCCAAGAACATCAATCTCGGAAAACTTTTCTCTTTTCTTATTTACCACACATGAAAATATTTTAGGAGTTGCCCTCTTTAACCTATATTAATTTTCAAGAAAAGAACTTGGATTTCTTATCATTTCATTTTCAAGAACTTTGATTTATTAACTATTTTTTTCATTTTTGCAAATACATATTCTTGGTTCTCAAAAGAAAAAATAAGCGTAATAACCATTTAAATGCATGCACTTTCCCATAAATCTAACCAATATTTAGTTTTTTTCATGGTTTCTTTGTCTTCTTTTGTGTAAGGTTACCATGTATTATTTTTCACGAACTCTTTCAAAAAACTAGCAAAATAAACAAATATACTTATCTCGCTATGCCACTTCAACTTGCTTTACACACCCACTCCTTAAATATTAATACGCCCCCTTTAATTTGCAGCTCTCAATATTTTTCCAAATACTGGAGACTTTCCATGAGTCTCTATATCACACTCTTCAATACGCAACCCCTGAAAAAGTAGTATAAGGTGTACTTACGAAAATCGAGCAGTTGGACCATGCCGTAAATGCCAACTTCGGTTTCCCTTTAGAATCCATCAAGACATAGTGCAATGAAACTCTAGGAGAATGGTTAATAGTGGAGGTCATCGTATTCTGGAAGTGAAATACAGCCATTGTTCATTATTCCTTTGGAGTTGGAAAATTCTTCTTCTCCTGGAAATTACTTTTGCTTTGTTCTTAAATGGCGGCTCCCAACCATGAGCCAAATCATAGAATGGTTATGTAATGAAAACATCATGGCAGAACCCATATTTAAAGAAGCTCTGCAAATATCCTTTTCCTCATCATAAATCCAAAAAACAATGTAGACAATAGCCAGTAAGTAAAAATAAAGAACATAAAATTTAATGAATCAATGACCATGGATATCTACATATCCCAAAGCTGCATAAATAGTATAGGCTATTCTCTGCAAATATCCTTTGCCTTGTCATAAATCCAAAAAACAATGCAGACAATAGCCGATAAGTGAAAAGAAAGAACATAAAATTTAATGAATCAATGACCACGAATATTTGCATATCCCAAAGCTGCATAAATAGTATAGGCTTTTCAATTCTTCACTCCGTCACTGCATGTAAGTTTATCTAAAATACCCTACTCTCAACAATCCATTCATTTCTTCACATATTGTTACTAATGACTTACTTCATCTGTAAGAATTCATTTTATATCGGGTAATACTTGGCAATTGCAACTGCACGAACCCTAACAAATTCTTGAAAAACTAATTCCATATTAATAATATTTTTTATTTAATCCCATGTATAGTTACATGGTTTTTAGGGATGTTACATACTCCCCCCCTAAGAGAACACTGTCCTCAGTGTGCTTCCCTGACTGAAACTTAAACATATACTCATGGTATAATAATATAAACAACTCAAAGGGGGTCCTTCCCTTTCACAATGAAACATTTTATTTTCCTTAAATGCCATTAATTGAAACAAGAAATTTTTTATCCATATTCATAATCATGTATAGCTCAAGAACTATTCCATTTCCATTTTTAATCACTTATCCATTATTCAAATCCAAAATAATATAGAAAAATTACTATACCAACTTACCATTACTTACCAGTTATTATTGGAAGCAATGATGGCTTTTACACAAGCTCCCTCAGAATGGTTGAAAAACCCATCAACACTCCATGGAAAGAGCCTGTAATGTCTTACTAACAAATGCAATCATATTAGTGACATAATTTCAATGAAATGAAATACTTACAACTATCAAACATTCATCCAATATGAAGAGATGTTTTAATCAGAGTACTTCCACAAGTACTCAGAGAGCACCGACCCTCTAACAACTGCATCACATGCACACTGTCTTAGCTCCTGCTAAATATATCCACACATTACTTCAAGTACTCAGAGATCACCTAGCTCTCTAATCATACCAGTGGTCAATAAATCCACTATGGGCATATCCTAGCCTCTACTAAGACATTCAAATGAATTAGTAATAAAATAAATGAACTTATACATCCAGTAATTCATTTTCCGAGTGCTAAGCTCCTTTTCTGTTAATATATACATAAGATATTTACATAATCATATAAAAATTCATTTTAATATAACACATAGCTTATTACTTTATTTGTTCCACTATGAGAACCACAATCGTAAACAAAATTATCCTCCCAACCCATGGGAGTTGGTTTCCACAACCAAATAGAGTCATTTTCAAATCCAGACAGTCATTTGACAAAAAACTATTCCAGGTTCATGATGGAATTCCAATGACCACTCAAAGTCTAGTATAGGATTCCTCTTGGAAACATCATGCCAATTCCTCTGATAGCGTCCCATTTATGAGGAATTTTGGGCCACCTCCAACAGGCTCCAAAATCAATAGAGTTGCCTCAGGTTTTTCCCCGTCACCATCTTGGCCAACTCTCTTCCCTACTAAGATCATATATCTCTAGGGAGAGGAAATCCAGGCATGTAAGAGCCATTAACCCCTCTGGACGGGCAACCACCATCAACCCAAGGCCTTCTATCCTTTCAAAATTGTTGTCAACTGTCCAACATGTTAAATTTCTCTTTCAGAATTCTTTCCCATAGTAGATTACATAATTAACTTTATGCACTTTATAAATAAAGAAAAAGAAACTTTATGTACATCATACATCATTCTTGGCCCTCCACATGGGTCTAATGATATATAGATTAACAGGAAAAATGCCTAACATACATGTGTTGTACATTATTATTTCCCAAATAAAAAAATCATGCACATTATAACATGATGCTTTAACATTTACTGTTGCAATTCGCATTGCAATGTTTGTGATGTTTTATTTTCACAGGTTTTCTATTGCCATTAAGCTACCCATGCTTATATAAGCAACAATGCTAATTGTAAATATGCATTTCTTAAGCACATATATTATCTTACGCAATCATTTGAATTCCCTGCATCAAACGTTGTCATGCATACAATTATATACAAATATTCATTAATTTGTATGTGTCGATAACGATTAGGGTATGAGTGCAAATATTTCCAACTCCCACAATGTGCTACTACCAACAGACTGACACCTAAAGTAATTACCATAATCACTTGTTCACAAATTTCAAATAGCTTTAGTCAAAATCGATTCATGCATATAACTTTTATTAATTAGTCATTAATAACTAATCAACGGTATTAATAATCTTAATGTATCCATCATAGGAATCATTCAAAAACTAGTCATTCAATGCCACTAATAATCTTAATGCATCCATGACATGACTCATTCAAAAACTTGTCATTTAGTGCCACTAATAATCTTAATGCATTCATGACGACTCATTTAAGAACTAGTCATTATAGTCAGGTCTCACTACTTGACACATTAAGTATTTTTAACATCTAAAAGGCTTCATTCAATTTAATTTTAAAGCCTTCTATCATCTTATATAAGGACTTTCCTCACCTTTTGCATTCATGCATTAGTTTCACATGCCATCACTATACACATTCATCCTTTTCAAGTAGTGCATGGTAACTTTAGTTATTTTCACTAAATGTATGAGTAATATGTCATATAGCCACTATTAATAAATGGCTCTAACTTTCACTAGTGAGTACTTAGGTTGTTCATAAATACAACAAAGGTTTTATTGTCTTCTCACTTTCACTAGTGAGTACCTAGGTTGTTCATAAGTACAACAAAGGTTTTATCGTCTCTCATCGTCAACGGGCATCCAATGTTATGAAAACCGTTTTTCAGCAACATTTATTAGTTATTACTCTTTAATGTAGTTATAAACATGAATCACACATATCATGTCAAGAGTATACTACTACATATATCATTCAATATATAGATTGCTAGAATCATATATCAATCAATATGTAGATTGCTAGAATCATACCTTAGCTGATGTCCATTGGTATCTTACCTCAATTTCTTTTCGCTTAACAAATACCAAAGGCGTAAGTGCTGCAACCTTTAGCTCTGATACCGCTTGAAACATACACCAATAACTTCACATGGAAATGTAAGGAGTTAAATTTTTTTTTACAAGTTACTCACGGGTAACTATCCAAAGCAATATTAAATATTCCTTACTCATCATTAGATGGAAGGTTCACCAGTTCATAGTGAAACCTTAGTATAAGAATAATAAGTTTCTTAACCATTAAAAACCTCTATTATAGTACATTAACACAAAACTGCATGAGATACCTTGCATTCATTTCATTATTCATGTAGTCATCACATACTTGAAATCATGAACATCACAACAAGAAAGTAATCAACATCATCAACTTGACACCATAATCAATCACATCATTGAACACCAATATACTCTGGAAACCCTATAGGGTGAAAACCAGCAAACATTTAATTTTATTATTAAATTCTCATGACGGTGATCAACCCTCACTCAATGTATTATAAGGGAGAACATCCCTTAACCATTGTTTATAAATTCTTACAAGTAAATATACAAATATCTAGCTAAAATCCATTACAATAAATATAATAGCATTTACTCACTAATCTTCATATCTTCATATTTTGGTGGCATGGATGTACCTACAATGTACCAATGCACAATGAACCATCCTCCAGCTCACACTCAACTGCATGAACCATTGCACCCATCTGCATGAACCATTAATCATTTACCTGCTACCGTTAAGCATAATATTTTATTTTCATAAGTCACCATCGCTTCCTGTTATTGATGTCATCAACAAGTTTTTATAACATGCTTAAATAAAGCCTTAATCAATACATAAATAATTTCTAAGTGATCCATTAACACTTATTCATGTGCATACACGAGATGTGATTACAATATCACAACATGCTTTCTTATAACAACACATACTGCATATGTGCTAGTTATAATTCATCACATTAACTAATGTTTCCATCGCATAAGAACACATTCCTACAAGGCAATAGCTTCATCTCCCAAGATTTTCTTTAAGGAAACTAATACATTAGTTACGATCTTCATGCATGCAATTTACATAAATTTAATCAAAATAACCAACCCTTAAGCTATGACTTTTGGTGCATGAAAGGAAACCTAGCATTGCAAATGTTGTTCCCATGCATGCAAATGCATATAGATTTCAAAAAAGTTTTCCCAAAGGAATGCTTACACAAGAGAGCACATAGCTTCCAAAAGGAAAGCTAACATTACAAATGTTGTTCCTATGCATGCAAATGCATATAGATTTCAAAACAATTTCCCAAAGGAATGCTTACACAACAGAGCACATATCTTCCAAAAGAGTCTTCCCAAAGGAATACTTAACACAAAATAACATGTAATCACAAGTTTTCTTTTTGTACACTAATGTAAACAAACATACAAATACATGTATTCTTTTTCAAAGATTATACTAACAATCATTTCCAATTTAGTTACACATAACATGCTATCTTTCCCACATACAAATATTTATATTCTTTCCAATGAAAGTTAATACATATATTGCATGCCTATGCACCATCTTCTTCCAAAAGAAATTAACATCATAGTCATGATAATATAAAATTAATCACACAGTTTGTTCATCTAAAGAAATATTTCTTTATCCATGGATTTATTAAATAAGTAATCTTTACCAACACCATGGTAATATATCCATGGATTTATTAAATAACTAATATTTACAAAAATCATGGTAATCTATTCATAGATTTATTAAATAACTCATCTTTACCAACACCATGGTAATCTACCCATTGATTTATGAAATAATTAATCTCTACCAACACCATGGTAAACTATCCATGGATTTATCAATTCATTAATCTTTACCAATACTATGGTAAACTATCCATGAATTTATTAAATAATTACTATCCATGGATTTATTAAATAATTAATTTTTACCTTCATCGTGGTAAACCATCCATGGATTTATTAAATAATTACTATCCATGGATTTATTAAATAACTAATATTTACAACATGGTTAATGCATACATACATATTCATAAAAAAATCCTCTTCCAAGAATATTGATCTAAGAAAAATTTTCTCTTTTCTTCTTTACCACACATGAAAATATTTTTAGGAGTTACCCTCTTTAATCTATATTCATTTTCAAGAAAATCACTCTGACTTATTAACTATTTTTTTCATTCGTGCAAATACATATTCTCGGTTCTCAAAAGAAAAACCAAGCATAATAACCATTTAAATGCATGCACTTTCCAAGAAATCTTACCAATATTTAGTTTTTTTCATGGTTTCTTTGTCTTCCTTTGTGCAAGGTTACCATGTATTCTTTTTCACGAACTCTTTCAAAAGACTAGCAAAGTAAACAAATATACTTATCTCGCTATGCCACCTCAATTTGCATTGCACAACCACTCCTTAAATCTTAATATGCCCCCTTTAATTTGTAGCACTCACTCTTTTTCCAAACACTGGAGATTTTCCATGAATCTTTATATCACACTCTTCAATACGCAACGCCTGAAAAAGTATTATAAGATGTACTTATGAAAATCGAGTGGTTGGACCATGCCGTAAATGCCAACATACGCAACCCCTGAAAAAGTAGTATAAGGTATACTTACAAAAATCGAGCGGTTGGACCATGTCATAAATGCCAACTTCAGTTTCCCTTTAGAACCCATCATGACAGAGTGTAATGAAACTCTGGGTGAATGGTTAATAGTGGTGGTCATCGAAATCTGGAAGTGAAACACAACCATTGTTCTTTATTCCTTTGAAGTTGGAAAATTCTTCTTCTCCTGGAAATTACTTTTTTTTGGTTCTTAAATGGCGGCTCCCAACCATGAGCCAAAGCATAGACTGGTTATGGAATGAAAACATCGTGGATGAACCCATATTTAAAGAAGCTCTGCAAATACCCTTTTCCTCGTCATAAATCCAAAAAACAACGTAGACAATAGCCCGTAAATAAGCTCTACAAATATCCTTTTCCTCGTCATAAATCCAAAAAACAACGCAGACAATAGCCGGTAAGTAAAAGGAAAGAACATAAAATTTGATGAATCAATGACCATGGATGTCTCATATCCCAAAGCTACATAAATAGTATAGGCTTTTCAATGCTTCATGTACGTTTATCTAAAATACCCTACTCTCCACAATCCATTCCTTTCTTCACATACTGTTACTAATGACTTCATTCATTGTAAGAATGCATTTCATATTTTATAATACTCGGCAGTTGCAACTGCACGAACTCTAACAAATTCTTGAAAAATAATTCCTTAATAATAATATTTGTTATTTAATCTCACGTCTAGTTACATGGTTTTTAGGGATGTTACAAATATCATATATATTATTTTAATTTATGTTTTGAAAAAATAATTGATTAAGGAAATTCTTCCTTTATTTCATATATATATTATTTTAAATAAAAACTACATGGTGGTTTTTGGATATTTGCATATTTTATTTATTTATTGCTAGAATGGTTAATTAATGATAAAAATTATTAGTATAATATTAAATTTAATAAAAGACATTTAATTTTTTATATTATTATATAAATTTAATATTTTTTTAATAAGTTTAATATAATTCTAATTTTACACACTATGAATATAAATAGATGTGATTAAGTTGGAAAATTTTTTATATTATTAATATTGTATAAATATGTGTAACCAGCATTTTAAATAAATTATATTCTATATATTTTATATATTATATAAATAATGTTGATGATAAAATTTTATCATATTTATGAATAATTTGGTTATAATTGATATTATTCAATGTTAAATTAATAGCACTTGGAATTCTATAATATTTATTTTGAGAGAACTAATAAATCTACATATTTACTCTTTTACCTCCAGACAATAAATGGATTGCTAAAATATACTAAATATACACAAAATAATTTAAATAATACCAATTTATAATTTATCTTAATTTATAATTTGATCATTTTAATTTATATATTAAATTTTTTTTTTTAAAATTAAAATATTATATAATTAATTAAATCATATTTAATAAATTAACATAAAAATAAAAATAATGATACTATAAAACATTAAAATAGATTTTCTTCTTCTTTTCCATCTCTCTTATATTACATTATTGAAATTTACTTAAAATAATTATATTATTAATTAACATGATAAGTTTTACCTTATGTTTACCATATTATTACTCCAATTCAAATAATATGCAAATCATAATCAATGAGATACCATTTTATACATTAATAGTCATTGTATTCTCAACAAAATCACATACATGCTATTGTATTTAAATAACACAAATTAAGTATAAAACATATATGCTCCATAAAATGTGAGAGTGTCAAATATATACGCCAAATACAATAAAATGATGGTTTGCATCTTTCCAAACGTCAGATGGTTATATGTCAGTGCATTTTTATAGCACAAATTAAGTATTAAACATATATGCTCTATAAAATGTGAGAGTGTCAAATACAATAAACTGATGGTCTGCATTTTGCCAAATGCCAGATGGTTATATGTCAGTGCATTTTTTAAAATAGTAGGAAAAATGTTAATAAAATTTTGTAACATATAAAGTTGCATTGATAAAAAATTATGGGTATACCAAATTGCATTTTAAACATGAAACAAGGCGAATAGGCATTTTTTATCTCGAAGAGTATAAACATGTAATTTTTTATAAGATATTATACATACAATATTCTTAGTGGAAATAGAATAGTAAATGAAAATAAAAGTTGTCAAATTATATTTTATACTTCCAAATTAGCTCCAATAATAATAGAAAATCGACGAAACTGATGCAACATATATATTAATGTCTTGAGTGATTTCGTTAGGTGATTACAAAATCGACGAACCAAAACAATGTATAACAAGTTTTGCAGGCAGCAGTAGTTCTTACTAGGTACTTAGCTTGTATTTCAATGATGGATAACACGATCAAGCTACTCACACAAGTGCATCTTGTGTTTCCTTTGCTACATTCTTGGAAGAATTTGCACCCCGATTTTCTACTTAAGTTGTTTTTATGTAAACTGATTTTTTTCCAAATAGATCTATATCTATAACCACTAATTACACCTTTTCAATACGAAAATAAACTAGCACGAGCATCCACCAACACTTTTTTTGAATCTATATTAAATCCCCAACTCGGGACATGCGACAAAGACCCATCCCTAGCTTTCGATATGTGATGATGACTCCATGAGTATGAGGTAGTGTGGTAAATGTTAGGATATTCTGACACATAGGAAATAGTTAAGAATAACTTATTCTAGTGTAGAGTTAGGTAAAGTGTGCTTCTTTACTATGTACATTTGTAACTTATAATTCGATGGTCACGATTTTTAGTGATCTGATGGTTCACTCTCTCATCGGGTGTTAAGCCACAGATCAAGTGTCGTTAATAATAAGGAGAGTGAACCGTCAGATCACTACAAATCATGGCCGTCGGATTATAAGTTACAAATGTACATAGTAAAGAAACACACTTTACCTAACTCTACACTAGACTAAGTTATTCTTAACTATTTCCTATGTGTCGAAATATCCTAACATCCCCTCTTAAGAAAAACTTGGGATAGGATTGAAGGATTTACAAAAGTGACACAATAGGAGAAGGAAGGAAGCATTAGAGCCTATCCCCACTTAATGACAACTTTCTTCAACTCCAAGCATGAATCAAAGTTTAGTAAAAATCGCTTCTATGAGAGCCTTTGTAAAGATATTAGCTACTTGATCATTGGTTGGACAATACTAAACTTCAAGAACATGATAATGAATGAGTTTTCAGGTGAAGTGTATGTGGAGTCCAATATGTTTCATGTGATCATGCTAAACTGGATCTTTACATAGTTGAATGGCACTCTGAGTATCACACCAAAGTGTAGGTGGATTTTGTTGATGAAGACCAAATCTAGACATGATATAATGAAGCCACGTGGCTTCCTTGCTAGCTTCAACTACACCACGATACTCTATTTTGGCTGAAGAAAGAGAGATGGCACTTTGTTTCTTACAAGACCATGTAATAGGTCATGAACCAAGAGTGAATACATATCCTATAGTTTACTTTCGATCATCAAGGTCACCAGCCCAATCAAAATCAGTGAAACCAATCAAAAATGGAGATTCCCTTGCACTGTAATGAATCTCGAACTGAATTTTACCTTGAATATATCGAAGTACTCTTTTAGCTGCTTTCTAGTGACTTTCATGAGGTTGGTGGATAAACCGAGCAACAAGACCAACGATAAAGGAAAGGTCAGGACGGGCATGGGTTAGATACATAATTTTACCAATAAGTTGATGTTACACTATACCTATAACATGATCTCAAAATGAAGAAATGCATTGCATAACGAATGAAACGATGAGGAGAAACCATTATAGAAAGCAAACAAAAGGAAATAAAAATATAAAGAGGGCTATGAAAAATATATTGGGTGTTGAGAGGGAAAATGAGAATTCTATGTAAAGAGAGAATGAAATCTCTGGCCAATAAAATATAAAAATTGGTTAAGGGAATCGTTCTCTAGAGCCAACAAGCGAAAACTCGAATCCCTAACAAGGCTACCAGAGACAATTGATAGTAAAATAAATCAGCGACTTAAAAAGAGAGAAACATATAGTAGGAATTACTAGAAATGTGAATATGGCACTCGGAGGACAACTCAAAGAAGCGAGGGAGTCTCTCTAGGTGTCGATATATGTTTTCCAAAAATGTTGTTAGAACAAAGAGGAGAAAGGAGATTTATGTCTACTTGAAATGTCTACAAATATAAATTTTGGAAAACATAGTAAGTATATTAAATACAGAGGAGACATTTAATTTCCTTCATAAACACTGACAAGAGAGATATGAGGAAGAATTCCATATTATATACTTATGTATTGATCTCCAAATTTAAATGTAGTGAAAATCATGATTATATAAATTGTTAATTAAATTTCTAGAACTGCAAGTCAAGAACCATAGGAATGGAAAAAAAAACATTCATATTGACAGAATGACCTCAAAGAAAAGTATAGTTGGAAATTACCGAAAATGTGAATATGGCAGTCGGAGGAAAACTTGAAGAAGCGAGGGAATCTTTCCAGGTGTCCATTTGAATGTCCAAAAACGTTGCTAGAATGGAGAGGAGAAAGGAGATTTATGTATACTTGAACTGTCTACAAATACAAAATTTGGAAAACGTAGTAAGTATATTAAATATAGAGGAGACATTTAAATTCTAGTGTGAACACTGATAAGAGACGTCTGAGGAAGGATTCCATATTACATACTTGCGTATTGATCTCCAAATTTAAATTTAGTGAAAATCAGGATTATATTTAAATTTCTGGAACTGCAAGTCAAGAACCATAGGAATGGAAACAAAAACATTCATTACATAGATTAAGATTTTAAATAATTTCAAAAGTGCAATACATTCATAAACTTGTATCAATGCATATAACTAAATATAATTCAATAAATATGCGAATATGTTGGATTCTATCACATTATTTCTATTATAAATTATTTATTTAAGACTTGAAATTTACAAATTATTAATGTGGATGGGAAAATCAAACTTCATATATGAAAACCATTTAAATACATCCATCTCTTGAATAACTCTAAATAATCCATGTTTTCTTTCTTTTTACTTGGAATGAAAGCACAAGAAACATAAGAGTACATCCCACAATGTTGCAGATTGTACATTGAGTAAATTATTGGCCCTAGTTATGGAACCTTGCCACAAAAAACTCAAAGATCCGAACCCTTGATCAACAACAATATCAAAGAAATTCACATTTGGATCTTTACCACTTGAGCTAACCCTTGGGGCTTAATGAATAGTCCACTTAACATTCATTATCTTCATGATCAATTAATTATTACATGTTTAATTATGAAAAACATTTTGTTTTACATGGAGTTTAATTTCAAAAACAACAGTATCACATTTATGCACTTGTATTAAACAACATCATAGAAAATGAAAGTCAATAAATGGCTTCCTGATTTATTGACTCATATGAGACGACTGTAGACAAAAAAAATTGATTTACAAGCACATGTAAGTTAGAAAGAACTATAGATTGAAAATCAAATTCCTTCAAATTTAAAGAGTTTGAAGTCACTAATCTATGTCCCATTTCCCACTAGTCTAAATAGTCTACTTAGAACTTATTATCAAAAAATTTTAATATATGTTTTTGGAAGAAATGATTCATAATCTATGTATAATGGCACAGTAAGTTGGCCCTCTAATCTTTGGATGTATAATGGCCGTCTACGATAAAGAAATCAAGATCAAATGACATATCAAATCATCCTATGACAGCTTCATTAAGGTTAACTAGTGCCAACTAGTTAAAAAACAATTTGTTTATTATTGTCAGGAAGGAAAGACTCAAATAATTACTGTTGTTTAAAAGTTATTTTCTTTTCTAATTAATTAATTAGGAATAATCAATTAATGAAAGGAAATATTTGAAATATAAATATACATAAAGCTGATGGTAAAAATGTTTGCAAGGATTTGGAAGTGGTTGGGGATAGTTGGAAAATAGTTACCTACTTCTCTGAGGATAAAAATGAATCCCAGAGGAGTAGGGGTTCTATGCTAGTAAGAAAAAGGTTGAGGTTTTCCAGTGCTAGTTGTGACCAGTGGAAAATAACTCAAGGAAAAACCTGAGAAAACTAGAATTTTTGAAATTGATTGGATTGGCTATCCTAAGGTCACAGCAGAAAGTAAGATCCACTGTTAACCCGGTTCATCCAAATTCTGGAGCTAGGAGGGAAAGTAGAGGATGTAATTGCCTCGCTTGATGGTTGGGAGGACCACATCTTAAAATAGAATAATACAGATAAGTACAAATATTTCATTTCACTCTTCATATGAGTATGATTAATATAGTGTTAACAGTTACAGGTACTATGCTCAGATTTCAGTAAAAAGGAAAAATGTTGTTTCTGTAATTATTTGGTAAATCTGTCTATGTGAAAGAAAGGTACATTTGAAATGCATAGATAAACTTATAATGCATGTGTACAGTAAAATACCATGGATTTTCCATGAAGTTATTTAAAACAAGTAGAATATGAAACTGCAAATTAAAGGTTTATAATTATTTAGTTAACATTTATTTACAGATGCAAAGTAATTTACAAAGAATTTGTGAGTTATTGGATACTAGATAAATAGTTGTTTCTTTAGATTTTAAAACTTCTTTATAATGCATCTAATTACTGTTGTTATAGCATCATTTCTCACCTTGACATGATTCATGATTGCTTATATGGCTTTGGGCACCCATTCCTACAAACTTGGACAAATTCACTTAAAAACAGTGTAAAAATCCCCATACGCGACTATGCCCGTACTTTTCCGCGTGTATACGCGAGTCCAGCTAGACTTTTCCGCGTATGCCATTAAAATAATTAAAAAATATATAATTATTCCCTATTTTCGGGCTGGGTTGATGGTTACTCGGGTTTTATTTCCATGACACGTATTGTTTCCACTGTTTAAACTACTTGGAGGGACTATAAAAAACCCCTCATGTGTATGGCTTAAGGGAGAGAGAATTTATTGATATTATACTCTTGTTGGTATTCCCTATCCAAGTCTGATTCCTCGTACCTCCTGCACTTTCCCGAGTTCATTATAGAAACCCTTGTTTCAGCAGGATACCCACATCCTTTTATATGTCATCGTATGCAGTTGGAAGGAGTCTTGGCAGAGGCAAGGGGTGGACGGATCCAGACGACGGTCTGCTCGAAGGCCGTGGAAGGATCAGGTGATCTCTCCACTCGTTACTTTTGTACATGCTATTTATAATACATAAGTACCATGCTGTTCCCGAAATAAACGTGTTAGTGTATGCTTATATGTATGTGAAAATTGTTATTTAAGCATTCATTATGATCTATTTAATGTTTTTATATGGATTTCACTAACATTTAGAGTAGACATATGCTGTACAACCAATTCTTCGTGCTTGTTTCTTCTTGTCTTTTAGGTTAAGAAGGAAGGACGATTGCTGGGGGTTTGGACCCCGCGGGATCTGCTTCAACCGTAGGACCTACGGGTAACTTTCTCATTCTACTCTATTTAGTTTTTCTGAACGTGCATGGTTGTGTGAGTCCTTCTTAGATAGCATGCCTGTACATGGAGGTTGTAATATGAAGCCTCTAGCGTGATGTTCCGAAACAGAGCGGCGGCTCTGCTTCAGGATCACATTCTTGTGACTCCCCTGTTGGGTGGTTTCAGCTGTTTGGTAGGTTGCCGACAGTTTTAACTTTCATTTGCAGTCCAGTTTACTTTTTCTCAGTCAGTCTGAAGTCTTGGTTTCTTTTCCAGGCTTGTCCTTTTTGTTTTTTTCATTATTTACCTTTGTATACGCGCTTTTTTCTGCACACAGTCATGTATACACGCAAGTTTGTCTAAAGGGACCCGCGTATATGCGAGTTTCCCTTAGCACAGACGCGTATGCACGTTGGTTGCTAAACTGTGAAGTAGCGTATACCTAGGCAAATTTTGAATTTTTGGGTTTCTTGACTTTTTGGTCCTTTCTGGCTATGGAGACCTGTTTCTACAGTGTCTTTGTACTCTCTGGATTGTGAGGGAAGTGGTTTATGGTTTTTTCTCTCTTTCGTTTGATTAAAAACTAGTCTTTTTGGAAAAGTGTTGTTTCTGGTGCTGGCACTCCTGGTTTGAGTACCAAGGTAGCTTTCTGAGCATTCTTGGCTGTTCTGCTTTATCAGAACAGTGAGCTTCTGCTCATTTACTCTTTCCCGTCTTTGTGTTTTTCTTGGCACTACGATTTTTGCTCGTTTCTTGATTGGTTTTCTTGAGTTCAGTAGGCTAGGTCTTGTTGCAACTTTTGAAGAGTTTTTTTTGCTTCTTCGAAGTCTTTTCTTGCGGCAAGTTTATACTATTCTTCTAGGCTGGGTGGCTGTGTTTTCTTCTCTTCTTTTGCTCTTATTGATCTTGCTACTAGCTAGCTTTATAAGGTTTGGAGCATTGTTGGAGTTTATGCTTGAAATTCAGTCTTGTTTGGTTTGGATTTTGATAGTTTTGCTTGGTCTTTTCGAGCTCTTTCTCTATAAAACTAAAAAGCTCAAAAAAAACCATTTGTTTTGCTTTTTTTTTTGCATTTCAAAGGCTCAAAAAACATTTTCTCTTGTTATTTGCTTTTTTTGTTGCATTTTCATTTTCGTTTTGCCATATCTTTTGAAGCTTTTGTGAGGTTTCCTGCTTTTGGTTTTTGGCTTGATAATTGGAAGGGAGCTGTCATTCATTTCTTCTTCTTTTTTTTAAGCATTTTTGGGTGTCTTCGTATTAAGAGTTCTTGATTTCGGGAACTAGCTTTCTGGACAACCAAGAAAAGTTAAAACTGAAGGACTTTTTGGGAAATTTCACTCTGCTTTAGGAGATTTGCATCTTAGGATTTGCATGCTTGTAGTGATTTGCAATAGGTGCATTTAAACATTTAGTCAATTTCATAGTTTTTGTGAGTGTGAGTTTGCTATTTGAAAAGAAAAAATACAATTTTTAATCTCGTAGAACCCGTGTAGAGATTGCTTTTCATCGAAAGACATTAACTGCATCTGCATGTAGTTAAGTTTTTATTAATTTCTTTCTGCATCAAAAACATCATAAGTTTCATCTCCATATCCTTGTGACTTAACATAACAGCCCAGTAAAATAAGCGCTTTAATCTAAAATCAACTAGCAAGTTTTCTAAGTGTCAATCACCAACTAGCTAGGTTGTAGGGCCTTGGAATAGGTGAGTGGAGAGTTAACTCTCCAAGGCTGCTCAAACAAACATAGAAGTTGATTAATTGAGCGAAATCCAACACCGTTAGGTGGACCGGGAAAGCTCTCATCTGAGAGTCAAGCGCGAGGGGAAGTGAAGGCTGAGAAGAGGAATACCCCCTCTCCGATTGGCTGAATCTGACCTCAAGACCGTCCACTTGGAAGCCCCACGATACGGATTGGTGTCCATAGTTGTTGTTCCTAGGTTCCACACAGGTGACTGCGGGGGGGAATACCCGTGGTACCTGAGGGAGACGTCGCATCACTTTCAGCCGGTGCTTAAATTGCCCTTATGAAGTTGGGTGTGAGGCGGCAAGGGTGCATTGTTAAGAGTGGTAAATATTTGTTCCCGATACCCTTCGAAAAACACATTTTCAGGCCTAATCATCCCAGACTGCTTTCGGGAGGTCCTATATTTCGCTTTCCTGTATTTTGGTGTCTGGTCCTCATCACCTGGAGCGGAAATACTTGGAGGCTGTTTGCTTGACTGTATCTCAGGGATTTTTATTATAGTGAGTGCTCTTTGCTCCTAGCTTGCCTATCTTTTCACTTTTTTGAGTCTAATTTATAAAATCTATAAAAGTGGCTGATCAAGCGCCTCGTCGTTCGAGGAGAATCCGGGGGTTATCTCCCGAGAGTCCAGAGCCTTCTTCGAGAAGGCGTAGGAGTGATTTAGCAGGTGGTTACCACCCTGTGGCGTCTGACGCAGTGGAGAGAGATCCTCCACAAAGGTCTGAAGGTTTCATAGCTGATTCGGGTGTCGGTTCCGAGAGGAGCGTTCCGCTCACCTCGCGAGTTTTGTTTCCTCAGGAAGAAGATTTTCAAATCGAAGACGTACCTGAGCCTCCTGCTACAGGTCCATCTCCTCTTCCTCCTGATTATCCGTTCATTGTTCAGTACATCGGACCTGAGTCGGAGAGACCGCCGGATCTTCCGTATCATTCTTATCTTTCGATGGCCACGACTGGGAACGCGGCTTCTACCGTGAGTGCTGCAGGCATTCAGACTCCTGCTTCTGTTGAAGCAGGGGGCACTATTGCTTCGTCTTCGATTGCTTCTAGTGCTGTTGTGTTTGGCTCTGGGTTCACCCAAGCACATGCTTCTCATTCTGGTCCCTTTTGTTCAGGGATGTCCATTAGTGGAAATCCCTCTTTTTCCTTTTCCGCTGCTTCAGCTGGATCTACACCCATGTCTTACATGGCTAGTGGATCAGCTTCTTTTCAGGGTTTCCCCTTTGGGACTGGACATATTCCTAGTTCCAATCCTTCTTTAGGGTCGTTTCCGTTTACGTCCCAGACCCAGAGTTTCAACCCTTGGTCTGGGGGGCAAAGTTCGACTACTTTTACAGGGTGGAATCCTGTGTTTACTACAGTGGGGGCAGGGAATCATTTTTACGTAGGTCATCAAGGGAATTCTTCTTTCCCTTCATCGAGTGCTTATCAGACTTTTTCTCCTTTGTCTAATGCTTGGAACCCCTATCAGGGGCTCTCTCCTTCATTTAACACTTCAACAGGGGGAACTGGTCTGGGCTTTGGTAAATCGGCGTGGGGAGGAGGTTCTTCTCCATTTTCTACGAGTCCTTTCTGGCAGCCTGGTGCCTTATCAAATCCAGGCTATTCTTTTCAGAATATTGGGAATCCGTCCCACCAAGGATGGAATCCTCAGGCTCTGCCTCGCTTACCGTTTCTGGCAACGTTAAACTTGGCAGATTTGTTGAAGTTGGCTAATGACTCGATTCGTTATAGTCCGGGGTGGCCTCCGGTCCCGACCAAACTTCCTTCAGACATTCCAAAGTTTGAAGGTAAGAATGGAGAGGATCCGGCGGACCACATCACCACTTTCCACTTATGGTGTTCTTCAAACTCCCTGATCGATGATTCGATTAGGTTGAGATTATTTCAACGCACCCTAACTGGAAATGCTGCCAAATGGTATATTGAGCTCACTGGGGGCAGTTTCGCTACATTTGGAGAGCTGGATGTCACATTTCTAAACCATTTTCAGTTGCCTGTCAGATATGAGGCTGGGACCGAACTCCCGGCTAATTTTAAGCAGGATGAGGCAACTCACATTTCTGATCACATTTAGGAATGGAGGAGAAGGAAGAGGCTTATCAAAGCTCATATTCTAGGAGAATTCCTTCTCAAGTGGTTTCTGAAATCTCTGCAGTCAGACATTTCAAAAGATGTATCCCTATCTGGGGTATTTTCTAAGGAGCAGGCCATTTTTAGGGCCCAGCAGCTAGAACTGATCTATTCTCAGTTTGGGGTACTTTATAAGTATTTTCCCAATGCTCCTCGCTCCAAATTAGATTTATCGAAAACTAAACCTGGTCCGCATGGTGATAGACTTGTCGGATCGGTCAATAGTGGTGCAGCCCGACTAATGGGAAAACTAACGACGGTTAACATCCTGAGAGGATTGAGGAGGGCTGTGCCTCTTTGATTCATCACCTTCCGAGTCTTTGTCCATAAATACTGTCAAACTTAGAATCCCCAAAGGAAATCAACAATGCGATGGGAAGAAAGAGGGGCGAAATGTGAAGAGGCAAAGCAGGAAGGGAAATGCAAATAAAACCAACGAGCGTGTTGGTGAGGGTCAAAAGGAGAAAAAGAAAGTGAAGTTTCCATGCAAGCTTTGTGCTGGAGACCATTTCACACACCTTTGCCCTAAAATTTAGGATGTTCAGCGCCTGTTATCCCAGCAGGGTTCTTCTAGTTCCCAGGCTGTGTTAACAAACCCTTTTCCCCAAGGGCAGCAATTAGTTGTTGGCGCGAACCAAAATCCTGGGGCTTCCTCTGGGGGCACCCAGGAAGGGGAAATTCCATCGAAAATTTTTATGATGAGTGCTCACGCGGATATCGCTACGAGATCCCGTGATTATGGTGGAGAGGAATCTTCGAAAGCTAAGGAAGTTCCTGATGCTACTGAGCCGCTTCACATCACGAAGCCAACTGTTGAGTCTATGCCTCGGATGCCAAAAGCATCTTCCAAGCGGTCAACGATTAATCCGAACATGAGGGCTGCCCAGAACTACTCGATTGTAGAAGATCTGGCGCAAATTCCTTGTGCTATGTCAGCTTTAGAGGTACTCCAGTCTTGTCTGGCTCAGCGCAGTGCTTTGCTCACTGCCATTGGGGCTATTGATCCAAAAAATTCTCTTCTGATTACTTTTGATATGACTAATTTTAAGAAGAGACTTCCTCATCACATGGCTTTTCATATTAAATCGTCGTATTGGAAGTGCAATATCTTTTGAACGGTTGTTGATGAGGGTGCTTCTACATGCGTGATGTCTCTCGCATGCTAGAAGACACTTGGATCTCCGAAAGCTGTTCCATCTAGCACTGTTCTTACTGCGTTCAATGGTCATTCTCACAGACCCCATGGTATTGTCCCGACTTTGCCCATCTGTGTTGGGGGAAAAACTGTTAACATAGAATTTGAGGTAGTGGATGCAACCTTGGACTACAACCTTCTGTTGGGGAGAAATTGGATTTATGAGATGGATGCCATTGCACCCTCATTATTTCGAATTGTATGTTCCCCCCACGAAGGGAGGATTGTCACAGTGGATCAACTTGACTGTCCTCAGGTAGACCTGAATGCGCCTTCTGACTCATCTGTTCCTAAGTTGGATAATACTAAGGCGCCTGTTGAGAATCTAGGAGTTGGAATGTATTCTTCTTTGATGGGTACTTTCGATCTTCCTCCTCCTACAGTGCATATAAATGCTATTTCATCCTCCAAGGCTCCCCTTCGAAGAGAGTTCTTTCGAACTCATTATTTTTCGGACCCTTGGACCTTACCTTCCCCTATTGCCACATTAGCGGAAGGTCAAGTGGGTGGAATGGCATTTACGATTTCTGCAGCTGAGATTGCATATCAGTCTATTGTTGACACTGCAGAATCCGTTCCAGCTCCTCTTTCGCCGGAAGAGTTAGATGGTGATGTGGCTCGGGCTTGGATGCTTAGTTCTTCTTTGGCCCAGGATTGCCTTGATACTACTCTTCCATCTGAAGAGGCAATCTTGGAAGCCATGACTAGTATAGATAGACCGTGGGATGATTTGCATCATCGGTCTTACTTCCTACCTGACTTAAGCGAAGTTGAAACTAGTTTTCCAAGTCCTCAGTCTCCTGGTCCTGTTCACCCAGTCTTGAACCCTTTGGCACCAACACAGGTTTATGCTGAAGGGAACATGGTTGTGATCTCTCCTACTATCCCGGTGAACATTTCTAGGGATCCCAATATTATCGAGAATGTCTTCATTGGAGCTGAATGTTCCCGTGAAGAGGTTCAAATTTACACCGAGCTCTTTAAAGAGTATAGGGATGTATTTTCTTGGTCTTATGAGGAAATGCCTGGAATAGACCCATCTATTGTCCAGCATGAGATCAAGACGTATGAAAACGCTAAGCCGGTGAGGCAAAAACTTCGTCCGGTCAATCCTAGAAAGGCAGCAGCTATCAAAGCTGAATTTGAGAAGCTGCTTAAGGCGGGATTCATTTTCCCGGTTCCTTTGACTGAATGGGTTTCAAATCCCGTTCCTGTAGATAAAAAGCAAGGAACGATTCGAGTGTGCATCGATTTCAGAGACCTAAATAAAGCATGTCCTAAAGATAATTACCCCACACCATTTATCGATCAGATCATTGACGAGTGTGCCGGTAATGAGATTTTCTCCTTCATGGACGGTTTCTCCAAATATAATCAAATTACTATCCGTCCTGAAGATCAACATAAGACTGCCTTTATTTGTCCCTGGGGTACGTTTGCATACAAGAAGATGCCTTTTGGTCTTAAAAATGCTGGGGCTACCTTTCAGTGGGCCATGTCATATGCCTTCCACGACATCAAAAAGATTATCGAGGCATACTTAGATGATTTAGCTGCTCATTCTCGAAAGAGGATGGATCATCCTGGTCACCTCCGGCAAATATTTGAAAGATGTTGTTTTTATAAAATTCGATTGAATCCGAACAAGTGCGTTTTCGCGGTTACATCCGGTCGGCTATTGGGATTCATTGTGTCTAGGGAAGGGATAAGGGTAGATCCCTTCAAGGTTGAGGCAATGCTTTGGTTTCCTCCCCCGTCTTCCATCCGTCAGCTTCAAAGTCTCCAAGGAAAGTCTAATTTTCTTCGGAGGTTTATCGTCAATTATGCTGAGATTACAAAGGGATATATGAGACTGTTGAAGAAAGGAGTTCCTTTTCATTGAGACGACTACGCTCAATGCTCGTTCGATGCTTTGAAAAAGGCATTGACCTCTGCTCCTTTATTGAGTCCACCTAATTATAGCAGAGATTTTCTTTTGTATCTGGCAGCAACAGAATCTACCATTGGTATGGTTCTGGTTCAGGAGGATGATGCTCTTGCTGAGCATGTTATTTACTACCTTAGTCGAGGACTGGTAGGACCTGAACTTCGATACACCCCGATAGAAAAATTAGCCTTAGCAGCAGTTCATGCTGTGCAGCGACTCCGACATTACATTATTCTTCGCAAAACTTATGTCTTGGCAGCTGCCAATCCATTTCAGTTTGTCCTCAGCGGGCGAGTGATTGGGGGAAAATATAATAGATGGATTGTGATTTTACAAGAATTTGATCTCGAGTTCATGTCTGCCAAATCCAAGAAGTCATTAGTCTTTGCGGAATTGATCTCCGAGTTGCCTTGTGGAGAGGAGATGATCTATGATGAGTCCTTTCCGGACGAACACTTGTTTCTTATCTCTTCACAGGATCCTTGGTATGGGGATATCATTGTGTATCTCCAGACTGCGAATTTTCCCTCTACTTTTTCGAAAGATGAGCGTCGTAAGCTGCGTCACGTAGCCAAGAATTATCTGATTATTGGTGATGCTCTGTACCGTTGAGGGGTTGATTCAATCCTAAGACGTTGCTTAACTCTCGAAGAAGCTGAGGCTGTGCTCAATGATTCTCACAGTGGAGCTTGTGGGGGTCATTTATCTGGGCTTGCTACAGCCCAAAAGATTTTGCGTGCTGGATACTTTTGGCCCTCGATTTTCAAATATTGTATTGAATCAGTCAAAAAGTGTCATCCGTGTCAGGTTTATACTTGAAAAATGTGCGCTCATCTAGCTCCACTTTTTCCAGTCGTTACTGTCGGTCCCTTTACAAAGTGGGGTATTGATTATACTACTTGTAACCCGACTTCGACTAAGGGTCACAAGTACATTATTGTAGCAGTAGACTACTTTACGAAGTGGGTCGAGGCTATGCCTACTTTTGGGAACGATGGTGAGATTGCAGCTCTGTTCCTTTTCAACCAAGTTATCGCTCGTTTTGGTATTCCTAGAGAGATTTTCACTGACCATGGCAGTCATTTTCAGAATAGTATGATGGCTGAGTTGGCTCTCAAATTGGGTTTCCGGCAGGAGCATTCGTCTCCATATTATCCTCAAGCCAATGGGCAAGTGGAAGCCGTGAATAAATCCTTGAAGACAATTCTTCAGAGGACAATTGATAAACACAGATCCAACTGGCATATTATGCTATATCCTGCACTTTGGGGATACAGGACGTCAGTGAAAACTGCAACTGGCTTTACTCTGTTTCAGCTAGTGCACGGGGTGGAATCCGTATTTCCCATTGAATGCGAGATTCCTTCTCTTAAATTAGCTGTTGAACTTCTTCCTGACACTTCTAGTCTGGCAGAACGTCTTCTTCATCTAGAACATCTCGATGAGCAGCGTCGGGATGCGGCCACGATGAATAAAGCGCATAAAAACAGAGTCAAAGTTCAATACGATAAGGCGGTTAAGCCTAGGGTCTTTTTGGAAGGTGACCTTGTTTTGGTCTATGCCCAAGAAAAGGATGCCCTGGGGGCAGGAAAGTTTAAGTCGATGTGGTATGGCCCCTATATCGTTAAAAAAGTCCTTAAGAAAGGAGCATATAACTTGGTTGATTTCGAAGGGAACGAGTTGCCGGAGCCCCGAAATGGGCTCTATTTGAAGAAGTATTATGCCTAGGATTTGGCCTGGCATGTTGCTTTTGTATATAGTAGTTTTTGCTTTGTACATATCTGATTGATTTTCGATTTTTGATGAGTTGGTGATGTTTTTGATCTGATTTGGCAGGTTGTGTTGGATGTCATGAGTCATTTCGGTTTCGCCGATGGTGCTATTAGACACACCCGGAACTTAGCTTCCGCGGCTTGGGTGCTTCATTATCCTTCCGGTCAGCTATTGGTATCAAGAGGGGTCTGCATTGGTCCTGCTTCTAATAATATAGCATAATACACTGCAGTCGTTCATCTACTCTCGGAGACAATATCTTTGGGTGTTGATTCATTGGTAGTTTTCTTGGACTCTCAGCTGGTGGTGTCGCAGTTGAACAACACTTATCGGGTACGAGATCCATTTTTATTACGATTGTTCTTGAGGGTACGTTTGTTACAAAGGTCATTTCAATTTTTAACTTTCATTCATGTTCCTCGAGCTGACAATTGGTTTGCTGACTCATTAGCTAATCAAGCATTAGATTGGCATATTAATCATTCCATACAATAAATTTTTAATTATCAAAAACATCATACATTTGATACATTTATCACATCACATCAAATATCGTTGTATATATATCATCAGAGTGTTTCAAAAACTTTACAAAATTTGGATCCATAAGGTCGTACAAAACTTGGGCTTATGCCCCATCATGTTCAGTCTCAAAAAAGAATATACAGTCATCTAATATATAATATATGTCTACTCCCGAGGTCCCTGCCCAGAAGTCGTGCTCCTATAGAACGTAACTGCAGTGGCCACACGCCGAAATAATCTAACCCAGTGTCGGGGTACTCCTACCACCCGTCTCTGGATGGCTTCAGGCAAGTCCTCCACGGCAGCCATAGGGATTTGGCGGGTCAGTCCCTCCAAGTTTCTCTGCACGGCCTGGAGAGTCCTGTCTGAATCCACTGTCTCTGCCTCACCCCTGCGGCGCTTGTGGCGCGGGAGACCCTCAGGTCGTACTGGTCCAACATCTGAAACATGATCATTTTTAATTGTCAGTCATTATGAATCCAATCAAAAACATGTTTTTTTTCATTTTTTCATACATATTTGAAAAAATCCAAAAAATTATATAAGTCAAAATTTTTTTTGCAAACTTACCGACTGTTCCCCATGCTGTGCCTGGTGGAAGAACTAGATCTGGATCTCCATGAAAGTCCATCCCGGCATAGGGATAGTCATCCACTGCGATGATCTGTTCTCCCCACCACAGGAAGAACTCATCGTCCCATGTGGTCCGGGGTACCTCACTACCCCCTAGTCTCTTCATCATGTCCGCCCAACGGGAAATTCTTGGGTCCCGCGGGCTACTGATGGTAGAGATGACTTTGGGTCTCAAAGCTGGAATCTTCTCAAAGAAGAATGTTGTCAAAATGGTCCCATAGCCAAAGTGTTTGGCATTTACTTGGCAGATTGAGGTCAACTATTGTTTCATGTTCAGTAACAGAGCTGTGCACCAATCATACACATGAGTCAAACACTCTACAGCTATGCTCATTTGCGTCCTAGACGCCTGATGTAGTGAGGCAAATCCTGCCACTCTGCTGATGGTGAAAAGGAGGATTTTCATGTGCAAATTCCTAATATCTTTAATTGCAATCTGAGTTCCAACCTTTTTGGAACCCCCTACACAATATACGTGGACATAGTCTTCCACGGTTAACCCTCCCAGGGGTTTCCCGTGCAAGTCTACTGGATCTCCCCTCCGGGAGAGTCCAGTAATGAAAAATATGTCTTCCACTTCAATGCGTAGTGGCATCTGATCAATTATGAAGCAATCCTGATCTGGTTCCTAGTAATTTACGAGCATTTCTAGCAACCGCACATTGCTTTTCATATTTGGCATTTTAAAGAATTTGAACAATCCGCAATTCCGGAGGATATTTTGCGCTGCGCGATCTTGCATGACCTCTTGGTCTATTGCGCTATGCTCACGTTCCCTCCATGAGATTGTCATCCTGAGAAATTTCATCAAATTATGCATTAGCCATGCTTTTTTGCATTCGGACCTGCGCATACGCGGTTTTTCCTTTGCACAGTCGCGTGTATACGCGAGTTTCCTTCAATGAACCCGTGTATGCGCAAGTCCGCATATTTTAGCAAGGGTTTTAAAGCTAAAAATCACTTAATTTTAATTTCCAAATGGACAAAATGAATAAACAGGATGATTAAGGAGCCTACCTGAAGTTTCGCTGAATTCCGACGGTCGGTTGTTCCTGATTTGACGAAACAAGTTTTTAGCTCCAGAGCTCTTTTTCCAAATCAGCTATGCAATAATGAACCAAATGAGAGGTAATTTGTGTATTTATGGCTAAAAATTGAAAATTTTTGCAAAAATTTCTTTATGCTTATTTTTTCGATCTATCTTATGCTGTATAACTTGATTGCTTGGAAGTGCCCAGTTTGGTATGTTTTCAGGTACATTTTGACGATTTTGAGATTTTTCCCGGTTTTTGATCCATGATTACCGACTCGTCACGGCAGGTATATGATCTTCACTGGCATATAGGTTAGGGAAATCACTTTTCGTTGCATCTTGCATACTAGCCTCCATACTGATCACTTGCCTTAGGGTCGATCCCATCAGGTCATGAGTATTACACCCATTTCACTCGCCGATTATTTAATCATGACTTGATGGTAGAGCCTTCCTTTACATGGGCTTCCTAGTTAGTTTCTCGCTATCACTTTTTGCCCATGCTGTGTTTTATGTAGGCTCGGGAGTCCTCTTTAGTCCTGCCATGTCTTATGTGTTGAAGCTTCATTCTTCCTCTTCATCACGATCACTTTTTCTGGCTTTTACCCTAGAGGCTCCCTGGTGTCGTTAAGTTGTATTACTACATTGCATATTGGCTACTTGTTTATCCTGGCCTTTAGCCGGCTTCATTTGGACTCGATGTTTAAGACAACTTTTGACCTTGACTCTCTGTACAAGTTAACCATTGCATGCACTTAGCTATCACGACTTGACACCTTTTGCCCATGGATGGAACGTTCCTCTGAGTATCACTTACCAGTTGTTGCCACCTTGCATTGAGCATAGGATTGTTCCAAACCCAGGAACTAGTGCATCTGATTTTTTGATACTCGTTCTATCCATTGTACCATAGCATTCTTTTATTCTTTTTCAGGCTTATTATATGAAAAAGACAAAAAAATCAAATATAACAAAAAGAGTGGGAACGGGATGTATCTTCGTTATTTTGATGGCAGTACAGAGTCAGTTTGTCGCCCTTGAACAAAGCACATATACTTATATATATTTCCTTCATTTGGGATGGTTCTAGTTTGACCTAGGTTCAGCCTTTACCATGTTTCACTTGTCAGTTCTCCCTCGGTTGGTTATCTCTTCCAATCATATGGAGAGTTTGTTTTGCCTCCTGCAAGACAGACTTATACAGTGTCACTTTTTACTGCCATGGTCATCACAGAGTCGTGCTTTTGTTCAAGGGAAGTCTAGCCTGAGTCGGCCATTCTGCGGTGTCTCTTGACTCATTATTCGGTCGGCCTTCCCGGTCTTGTCAGTATCATGTTCTATCACATCAGATGTTTTGATCTTCTGCTCGTGCTGGTTTGAGAAGGTCCCCATTGACTTCTTGCCGGCGGGTTTGTCTCTTATCGACTACGACACATTGCTCTGAGAGAAAACCTAGAGCTGCACCTTGGGCCTATTTCCATTATTGATAGGTGACCTCGTGCTCAGCATTTGATCATCATCATGGGTCTTTGACTGAGTGGTTTCCCCTGTGTTCGATGTCAGCACACATTATCACACTTGGGATTCGTGCAATACCTTGATTTCCATTTGACCCTATCGGTGGATTTCTCGCCTCTGTGTCAGCTTTCATTATTGGTTGGTTCAGAGGGTTTCTTCCGTGCGCTAGCTTCATCTTGTGCACGTCGGAAATGTACTTCGGTTTTGGTTCCATCACTCTACTTCGTTCAATTCCTTCCAAATCTTGTACAGAGTTACACTGTCTTTGGGTGATGTGGATCTGTAATACGCAATTTCCTTCCAATGAGGATCTTTTCCCATCGACTCCGACTCATTGCTGTTTAGGAATAAAGATCTAAGTCTTTATCGGTACCTTGGGTTGCAGGTCATCGGTGTGAGACTCTTCGCTATATTGATGAGGGTTCATCATTGCCTGCGGTTGGTAGATTCTTTCAAGTGTTCGACTTCAACTCATTTATTCACACTTGTTAGATTGTACTGGGGCACCTTGACACTCATTTTCATTATTGGTGGGTTGTCTCGCGTTGGTTAACGGTATACATTATTGACTGGTAATCCAATGATTTCTCACATGGTCGACTTCAGCTCATTTATTCCCATTGTGTAGAATTGTGCCATAGTGATCGGTGAAGATCTCGGGTTGCATCAGCATCTTTCGGTTCACTTTTGACAATCCATTCAGTTTCTGTCAGTGATGTCGTTCACCTTTATATGTTGTAGTGTCAGTATAGCATCATCCTATATGTTGGCTCCCGGTTTGCTGATTGTCTGGGATTTGTTCCTAACAGTGTAAAAATCCCCATACGCGACTATTCCCGTACTTTTCCGCGTGTATGCGCGAGTCCAGCTGCACTTTTCCGCGTATGCCATTAAAAATGATTAAAAAATATATAAAAATTCCCTATTTTCGGGCTGGGTTGATGGTTACTCGGGTAGTTCAACCACCCCAGCACGTGGCCAACTGTTTCCAACTATTGAAACTACTTGGAGGGAGTATAAAAACCCCTCATGTGTATGGCCTAAGGGAGAGAGAGAATTATTGATATTATACTCTGTTGGTATTCCCTATCCAAGTCTGATTCCCCATGCCTCCTGCACTTTCCCAGTTCATTATAGGAAACCCTTGTTTCCTTGAGATGCACATCCCTTTATATGTCATCTCGTATGCACCAGTTTGGAAGGAGTCTTAGTGAGGCAAGGGCTGGACGGATCCGGACGACGGTCTGCAAAGGCCTTGGAAGGATCAGGTGATCTCTCCACTCGTTACTTTTGTACATGCTATTTATAATACAGAAGTACCGTGCTGTTCCCGAAATAAACGTGTTAGTGTATGCTTATATGTATGAGAATATTGTTATTTAAGCATTCATTATGATTTATTTAATGTTTTATATGAATCTCACTAACATTTAGAGTAGATATATGCTATACAACCAGTTCTTCGTGCTTGTTTCTTCTTGTCTTTCAGGTTAAGAAGGAAGGACGGTTGCTGGGGGTTTGAACCCCGCGGTATCTGCCTCAACCGTAGGACCTACGGGTAACTTTCTCATTCTACTCTATTTAGTTTTTCTGAACGTGCATGGTTGTGTGAGTCCTTCTTAGGTAGCATGCCCCTGTTCTGTGGAGGTTGTAACCCAACGAACCTCTAGGGTGATATTCCCCGAAACAACTATGGCGAAAAGAAAATTATAACTTGTGGTCTCGAGTTGAGGCAAAGCCCTACCTAAGACGTTCTGTTCAAATACTTGATTAGTACTATACATAGACTTTCAGGATCAGTGGTCTGGTCACCGAGAATAGGTAAACATAAAATAGAAATGTTAAAGAACCTATGTGGTAGCTTAAGTCAAGAAGAAAAATAATTCATAAACCACAGTGAAAGAGGAAATTGTGTAATCCGTTATTCCTAGAATTATTAAACAAAAACAGAGCATACAGGATAAACCCCGTAGAATTATTATAACAAAATCTGTGAAAGGAAATCTTGACAAAAATTTAGCTATGATTCTAAATTAATTTCTGCACCAATAGCATTGAAGGAAACAATAGTTTTCTTAGCACAACAAAATACCGAAAACAATAACCCCATTCCAGCAGAAACAATAAACTTATTCCAAAAGATATTAAGTGGAAAATTATTTGTAAAGAGAAATGTTTATCATGCTTAACAAAATACTCATTAAACTTTAGAGAAGAAGGAAATAGTTATAAAATCTATGGGTCAAAACTGTAAAGGATAAATGCGGTAACATTCTGGTCTAACCATAGCAAGAATATAACAGTTAGAGGAATAGTTCATTAAACCCTTACTCGACCGATAAAAATATTGCCATAACCAATTCCATCAACATATCCTATTTGGATTTCAATTTAAAAATAGTTAACATCATATTACAAGACCATCTGTGGTCATAAAACGGAAAGACTCTACTATAGGGTTTACACCCTCTACAAATGCTACCATTTATACAAAAATTCTTATGCTAGAAATTTCGACAGGAAAACCAGAGACAAAGAGCGGAAGCTCCCATTGGCCAGGGTACCTAGTACACAAAGGAGAAGCATTGTATCAGCCATGGCTGTAGATTACAGTGGCTCAAAGCTGGTGAAAACTATGCCATGGAGTTGGGGTTGATAGAACAAACCTATAGAGGAGAGTAAGGGGCACGGAGTTAGATGTCTATGATAAAACAAAAATGATGGAAGCAAAAATCAATTCGATGAGAAGTGAATATGTATACATAGAACAATTGTAATATCCCTCATGTAAGCCACTGTAAAAAACTCTCATAAAATGAGGGTTATTAAATAATTAAATATTATTAATTATTATATTGATATTACATGAAGAATATTCTTGTAATTTTAATTATAAGAATATTGGAAGAATTATTTCTTAATTATTTTATTTAGAATAATAGAAATTCCTCTATGGAAATAAATTATATTTCCAAGTTGGTATATTTTATGAGTTTTAGAAATAATGAGTAATGGTTTGCTTTTAGAAATAATGAGTAATAGATTTGGAAAAAGTATGGATAAGTGATATTTTTCTCACAAGGAAAAACCAAATATAGCTTCAAAAATAAAAGCATGAGAGATTTATGGATTTCTTTTGTGAGTTAGAAAAGCTGGAATGCTTTTATGATTTAGAAAAGATGGAATTCTTTTATGATTTAGAAAAAAGCTGGAATGCTTTTATGATTTAGAAAAGTTAGAATGCTTTTATGATTTAGAAAAGATGGAATTATTTTACGATTTAAAAAAAAGTTTAAATACTTTTATGATTTATAAAAGATATTCCATTCTATTAATTCTATTTATTATGAGACTATGAGGGAAATAGAAGAGAGGGAGGGGAGAATACATGGAGAATGGAGCGAAGGAAGAGGAAGAGAGTATTCCAAGCATGCATCAAGAGATAGGTAACCATATTCTTTGAGAATATTTTTGTTTTCATATGGGCCATGATTCTATAATGATTGAATTTATTTGAAATAAAAATTTCAGTGTATTAAAAGTTAGATCTACACTTATTTATGCATTATTTTGATAAAACCCCAAGAGGATCTTGTTAAGAAGGCTAAGTAGTTCCAGATCTAGTATGGATTAGATGTTTCAACCATATATCAGTTGTAGATCTAAATATTAACCTACAGCAGTGGAAGCTCCTCATATAAAATGATGTCAAGTCTTTCTGCAACTTTTCCATTTGTTTCTGGTATTATTTCTGAAGGATTCTTTCTCTTGCTTCAAGTAAATCCAATGCTTCTACAAAGTAACTTGATTATAGATCTGATTTCTTGATGCCATACTATAACATGAGTCTAATGGTTGATTTCCAATGTCTTCCAGCAGAAACTGTGCAATTCCGGAAGGAGGGTTTCTCTATTTACCAGCTCTCTCCTTTAACTGATTTTCAGCTAGTGTTGAATGTTGGAGATCTGTTTAAACCCTCTAAACTAATTTTTTTTTGCTGAAACTATGCTTGGAGGTCCCAAACAATGTAAAATAAGGGAAATCAGCCCTTTTCTATGTTATTTTCACAGTGGCTTGCTTATACAACGTCCTCTTTGATCCTATTGCAGATTTTCCTGAGAGTGGAATTTCCCGTTTCTTCCTTGGTTGGTTTTTTATTCTCTTTTGGATCCATTTTTTATATCTGTAGATCTAAGGTTCCTAAGAGTATAAAAATATAATAGGAGTGTGTCATTCCCACACTTTCTGTGTTTCACCATTCTTCTATAGACAGAGTCTGGAACAAGCTAGGAAGCCTCTAGATTTCACCCTTCCTTGTGAAGATGATGCATCCAGTAAATGCCCTACCAATCTATCTTTGGTTTAGATCTATTGGTGTAATTCCATATTGTTGTGATTCCATAGTGTAATATCTTAAGATATTCCCTACTGAGCCTATTTTTTCCCATTTGGAACATTACATAATGGTATGCAAGGAAATAATTATTATGTTGAAACTCTTCAAAATGAATAGAAGAGAAAAATATATCCTTGTATTCATTATTGGATTAGATTATTGGAGAGGAAAAAGGGTAATCACATGCTTTATTATGTAAGATTATTTAGAGAAACATATATGCTTGTATGCATGAGAAAAATATAGTTTTGAGTATTAGATTTCTAGAGAAAACGAAGATGAAATCACATAATATTTATTGTGTTAGCCCTCTTTTGGGAAAAATAATATGTATTTTGCAAACCTAAAGGGATTATATATGGTATTAGCTTTATCTTAGGAAAATATTATGCATAATTATTGGTTATATCTTTTGGATGAGAGGGAAATGTCACTTTGCATGCATGAAATAATAAGTGGTATGTGTTTGACCCTTGGAAAAGAAATGTGTTTATTTTTCCATGAAATGTTTATTTAGTTTCTTTTGGAAAGAAATATATGTTTTACATGTAGGAAGAACAAGTTATGTTATTTCATGCACAAAAATATAACTTGTATGTTAACGTTGTTTGAAACAGAGTTGATATTGTTATACATAATAACCATTATGAATAGATCTTGGGTGGAAAATATGTTTTTGGAAAATAACATGTATTCACATGCATAAGTATAACATCTATTGCATTAATCCATTTTGAAAAGAAAACATAAGAGTAGGAAAAAAGAGAAATTTCTTGTTGGGATAGTTATCTTGAAATCTTGTTATGCATTTGCATGCACAATATTATTATATAGTATGTTATCTTTCTTTTGGAAATAATATTAAAGTGCATGCAAGATTTTGTTAGAGTTTGTTAGAAAGAGGATGCTTGATAGTGATTTATTTGTTAGTAATGCATGTGAAATGATGTTAAATAAGGAAACTAATGTCAATGTGGTTATGTTTCATACATCCATACAAATATTTTTTGAAGTGTCACAAATAGAGATTGATTATTGGTTTATTAATATTTTATCTAATCATGATATCAAGTGTGCTGACGACAACAATGGCAGGAAAGAAGGATGACTTGAGAAAAGGAATTTTCAAGTTTAACATTATGGAAGATAAAGAGTTGTTAGTCCATGAAGGTTTAGTAGTTCCAATTGCACGATGATCCCCTGAAGGAAATAGTTTGACTACAATGACAGAGATTGATGATTCGTGGGTAAATGGTATGATGATGATTGTAATAGCTTATAGCTATTTATTTTTCGTTTAAGATTATTTTTCTATGTAAATTGTATGACAATGGTCAAGGGATGGACTCCCTTATAGCCATTGAGTGAGGGGTGACAACTCTCACGAGCGTTTAATAATAAAATTAAACGTTTGTTGGTTTTCACCCTACGGGGTTTCCAGGGTATATCGGTGTCTATTTATGTGATTGTTCATTGTGTTGTTTTTATGATGTTAATTTATCTCAGGATGTGATGTTGATATTACCAATTAGGTGACCTACTAATTGAATTAAAATGATCATGGGATCGATGCATAGTTATAGCAGGAAATTTAAGTTAATATGCTACAACAAGGACAATTAATGGTTGTGTAACTCACTATGATTTTTGCTAAATATTTCTCTAAGTGATGATAATGGGTATTTAAATGTTTAATGCAGAAATATATAAAGAAATTTATAAGGTTACACATTCGTAAATGTTGAAAAAAAAATTCTAACTCCATGCATTTTTCCTGCGAGGTTAACGGGGTATGTTACAAATGGTATCAAAGCAAAAGGTTGCAACACTGGCGCCTTTTGGGAATAGTTATGCAAAAAGGAAGTAGAGGTATGATGCTAGTGGGCATCATCTCAGGTATGATTTTAATTAAACTTGTAGTATACTACAATTAACATGAGATGCATGTTGCATGATTAATGACTACATGAAAGAGTAGACAGTTATAATGTTTCTTTAAAAAAATTTCTCATGAAATTTGAATATGGATGTGGATAAAATACAATAAAACTTCTATTGTACCTATGAACCATCTTGAGCACTCACTTTTTATATTGCAGATTAATTACCAACCTTTGCATGCATAATATGAGAAAAATGATTATGGTGCATAAGAAAAAAGAATGGAAAAACATGGCTAAAGTTATCATGCACTACCTATAAATAATGAATACACGTATGGTTGGTGTGATAATTAAATAATATAGAAGTTGGGTTTGACCCTGAAGAGGACAATGGAATGTGGAGAACAAAATATATATATATATATATATATATATATATATTTGAACGAAACTCTTTAGTTGTTAAAAATAAGCAACGAGTGAAATATAACTCACATAGTGAACTTAAATTCAATGAAAAAATCATAGTAGCATAATTGTGGGTTCTCTTTCTTCATTTAGAGTTGTAGAGGAAAGTTTGCATTCCATGTGTTCGACAAAAAGTGGTAATTGAGATCCACAATTTTGTTGTTTTAAATAATTGCATCCGTGGAAGTTTTGGATGTGATTAATCTTAAAATCAAGGGGTTTTCATACCTTAAGATCATGTAACCCTCATGTTGATTCCAGGAAAAAGTTATTTTTAGACTTGGATCCATAATTTGGTCGATTTTTTTTATTAGACGCTCCTGTAGGGATTGTTGGTTGTGTTGTTGGCAGAAATGTTACCATTGATGATATGAATATGATTCATGCTATTCTATAAATTCTAGTTTTACTATCTCTCTGATAGTTTAAACATATTTATGGAAATTTATTTCATGTCTGCTAACTAGTCCCTTAATGGCGCTAGATTGTATGCTTGCCAAATATTTGGTAGCATGTCTCATTGACCATGGATTTCATGCTTGCAAATTGTTGTTAAAATTCCTCAATGGATGTAGATTGCATCCTTGAAAACTGTTTTTTAGAATGTTGAATTGGTTGCAGATTGCATGCTTGCACACTATTTTATAAAAGTCTATAGTGGTTGTAGATTGCATGATTGAAAATTATTTTCCCAAACTTACTCAATGGTTGTCGCTTACATGGTTGCAAGCTAATGGTAGGGAAAGAAAAAAATCACATTTTGTGTCGTAATGTTCAATGGGACTATTATTTATCTATAATGTTGGTGGTTAGTAAATTGAGGCCTTAAATAAAGTATAATGCTATGGTATGAGAGATATGTTAATGTATTTTTTCAAAGTTGAATTATTGTTATTATGTGGCAATTTTGAATGTATACCATGTATATTACATGTGATGAACTTTTGTCAATGTAATTTGACAAATTGTGGGACCCATGTTGTGGATTAAGTATAGATGCATGGTGTACAAAAATGTTCCTTTGCCTTAAAGATAATATGAAAATGGAAAATTATGTAAATTACAGTGCATTTTTAGACATTGACTACTTTTAGACATTGAATTTTTATTGGATTCAATGGCTATGGAAGCCATGATGGGACTTATGTAATGAGATAATATTTTATTTTATTATTGAGTTAATGAATACTTTGGTTGGGGTATTCAGGAAATAACTCTAGAGTTTTAGAATACTTCTTGCGAGCTTATGAAAAGCTATTGGTGGTTAAGTTCAACATGGACCTTCCCTAAAAGTCTCCTAAAAATCCCTAGGAGAAAATAATAAAGAGGACATATTAACATAATGGGAGAGAAATATTATGTTAATGACTTAGTTGGAGATAAATACTAAGTGGGGTAAAATAAAGCATAGTGGGAGAGAAAGGCATGCTTTAAAGAAAAACAAGAGTATCTTTTTCGAAAAATATAAAACAAAAAGGCCTAGGCAAAAAGGTTGGCAAACCTTAAAGCAAGACGTTGCTAAAAATCTGTTGGGGAGAAATCACCAAGGAATCAATGAGGTTGTTGATTCTAGTGGCAAGTAGATCTTATTTCGGTGGGTAACTATTGGAGATAGTTCACGGTTGGGTGGAATATGCTCGGTTCCTCAATAACTCCCAGAAATTAACTACAGTTAGATGAAATTATGTCTATGCTCAAAACTATATAAAGATGTTGGATGTTACAATAGACTATAAATTTCATGTCTCAAAGTTGTTGCATGTGTTATAGCTTTGCATGCAAGATATATTAAATTATCTTAGCAACAATTTCGATGAAATAGGTTGTGTTTTTATGAGCAAATGAACATGTCATAAATGACTGATCTATATGCATGCATAGAGGAAATTAATTGAAATATATAGGCGACTGAAATAACTCATGTTAGATAAAATAATGATTTATTGAACTTTAAATTCCTGGCATATTAGAGGAACATGGCCGGAGATTAATGCCATGAGTTTGAATTTGAATGAAATTACTGTGGGAGAGAAAGACATTAATTTGCAAAGGAAATGGTTGGAAATAAATACCATGAGTTTGAATTTGATTGAAATTATTGTGGGAGAAAAAGATAGTAATTTCCAAAAACATTAGTGGGAAAGAAAGACTAGTGTAACTCCTAAATAAAATGCAACATGCACTTGATAGATTTTTTATTATCATTTTGATGATTAAAGGGCTAAGGGATCCTTGAGTTTTTGTGAAAGTATTATGATTTAAGTATTATTTTACATTTCCTAAATCATTGCTAATGAAAATTAAAGGTTAATGTTCCAACAAGAAAAGAACATCGAGGACGATGTTCTCTTTAAGGGGGGGGAGTTTGTAATATCCCTTGCATAAGCCACCATAAAAAGTCTCATAAAATGAGGGCTATTAAATAATTAAATATTATTAATTATTATATTGATATTACATGAAGAATATTCTTGTAATTCTTAATTATAAGAATATTGGAAGAATTATTTCTTAATTATTTTATTTAGAATAATTTAAATTCTTCTATGGAAATAAATTATATTTCCATGTTGGTATATTTTAAGAGTTTGAGAAATAATGAGTAATAGTTTGGTTTTAGAAATAATGAGTAATAGATTTGAAAAAAGTATGGATAAGTGATATTTTTCTCACAAGGAAAAAAAATATAGCTTTAAAAATAAAAGCATGAGAAATTTATGGATTTATTTTGTGAGTTAGAAAAGCTGGAATGCTTTTACGATTTAGAAAAGATGAAATTATTTTATGATTTAGAAAAAGGCTAGACTACTTTTATGATTTAGAAAAGCTGGAATGCTTTTATGATTTAGAAAAGATGGAATTATTTTATGATTTACAAAAAATTTGGAATACTTTTATGATTTATAAAATCTATTCCATTCTATTAATTCTATTTATTATAAGACTATGAGGGAAATAGAAGAGGGGAAGGGGAGAATACATGGATAATGGAGCCAAGGAAGAGGAAGAGAGTATTCCAAGCATGCATCATGAGATAAGTAACCGTATTCTTTGAAAATATTTTTGTTTGCATATGGGCCATGATTCTATAATGATTGAATTTATTTGCAATAAAAATTTTAGTGTATTAAAACCTAGATCTAAACTTATTTATGCATTATTTTGATAAAACCCCAAGGGGATCTTGTTAAGAAGGCTGAGTAGTTCCAGATCTGGTATGGATATGATGTTTCAGCCATGTATCAGTTTTAGATCTAAATATTAACCTACAACAGCTAAAGCTCCTCATATAAAATGCTGTCAAGTCTTTCTGCCGCTTTTCCATTTGTTTCTGCTATTATTTCTGAAGGATTCTTTCTCTTGCTTCAAGTAAATCCAATGCTTCTACAAAGGAACTTGATTATAGATCTGATTTATTAATTCCATACTATAACATGAGTCTAATGGCTAATTTCCAATGTCTTCCAGTAGAAACTGTGCAATTCCTGAAGGAGGGTTTCTCTATTTACCAACTCTCTCCTTTAGCTGATTTCCAGCTAGTGTTGATAATGGGAGATCTGTTTAAACCTCTAAACTCATTTTTTTTTGCTGAAACTCTACTTGAAGGTCTCACATAGCCTAAAATAAGGGAACCCAGCCTTGGTATACGTTATTTTCATGCTGGCTTGCTTATACAGCATCCTCCTTGAGCCTATTGTAGATTTTCCTGAGAGTGGAATTTCGCGCTTCTTCCTTAGTTATTTTTTTCTTATATTTTAGATCCATTGTTTAGATATGTAGATCTAAGGTTACTAAGAGTAAAAAAATTTATGAGGAGTGTGTCATTCCCACACTCGCTATGTTTCACCATTCTTCTATAGATAGAGTCTGGAACGGGCCAGGAAGCCTCTAGATTTCACCCTTCCTTGTGAAGGTGATGCATCGATTAAATGCCCTACCAGTCTATCTATGGTTTATATCTATTGGTGTAATTCCATATTTCTATGATTCCATAGTGGAATATCTTAATATATTCCCTACTGAGCGTATTTTTTTCCATTTGGAACATTACATAATCGTATGCAAGGAAATAATTATTGTGTTAAAACTCTTCAAAACGAATAGAAGAGAAAAATATATCCTTGTATGCATTATTGGATTAGATTTTTAGAGAGGAAAAATGGTAATCACATGCTTTATTATGTAATATTATTTAGAGAAACATATATGCTTGTATGCATGGGAAAAATATAGTTTTGAGTATTAGATTTCTAGAGAAAACGAAGATGAAATCACATAATATTTATTGTGTTAGCCCTCTTTTGGGAAAAATAATATGTATTTTGCAAACCTAAAGGGATTAGCTATGGTATTAGATTTATCTTGGGAGAATATTATGCATAGTTATTGGTTATATCTTTTGGATGAGAGGGAAATGTCACTTTGCATGCATGAAATAATAAGTGATATGTGTTTGACCCTTGGAAAAGAAATGTACTTATTTTTCCATGAAATATTTATTTAGTTTCTTTTGGAAAGAAATATATGTTTTACATGCAGGAAGAACAAGATATTTTATTGCATCCATAAAAGTATAACTTGTATGTTAACTTTGTTTGAAATAGAGTTGGCATTGTTATACATAATAACCATTATGAATAGATCTTGGGTGGAAAATATGTTTTTGGAAAAGAACATGTATTCACATGCATAAGTATAACATCTATTGCATTAGTCCATTTTGAAAAGAAAACATAAGAGTAGGAAAAAAGAGAAATTGCTTGTTGAGATAGTTATCTTGAAATCTTGTTACGCATTTGCATGCACAATATTATTATATAGTATGTTCGCTTTCTTTTGGAAATAATATGAAGGTGCATGCAAGATTTTGTTAGTGTTTGTTAGAAAGAGGATGCTTGATAGTGATTTATTTGTTACTAATGCATGTGAAATGATGTTAAATAAGGAAACTAATGTCAATGTGGTTATGTTTTATACATGCATACAAATATTTGTTGAAGTGTCACAAATAGAGATTGATTATTAGGTTATTAATATTTTATCTAATCATGATATCAAGTGTGATGATGACAACAATGGCAGGAAAGAAGGATGACTTGAGAAAAGGAATTTTCAAGTTTTACATTGTGGAAGATAAAGAGTTGTTAGTCCATGCAGGTTTAGTAGTTCAAATTGCACGATGATCCCCTGAAGGAAACAGTCTGACTACAAAGACAGAGATTGATGATTCATGGGTAAATGGTATAATGATGATTGTAATAGCTTATAGCTAGTTATGTTTTGTTTAAGATTATTTTTCTATGTAAATTTTATGACAATGGTCAAGGGATGGACTTCCTTATAACCATTGAGTGAGGGGTGACAACCCTCACGAGCATTTAATAATGAAATTAAACGTTTGCTGGTTTTCACCCTACGGGGTTTCCAGGGTGTATTGGTGTCTATTTATGTGATTGTTCATTGTGTCATTTTCATGATGTTAATTTCTTTCATGATGTGATTTTTATATTATCAATTAGGTTATGTATTAATTGAATTAAAATGATCATGGGATCGATACATAGTTATAGCAAGAAATTTAAGTTAATATGCTACAACAAGGAGAATTAATGGTTGTGTAACTCACTATGATTTTTACTAAATGTTTCTATAAGTGATGGTGATGGGTATTTAAATGGTTAATGTGGAAATATAAAAAGGTAATTTATAAGGTTACACATTTGTAAATGTTGAAAACAATTCGTAACTGCATGCATTTTCTTGTGAGGTTATTGGGATATGTTACAACAATTACCTATAATAAGAAATTCCAAGCTGATGCTCTATATAATAACCAGAGAGGTCAAACATTAATATTCTAAAAACAAGCATTAAAACCCTCGTTAAATTCATAGTGAGAGCTAAGTTCATAAAAACCTTTTAGAAATGAGTTGCAGGTCATAGTTTTTACCTGTTGGTGCATGCCGAGATGAGAAGCTTCAATTGGAACTGTGGGAATCCTCATGGAGGAAGGAAGACTGTGTTTCAAGCAACATAGGAGTACTTTCCATCATTCAGAGGAGTAAACTGCTATATTCTCACACAAGCAATAACCAGAAATTCAAACCCTAACAGAGAAAATTGCAGAGTAACTCTTCTTCATTGGGTGGGTCGAGCTAAAATAGTTTTAGGATGGAGAATCCAAGAACATTAGGTTTATTAAAGTCCAGTTTTGTTCTCTTGCCAATGTAACATAACGCTTGATCAATCTACAGATCAACAGCAAGGATCGCGGGAGTACCATTGAAAAGAGCAAAGAATCCAAACTAAATCCGATAGCTGTCACAGCAAGTTATTGCCATGTACTGTGGTAATAAATCCGAGTTGATATGCCAGCCAATAGAATTCAATTCAAATTCCAAGTGGAGTGGTGTATATGATATATAATAAAGTGTTGAAATTATTAAGTGATGGCATGCCTTCCTACTATACCCCCATTCCCTCTCACAAGCTATGCATATAATATGTCTTTCTATTTATTAATCCAAAAAGTCCTCAATTTTGAAATCTGGCAACCTTAATTACCATATACTGGACTTCTATATCTCAAATATTAGATTTGAGATATTAGAATAACATTTCTTATGGCTTACAAAAACCATACAAACCCAGATTTCTTCTATGCAGAAGCTTATATTTTAATTGTCGTATGGTTATAAACCATGGGCATTATCCATGCATGCATTCAATTAAAATTCAACTCTTGGTTAAAGCCCAGCTCTACAACTCAACCCATACTAATCTTAGACCTTCACTTTATGAGTTTCGAATCTTTATTCAAACTTTATGATTAACCCAATACATAATGATTCATTGTATGAATGAATATGACATAAAATCAGATGTTTATTAATAACCAATACCAATAACGCATCAAATGAACATTAAGTTCTGGTATCAATTGTTAATCGTTCGGGCCTACAACTCTAGTAATTAATACACACTTACCAACCGAAGGAATGCTGGCCACACATGGAATTAACAAACTTGAAACTTCCAGCATGAACACCGTCGATCTCAGCTGACTAGAGATTAGACATGAATCACATTTTTTTTCACCACAGGTTTTAACACTAAAAAAAATATGCGAAATAGGCTGTATTTTAAAACCACTAAGGAATAACGTCACTCAAGGAGCCTTATTGCATTTTTTTTAGGTATTCCACTTACCGTCTAATAAAAGTGCGAAAACCACAGTTGGTTCCAAAAACCTCTTACACTGTTCATTCAAGGTTCTGCCTTCGCTCAACACGTGATTCCACTTATATCTACAATGGCATTACTCCACGATTCCACTGTGAAATGGTTTATCAAATACACCATCACTCCCTTATGAATCTAACTCATCTCTCGTCATTGATTCATAGCTCTGATGCTTCAGTTCCAGCTTCACTTCAACCCTGCAATCTTGCGCACAAACCCCTCTTAGACCTGCTATATAATCGCATACGCCTATCCCCTAGTTTCATGCTGGAATCTATGAATACTTGAATACTTAAGAGAACTTTGTCGAGCCATCATCTCAGCAACTACAATTTCATTCAAAGTTATTTCACTTGGTACTTCACATCAACTCCTAGCAATTTAATCTAAACATGATTTTGATTCCTCCTGCTTCTACATAAATAGGATTAACAACTAATTTAGGACCGAATTCATTGCCTGGAGGTATCGATTCACCCTGTAATCGATGTTCCATCATACATACACAATTATTCTAAGGTCAATCGCCAATTAAATCATCAATTATTTAAGACACGGTCTCATAATAATCCAATTCTTTCAATTTCATCCGAAAGGTCTGTACGCACATTTAATTTACCAACCATTTTTTGTACATGAGATTCAACACATTCCTTACAGTTTATCAGTTCCTAAAAGGGAATCGATTGAATTCCTTGTTAATTCTATTGCATAGAATCTAGTCTCAATCTCAGATTCTCTCAAATTATACATGCACAGTTATCTTATGGAGCCCTTCACACATATAATCAATTCATCTGCATTCCATTCTCACGGGATTAAAAATTTAACCTTTTACACAGAGATTCATATTATGCATTACCCATACAATTGCTTCTTAAATTCGAAGGTGCCCACATAGAAATTAAATCGAATAATACTCATGAAATGCTGAACAAATTCTTTCATAATATATAAATGGATTTACGTACAAAACTTCTGGTTTGGTCAGATCTTCAATTCGATGGCCTTCTACTCTCACTACTCTACCTTTTCAGATCTCCAGTTCTACCTATTAATGCCTTTGAGGCTTATTTTTTATAAAAATTGATAATAATTTGATTAAGCTTCTTTGATAGCTCAACAAAACTCTTGAAGTTCCTCAAAGCCTAAGTTTAGCCTAAATCCCTAAACAAACTAAAATTGACTCTTCACATTCCTAGCTAACCAAATTCCCCTCATGTTCTCCAATGATTTGGTAACATTTACAATTTCTCACTAAATTTATTTAAAAGTCACTCAAATATTAATAATTACATAAGAAAGAAAAAACATGAGACCCCCTATGTCTATTTATATACAAAGTATTTCTTTGAGCCTATTTCTCCTGCAATAGACTCCCCAGGTTAAATTGATTCATGATCTCCTGATCATGTGCTTTCATCCTTGTCTTCCTAGATCCCACACTTTTTTCTGTAGTTGATCATTTGCTGCAATATTCTCCTTTTGCACTTCACCAGGCTTCCATATCTTATTCTGTCTTGCTCCACTAACTGCACTTTTACATTCTCTTTCTGTCTTTCTTCTATTACTTCTTTTGCTTCTTTGTTCTCTTGTTGTTGTCTTCCTCTGAGACACTTTCACCATCAACTTTCTCATAAATTCAATTTCTCTGTCTAATTTATCTTCTGACTGCTGGATACTACTCCATCTTGATTGTTGAACTTCTACTTCTGCTTCTACTTGCTGAGTTCTTATCTTCTGAGCCCTTGCTTGCTTAGTCCTTACTGCCACCTTTTCTCTTAATTTCTAAGCCATTGCTCTAGCTTTTACTTGCTGAGATCCTATGCTTACTACCACCCAATCATCCATACTCTCTTGTTCTCTATAATAGTAAAAATATTCCTGATTTTCATCCATGAAAATTTCTTCATTCTCTGACTTCAACAATTCTCTAGACTGGTATTTAAATTTCCAGTCACTGTCATCATCTCTTTTCCTCTCTCCTTGGACCAAACATTCTTTAGTCCTTCCATCAGTACCTACAATCATGAAACAAACACAAAAATTACAAAATCCTTGTGTCTCTTCCTCCTCTAGCAACACTTCAAATTGTTGCTCTAACATTTCTTCTGGCAACACTTCAATCTGCTGCTCTACTATTTCATTCTCTTCTCTAAATGTTTTCTGCAACCAATTCAGCCATCCATTTTCAAAAATTTCATCAATATGCTGCAAACTTGGTTCAACATATTCTTCTTCTTCTTATTTGACAATCCTTAGTAATTTTCCTTCATCCTCTTAATTGATTCTGGAAATCAAATCATGTTCTTCAAGTACTGTGTCCTCATCTTCTGTCAGAATAAAATTCTAATTTTCCACTGTTGTAACAGTCCCAAAAGTATGCCCCACAAGTTTCTCTTGGCCCATCAGACAAGCTAATCCTTCCTTGTCACCAACGGAAAAAAGTTTCTTTACAGGAGACATGATAGCCTCAGCTTCCTTCAAGTAACTCCAAGTGATGGATTGTCTTTTGTCATACCTGTCAACACAACCAACTTGTCAATTTTAAAATCACAAGACCCAATGGTCTCAATTGATGATCCAGTCACCAGTTCTTCTTTCTGCAATTCTAAGTCTCTTCCAAGACTCAGAAAATCTTCACTGTCTTCATTCCCTGTATCTCCATATTTTGCAATCCCCAAATTTGAAATCTAGGTTCTCCCTCTTAAATTGAGTCCTGCTGATTCAACATAATCTCCAGCAACTTCAACTCTTCATTCCATGGATTAAAAATTTCCATAGATTCTTTTTTTTTCTCTATTTGAATATCCAACTGTGTCAAATTCTCTTCAACATCCATAGAATCTGTATTCACAAAACAATTTTTATAACAAAAATCATAAGGCCTCAGTGCCTTCTCTTCCTCTGCCAACATTTCAGTATGTTGTCCTGAAATTATTTCCTTCTCTATTAGCACATCAGTATGCTGATCCAATCCTTCAAACAATTCTTGAGACTATCAGTTTGTCTCTCCTCTGCATCATCCTCTTCAAGGATGTCTCCTTGCTCTAGTTCACAAAAATGAACCTTTTCATTCTCATTCATCTCTGCTTTTACAATCTAAACACCTTTTCTCTGTGTTTCTATCCTCTGCTCTGGAACACTTAACTCATGCCACAATTTTGTCATCTCATCTGAGAAAACATTTTCACAATCTTCACTACCTTCCTCTTTATCACAATTCAAGCTTCCTACTATCACTACTTCTTCATCTTTCATCAGAATAGAATTCTGATCTTCCATCTCTACAATAATCTCAGTTATCTGTCCATCACTTTTACTTGGCCATTTAACAAAAACAAATTTTCATTATCAGCATTAGTAACAAATTGATCATCATTAGACATAACCGTCATGCTCCCATTGAAACAATTTCTTTCACTAAACAAGGAATTTATGAATTCCTTCTGCTGTAGTAATTCAGTTTGATCTTCATCTAAAAGATAATCATCATATGTGACTTGGAAACTTTTAGCTTAATTTATCACAGTTTCATCATATGAATTGTCTTCTTCAATACCTTCATTCACACACAACTGGTTAGTTGTGAAACCATAAGACCCCATGGTCTCATTTGATGATTTGATCATCAAATCCTCCTGTTGTTCCAAGTCTCCCATACATTTCAGAAATTCTTCAATGGTCCTCTCTTCAGTCTCTTCAAGTTGTCCAATTGATTGCTCAAATTCCAAATTCTGGCCATCATCACAATTTAAATCTCCTCTGCTTCCAATATGTTGGAAAGAAAAACCTTTCCCCAACTGTGTATGGACATTTCCAAAATATTGGGCTGTTCCATTTTCTTCCTTAGTGACAACATCAAAAGTTTGATCTTTCCCACATGTTCTTCCTACAAACATACAGAATTTGTCAGATGTAAGGCCATTTGACCTCTTGGTCTCACTTGAAGTTTCAGTCTTCAAGTCCTTCTCCAAATATTCAATCATCTTGAGTAATATCTCTTTCAACTGAGCATTTATCATTTTCTCTCTCTTCATCTGTAGCCTCTGCCACTTTACTTTCTTCTTCATGAGCCAACCAACTCTCTGGATTTCCTTTATCATCAGTTCAAATTTGTTGGACTGTTCCCCGATCTTAGCTACCTCTTTCCAATATTCTGCATCAATCAAATTCTTCCTCATGCCATCTGTCCTGGCATATTCCTTCACTCTTTTTTTGTGGCCTCTCTCAGAACCTCTACAATCTCTGCTATGGCTATCAGTAGCCATTTTCTCCTCCATGATTTCTTCACTCACAAGCTGCACTAAGCCTCTACAACAGCAAGCTCTCCTACTGCCTCTTACCTCACCAATCCTTTCCTCTGGATCTGGGATTTTGGCAAGTATTGGTCACCTATCTGCTGGAACCTTCTGAGCACTCTCTTATGCTCTCTCTAGGAATATGTTTTCCTTTCATCCAACCTCTGTTGGGAATTCTCAAGGTTCTGCCACACTCTTCTTCCACTCAGAATCCCTTGTTGGACTCTTTCATCACTGCTCTCAAAGTTGTGATCTTCTTTTGCTGGGATTCCTTCAATTTCCTACAATCTAAATTCTACAAACAATTCCTCAAACCAGATTTTAAGTAATGCTCATCAACTCACCTTTAGAGTTTGTTCACCATCCACTTGTAATTGCTTCTGTAATTTCTCCTAATGCTCTGCTTCACTGTACACTGTCCTGTCAAATTTAGATCTGATCACTTTACCATCACACCTGTGTTCACATCTTCAGAACATCTCTTGGAAATCTTCAAAAAACTTTTTCTTCAAATTCATATTCTGAAAATCTGAATACCTTCACTGTACACCTAATCAAATCTGCAACATTTGTCAAATAGATTTAAAAGCCAAACTTTCTTCACTGCTTCAGTACATGTGCATTTCAAAAAATAAATTTCAAAGAGCTATTCCAGCTCTGATACCACATGATGGCATGCCTTCCTACTATACCCCCATTCTCTCTGACAAGCTATGCATATAATATGCCTTTCTATTTATTAATCCAAAAGGTCCTCAATTTTTAAATCTGGCAACCTCAATTACCATATACTGGACTTCTATATCTCAAATCTCAGATTTGAGATATTAGAATAACATTTCTTATGGCTTATGAAAACCATACAAACCCATATTTCTTCTATGTGAAAGCTTATATTTTAATTTTCCTATGGTTATAAACCATGGACATTATCCATGCATGCATTCAATTAAAATTCAACCCCAGCTCTACAACTCAACCCATACTAAACTTTGACCTTCACTTTATGAGTTTTGAATCTTTATTCAAACTTTATGATTAACCCAATACATAATGATTCATTGTATGAATGAATATGACATAAACTCGGACATTTATTAAAAACCAACACCAATAATGCATCAACTAAACATTAAGTTCTGGTATCAACGGTTAATTGGTCGGGCCCACACCTCCAGTAATTAATACACACTTACCAACTAAAGGAAAGCTAGCCACACATGGAATTAACAAACCTGCAACTTCCAATGCGAACGTCGTCGATCTTAGTTGACTAGAGATCGGACGAGAATCACATTTTTTTTCACCACAGGTTTTAACACTAAAAAAAATGCGGAATAGACTGTATTTTAAAACCATTAAGGACACGCGTCACTCAAGGAGACTTATCGCATTTTTTTTAGGCATGCCACTTATCGTCTAATAAAAGTGCGAAAACCATAGTTGGTTCTGAAAACCACTTACACTATTCATTCAAGGTTTTGCCTTCACTCAACACGCAGTTCCACTTCTCTCCATGGTGGTATTACTCCAGGATTCCACTATGCAATGGCTTATGAAATACACCATCACTCCCTTCTGAATCTAACTCATCTCTCATCATCAATTCATAGCTCTGATGCTTCAGTTCCAGCTTCACTTCAACCCTGCAATATTGCGCACAAACCCCTCTTAGACCTGCTATATAATCTCATACGCCTATCTCCTAGCTTCATGCCAGAATCTCTGAATACTGGAATACTTAAGAGAACTCTATCGAGCCATCATCTCGCTAACTGCAATTTCATTCAAAGTTCTTTCACTTGGTACTTCACATCGACTCCTAGAAATTTAATCTAAACTTGATTTTTATTCCTCCTTCTTCTGCGTAAATAGGATTACCAACTAATTTAGGACCGACTTCACTGCCTGGAAGTATCGATTAACCCTATAATCACTGTTCCAGCATACATACACAATTCTTCTAAGGTCAATTGCCAATTAAATCATCAATTATTTAAGACACACAGTCTCATAATAATCCAATTCTTTCGATTTCATCCGAAAGGTCTATATGCACATTTAATTTACCAACCATCATTTATACATGAGATTCAACACATTCATCACAGTGTATCACTTCCTGAAAGCGAATCAATCGAATTCCTTGTGAATTCTATTGCATATAATCTGGTCTCAATCTCAGATTCTCTCAAATTATACATGCACAGTTATCTCATGGAGCCCTTGACACATGTAATCAATTCATACACATTCCATTCTCATGGGATTACAAATTTAACCTTTTACACAGAGATTCATATTACGCATTTCCCATACAATTTCTTCTTAAATTCGAAGCTGCCCACACAGAAATTAAATCAAATAATACTCATGAAATGCTAAAGAAATTATTTCATAATATATAAATGGATTTACTTACAAAACTTCTAGTTTGGCCTTTTCAGATCTCCAAGTCTGCCTATTAATGCCTTTGAGGCTTATTTTTATACAAATTGATAATTAATCAATTTAGCTTCTTTGAAAACTCAACAAAACTCTTGAAGTTCCTCAAAGCCTAAGTTTAGCCTAAATCCTTAAACAAACTGAAACTAACTCTTCACATTCCTAGCTAATCGACTTCCCCTCATTTTCTCCAATGATTTGGGAACATTTACAATTTCTCACTAAATTTATTTAAAAATCACTCAAATATTAATAATTACATAAGAAAGCAAAAAAAATGGGACCCCCCTATGTCTATTTACATACAAAGTATTTCTTTGAACCTAATGCTCCTGCATCATTAAGTTTTGTTTTAGCCAAACATCATATGTATATACCATTGACCTTGCATAGAATTTTATGTGATACCTATGATTATATCACAGTTAAGTAGAAACCAAAGTAACATGAGAGAGGTAGAGAAAATAATTATGGGTCAACACCCCTTTTAATATAGTCAAATGAGATTCATAATCAATATTGAATTATTGCAATTTTTTTTTTTTAACTATGTAATTATTTTAAAGTAGGATGTTACACATCCTAATATTATATTTGGTTGTATAATGTGCCTCTAAGCTCAACAAGTCAACTTTAACCAATGTAGTCATCATACTCTTATGATAATTGTGTAACGTTGTAGTTATTTTTTACATCCAAAGGTAAAAATTAACACAATCATATAAATTAGATTGCACATAAAGAAGCATGAGAACATTTAATTTATTATGCATTTCACATCCTAAACTTAAAAAGTCAAATAATTGATTTTAAATTATTATTATTAATTACAAAACTAACTAACATCTTAAACATGTATATATTAAAAAAAGATATAACAAAAATCATAAGTTTCAATACTAAGTTTCAAAAAGAATTTAGTAATAGAAATTAGTACAACTCATATAAATTAAATAGATATAAATGTAAATACACAAAATAAGCAAAAAAAAACATTTAATTTATGATACGTCTCACTTCCTAAATTAAAAAATACATATATCATTATTATATAATGTTAAATATATATACATTTTAAGATGTAGTAAGTTTATTATTATGATTATCCATTTTAAATTTAGTAGGAATATTTTTAATTTATAAAAAAAGTTTGTAATTTTTCAATTTATAAGAAATTTTGTTACAATATTATAACCTAACTATAATTCTTTCTATCTCACTTTATTTATATGACATTTTTTTTTATTTACAAATATTATTAAAAATATCTTAAAATAATATTTAAAAATAAAATCTTACCAAAATTCATCTTATCACATATTTTTTTAACTAAATTTTTAATTTTAAAATGTTATTAAAAATATCACTGTACTCTCCATTTAATATTAAAACTTAAAATTTTTACACGCCAATAGGCATAATTATTGAACAAAATATTAAATTTCTGAAAGCCAATAAGCATAATTACTAAAAAAACGAGCCGAAGATTCTCAAATATTCCGCCAATAGGATAGATTTAGGGAAACCAAAATAACCCAAAACTTTTGGGGTAGAAAGAGCACTCCCACTCGTTGTCACAACAATATGTTCTTACAATAAATTCATAAACACTACTTTTATCTTATTTAAAATTTGATTTATATTATCAGAAAATCTATCGTAAGTCGGCTCTCCACATCAATGAATAAAACAGTGTGTCTTCAGGGAATTGCACCATTTAGTAACACTATGAATTCCATCCACCATATCGAAATATTGCTACCTAATTCAGTCAATTCTACTCAACGATCGAACGCAACAACTCTAGTTTTAATCAGCAGAGTATATTTTTCGATCAATCAAATGGCGCTCCCCGAAGCAACACAATCAGACATTATCTATGATCCAGTCTGCTTGGATCCCAATGGAAGCTTGTTTGATCGTATCAACCTAGAAGAGATATTGGACAGTGATGACAATAACAGACCTGGATATAACCCAGAGACTGGCTGGCCTTTCCACATGTATGATATTCAACCCCAACCCGAGATAAGAATGCAAATGCGACAACGTGTCTTATTTGGAGACGAGTATTTTGTAGGTCAAAACATGTTATTACGTTGGTCCGTGATATAGGACTACCCTTTTGAGATATTGGACGAGAACCATATGTCTGAATATGTGAATTCACTGGCTCACTGGATTCCAAACGATATCAGTTTACCACGAGATTTGAAAATCCTGTGGAAAAGTTTAAATCTTCTTCGTCTCAATTGCCAGTATAGCGACGCCAACAAAAGACGGTTTCGTTCTGTGAACGGATTCGTCACACTGATTGAAACCCTCACCAGTTATTTTGCTTTACAGGGACTGCGGGGCACAGATGCTGACAGGGAACACAGGGATGCTGTGAATATATGTCGGGAGATAGTTAAGCTTGCGGAGATTACAGAGGACGGGGATTTTATTTTGGGCACGCGTTCTCGTGGGGAGAGTTTCTTTGGCATAATGCTTACCGTTTTGCTGTGGGCCGATACAAGAAAGACGTGCGCAGAATAGTTCGCATCATTAAGGTGACGTATAACGATCCAGGGATACATCACCTCCTTGGTGTATTGTTCTATTACATCCTCGAAGATCCAGCGACGCCCAGTGTCGATCTCATTCGCTGTGCAGATATCGCCTATGCGTATTGTAGTCAGAGATTTCATGAGTGGACAGCTGGCCCCTCATTGTGCAGTGCAATGAAGGTTCTGATTGACCGTTTCTACTATGATTCAGCCGAAACAAATACGAATAGTAATCCGGAAAGGGTTCGGGTTGACGAAGAATACAGTGACCGATCCGCCGCGCTAGAGAAGGTTTTGAAGATTCTGTGTCAGCTCTGTGCCAAATATGGCGCCGAGGTTGTTAGAGTTATACTGTCGCCTGGCTACTACAAGCAAATAAACTGTTCGAATCTAAATCTGAACTATGCACTCTTGCATCCAGAAGAGGGGGAGACTTCTTTCAGTGGCAAACACTTGCTGTATGCCATGATTTTAATAAATACATCTTTGAAAGCACTCGCGCGCAAGGTGTAGGCGTGTCTACCGAAGACATCAAGATTGTGTTCGATTTCGCTCTGAGCTCTTTGCCTGGTCGCTACCTCTTCAACGGCCGTCCAAGGCTGAAGGAGTTGACAGACCAAGTGATCGACACTATGCTAAATTTTCCAGAATGTCAATCCTTGCTTCAAAACTGGACTCGGGAATCTCCAAATTATCCATAACCTCTCATATAAAAGAAAGACATATCCCTAATGATCAGGCCCACTTAATTAGATAGTCTTTTTCTTTTATTTATTTTTATTTTTCATTCAATGAGATTTTTTATATGTTCTTTTCTTTAATTTTATTTTTCATTAGATGAGATTTTTTATATGTTTTTTTTTTAAACTAAATAGCAATCTATAAATTTAGTTCTGGATATCTCAATTTTCATAAATTTCAATTTAGTTACCCGAAATTTTAGTTACCTTAGCACTTAACACTTACACTATGCTAGGGTTATTAAATATTGATGTATGATGCTAAATATAATGCTAAAAATAATGAGATTAGAGGCTGATGCCAAATTATAGTGCATTCGAGGAAGATGTGCAACAACCACTATGGGTTGATGCCAAGGTAGAGTATAACTTCATTATCATATATAGTGCATGGGAAGTTATAGTGCATTGGAAGTCATAAATCCTCATACCAAATAAATCCTATCTTTGTAATATATTATATAATCCATTACCCAATACCTCACATTCCCATGAGTACCATCTAACATCTCACATGCATGTCTATCCTTGGAGCAATCCACCAAAAGTTGTGACCTCCAATATTGTATGATAGCCATCAAAGATAGTGTCGCGAATCTTTATGATAATTAATCAACTATTATGTTCTTGCCCTTGAAATAATATTAAAACCATATGCTTGGACCTTACTAACCTGTTTATGTTGTCCCTCCTGCAGGTTCTGCTCGTCAATGAAAAATCAAAGACTATTGTCATAAGTCTTAAACTTGAACCTGTTCCCCACTAGGTATTCTTGAAACTTATCTAGTGCATGCATGGCTACTAGCATCTATTTATCATATATGGGATCCAATATCTCATGTGGCTAAAGTTTTTGGTTCTCAAATGCTATGGGGTTACTTACCTGTGAAAAAACTACTCCAATGCCCTCCGTCGATTCATCACACTACATGAAAAATGGGCATGAAAAATATGAAAGGGACAAAATAGGAAAAATAATCATCACCCTCTTGTCGTGATAAAAATCCTCCTATGCCACATCATTCCACTCAAAATCCCCATTCTTTATTAAATCCATAAGGGGTATTGCTAACTGGGAAAACCCCTTCATGAACCTTTCTTAATATGTACAAATTCCCATCAACACCCTCAAATATGTCGCATTCCTAGGTATAGGCCAATATAGGATGGTTGCAATATTTTCTTGATGCACCTATACTCCATCCTCCCTAATCATGTGCCCAAGATATAACATCTCCATCAATCCTAACTCACTCTTAGACATTTTTTCATATAGCTACTACTCCTCTAGTATACGTAGGACCTCCTCTAACTTTTGGAGGAGCTCCTCCCAAGTCCACCTACATATCAAGGTATCATCAAAGAATACCAATACACATCATTGTAACTTCTTGTCGAGCACATGGTTCATGTAAGACTGAAATGTGGCTAGTGTGTTGGTCATCACAAATAACATCACCAAGAACTCAAAGGGTCCATAACAACAATGAAATGGAGATGTACTGCTTGCTCGCCTAGATCTGGTGGTATCCTAATCACAACTCTATCTTGGAGAAGTACTTGGTTCCTCTCATATCATCCATCAACTCATCAAAGCGCGAAATGGGATACCTTTTATTCAAAATCTTCTTTTTGGGGGCATTTTAGTCTATGCACATGAAAAGGGTGTTATCCTTTATCTTCCCCAACAGTATAGAAGAAGTGAAAGGACTCAAGCTATACCTAATATGCTCTAATATCAACAAATCCTATATATCCCTCTCAATATCATCATCACATGCCTTGCGATTTATGTAGGGAGTGGTAACGACTACGTGTATGCCCTACTCTAGCTCAATGGTCTACTCGAACCCTCTATAGGGTGCCCTTCCTTGTGGAATATCTTTAAATACTGCTTGACTCCTCTCCAAGAGAGCGAGTATGTCTCGATGTTTCTACTACTTTATCCCCCAGGTATCTAAGATCCTCAAATCTATATCCCACTCCATATCACTATTCCTCAAATCAGCCCCATCTTATATGCACATACTATCATGCGTGAGTATGAATGCATACCCATAAACACTACTAGATTTCCATCTAGACCTATGAACTCCATATCCAATTTCCTCCAATTAGTAGTGACACGTCCAAGAGAATACAACCACTGAACTCCCATAACCACATTAGTGTCCATAACGTCCACCACAAAAGAAGGGTTTGTTATTGAATAGTTCCCTATGGTCATGATAATGCTAAGAACATACCAGGTACACTGCATAGTCCTACCCCCTAGAATCGGTATTGAAAATCCCTCGAAAGCCTCTGTCTGAATTCCTTTACTCTGCACTAAGAATACAATGATTGATCCACCATGCTAGAGAAGGTTTTGAAGATTCTGTGTCAGCTCTATGCCAAATATGGCACTGAGGTTGTTAGAGTTATAATGTTGCCTGGTTACTACAGGTGGATAAACTATTCAAATATAATTCTGAACTATGCACTCTTGCATCCTGAAGAGGGGGAGACTTATTTCAATGGAAATCACTTGTTGTATGCCATTATTATTAATAAATACATCTTTAAAAGCACTCATGCAGAATGTGTAGGCGTGTCTACGATGACATCAAGATTGTGTTCGATTTCACTCTGAGCTCTTTGCTTGGTCGCTACCTCTTCAACGGTCGTCCAAGGCTGAAGGAGTTGACAGACCAAGTGCTTGACACTATGCTAAATTTTCCAGAGTGTTAATCCTTGCTTCAAAACTGGACTTACGAATGTCCAAATTATCCATAATGTCTTATCCTTATTACTAGTATCTTTTTATAGATTTTTCATGTGAAGATCTTCTTTAAAAAATGTATTTATCTTTATTGAAAGTTTCCTATCATTGAATCTTTTTGGAAATTTTTTTGGGGTTGTAAGAGAGCTTAAAATTATAATATATTGCTAAGATATATCCTTGAACTATTGTGGATAATCCATTGGATAGCTTATCAAAACAAGTATGAATATTATGGCCTACCTCATAGTGAAAGACACTCAAATTTCACACAAACAACACAAAATGTGGCCTACGTCCACTCGAAAGTCCTCATTTGAATTTTTTTTAGCTGCTATGTTGGAAGACAGTGGCTATGATGTCATATTTAGTAAGTAAAATGAGTTCCTTCATCACATCGCCACAAGACAAGTCAAGCGGATCAGGTTTTGGGTAAAGAACCTCCACAAATTGGATGTACAATATTATGTTGCTTTGAGAACAAATGAAGAGAAGGTGCAGAGTCGGGACATCATTGAACTATGGCATAGGCGACTTGGTAATTTCCACGTTAGCACTTTGAAGATAATGCATGTGTTTTCTATAGGATTTCCAAAGGGTGCATTTGAGCAATATGATACATGAAAATTATGTACATTAGGGAAGTACTTCAAAGCCACCTTTCATAATATAAGGACATTTGAGCGCAAGAGATACTTGAAAGAGTTCACTTATATGCGAATGGAACATTCTCAATAGTCTTCATGGCCAAGCATAGGTATTATGTGATTTTTATAGATGATTTCTCACGTAAGTGTTTGATATTATTCATGCATAAGAAAGACTAGACATTCTAAAAATTGTGTGAGTTTAAAGAACTTGTTAAGAAAGACACAAGCAGGAAAGTGAAGGATATGAGGAGTGACAACAGTGGAGAATATATGTCAATTGAATTCAATAACTTTTGTGCTTTCATGATAAGGACAGTCGAGAATCAGCGATCCTTGAAGGAGTTAACTTAGATGTGTGTGGACCATTATCAACATCCTCCATGACCAAACATAGGTATTATGTGATTTTGTATATGATTTCTCACGTAACTGTTGGATAATCTTCATGTAGAAGAAATACTAGACGTTCTAAAAATTTTGTGAGTTCAAAGCAATTTTTATGAAAGACACATGCAGGAAAGTGAAGGATCTTATGAATGACAACAATGGAGAAAATTTATCAATTGAATTCAAGAAATTTTGTGCTTTAGAAGGAATTCAATGGTAGTTGATAACACCTCATACCCCACAACAGAATGGGGTAGCAGAAATAATGAACAAAATTATTGTGAGAGTTACATGAGAGATGTTGTATGTTTAGAGTTTGTTGTTGCACTTGTGGGACGAAGCATGGAACATATAAGTATATGTGCAAAACATATGTCCTCATTCTATTCTCGAGAAGAGTATTCTAGAGGAAGATTTTTTAGGTAAAATAAACCACATGTGGAAAAATTCAACATTTTGGGTTCATCAATATACTAACATGTGACCAATGGTGCAGGAAAAAAATCTAGAAGCAACAATATAGTTGGGAATGTTTGTAGGGTACACTAATACACCTCACAACTATCGGGTGTACCTTCCATCTCACAGGATGATAGTGGTTCTTAGCGATGTGAATTTTGCTAAAGAGAAATCCATGAGATGTTCCCTTGAGAGGGAGCTTTAGTTTCATGGAGTTGAGGATCTTTTGGATACAAAGGAAAAACCTCAGTATTTTGTGGAGAAACCACAAACAAAGGAGCAAAGAGTGGAAGCACCCACTCATGGAGAGACATCCAGAGATGGTAGGAAACTCGCTAGAGAGGCTAAAATATTGATGCATTATGCTAAAGAGAATGTGAGAGCATCCACTTCACAACGCAGGCAGAGGTCTCGAGAGTGGTACAGTGGTTACATGTCCCTTACGAGAGAGAGTGTAAAGATTCATCCACCCCCATTTGAGGAAGAAGTTTAGTAACCACTATGGGTTGATGCCATGGTAGAGGAGTATAACTCCATTATCAGTTTCGTAGGAAAAATACACACACACATAGACATGCAACATTTTTATCCTAGGCCTATATATGCTTCCAATTTTAATCCTCTAAAAGCTACACTAAAATATTGTTAACTACTTTTTTCTTCCCATGTATTTGTGGATGGAATGTTGTATACCTGTTTAAAAGGTAGTCCATATTCTCCCATAATGTAGTCCAAAATGCACTATGCAATATTGTGTCCTTTTATAAAATTATGCTCCTTGGTATCCTAAAGTACACCTAGACCTTTCCAAGAAATAGTTTTTTTTCTTCTTTCCCACTCACGATATTTTTAGAGGGAAACAAAACACATGACTTGATAAATGTATCAACTATCATGAATAGGTAATCATGTCCCTTCATGTTTGTTGGTAATATTCAAACAAATTCCATGGAACTTATTTCCTAAGAATGAGAGGGTACAAGTAAAAGATGATACAGATCATTTTTCCTATTTCTAAGCTTGCTACTACAACGAAGCATACATCTACAAGTTGGCCACTATCTCCCTACACCAAAGTTTTCTACAACCTTTGAGGTTTGAGCCTATCAAATTAACTGCAATCACTGACCTTTAGCAGCACATAACCTATCCAACTTGTAGAATAACTCATATTGGAGATGGCAGGAATTTATAGAGTGCTACACTGGCTACATGTCTCTAATGAGAAAGAGTATAAATATTCAGCCGCCCTTATTTGAGGAAGAAGTGTAGCAACCACTAAGGGTTGATTCCATGGTAGAGAAGTATAACTCCATTATCAGTTATACTGCATGGGAAGTTATAGTGCATAGGAAGTCATATTTTTTTAACTAATTCAATATACATATAGTAGGGCTTTTTGTTATTTCTATCCCTAATAAATCATTTTGTAATGTGTTGATTGAATTATTTCTCTTGTATCATTCATGTTTTCGTGATATTTTATTTTTTCCGCAATTGGTAGTGTAGATTCAAGTCTTAGTAAATTAAAATTAGCGATATCAATCTACAAGGAATTTATACATGCCATACCCTAATTTTTTTGTCATTGGAGATTCACTAGAACTAAAGAGACGGAAGAAGTACCTAAGAGTTGACGAGTAGTAGTGGGTAGTCAAGGAGTTTTTTAGAAAGGGAGTTATGAAAAAATTGCGTAAAGACCCTATGGGTTGAGTCAATGATGGACGAATTATCAACTAGAGGGTAGATTTATGAGTCATGTTCATTGTCCTAAAGGAATATCACCATTCATAGAGGTCAATTTTTATATTGGGAGTAGAAGAATCAATAGATTAGTTTAGGGTATGACCAAGCGAGGTTGTGAAGTTGATTACATCAACTAGGAGACCAATTGTCTCTTGGTCAGGGTAGAGTAGTTGTCATATAAGTTGATGCCAAACCCTTGTTTCTATTGCTTGTACCAATGATTGTATGGGGTCCATGATCACGAGTGTGGGATCCATAGACAATTGTATTATATTTTGTTAATATAACGAAGTAGGGTTGTTGAAAATTTGTAAAATGTTGTCAATTTGTGTACATGCCAATTTATTTCTACTTATATTAAGCTGTGAAAATTATTTTGTTGTGGCATTTGGATTGCTATTGTAAAATATTCTAACAACATAACTTATGTTCTCTAGTTTCGTAGAAAAATATAGGCACACACACAAATTTTTTATCCTAGGCCTATATATCTGTGGATGGAATTTTGTATACCTATTCAAATTTTTGTCCATCATCTCCCATAATTTAGTCCAAAATGCACTATGTAATATTCTATCCTTTTATGAAATTATGCTCTTTGGTATCCCAAAGTGCACCTAGACCTTTCCAAGAAACATTTTTTTTGCTACTTTCCCACTGGCGATATTTTTTTAGGGAAAAAAATACATGTCTTGATGAATGTATAAACTATCATGAATAGGTAATCATGTCCCTTCTTGATTGTTGGTAATATTCACACAAATTCCATGGAAATTCTTTCCTAAGGATGAGAGGGTACAAGTAAAGGATGATATAGATATTTTTTCCTATTTTTAAGCTTGCTACTATTGGAAATACTGAGAGAGGGGTGAATCAATATTTCTTTTCAATTGTTAATTATTTCTAGTTAGATTATTCACAATTAAAGATAGAGAGATATATATATAATAATTATATTAAGAATTTAAAGAGAACGTCAATCCCTTTTAATAATAGTATACAATAGATGAGAGAAAGGCACCAACCCTTTTAACGAAACAGGCACCAACCTGTTTGCCAAGCACCAACTTGGACTTTGATGAGGCTCCGAACTCTAGGGCTTCGACCCTGTCTTCTCAAGGCACCAACCTTGTGTTTAGGAGCTCCAACTCCAAGGACACCAATCCTTCAGAAGTCTTTAGAGAGAAAGTGTGTGATGTACTTACTTAAGTGCCTTTAACAAGATTCTTCACTATTCAATTAATTTGATCCAAAGTTGTTCTTGATTGTCCAATAAAATGTTTCCAAGAGTCCTCTATTATATGTGACTGTCCTTGTCTACAAATGCTTGACTGTTGTAACAATTCTTCCATAGAACTTCTTCAGCCCAAGTTTTTTCTTCACACAGTCCAAGTAGGTGTCTCTTCCATAGGCCTTGCTACACAATTTTCCGAGCTTACTGCACTGGGTAGTCCACCCTTGTTCAAGTTATCTATTACCGCGTTGCAAACTAATGTGACAACCCTTAATAAGCTTAAAAAGATGAAACAAGTCCGAGTTATAAACACAGTTTGAGTTACCTTTAGTCTATAGTCTAAGCTCTATCCAAGATGATTGTTCCTATGTTCTGAAGCATACTAATCGGAGCTTATTTATATGCTTCCAAACTGAGACAGGTCCGAAGATTCAGGTCCACAGATGAGTTTTTTAGCCTCCTGCCCCTATCTGCAATTTCTGAGGTGAGCTGTCCAGTAATTGAACTGCAATCTGAGTTGTTGTTTAGTCTCCTATTAATAGGACCGACGTTTATCACAGATAACTCAACCTTCAGATTTAACCCAACAAAGATTTCTTCAGTTCCTTCTTAGCTTCTAAATCTTCATTAAGTTGATAAGGTATGAACTTGAGTTTCTGTGGTGTATGTTTGATAACCGAGTACTGTACTTGACGATCGAAATCTGTGTTTGATAAATGAGTACGAATTGTATATATATAGTCTTCTTATGACCTTGTTTGGAGGCTGACTTGTATCCCTGAGCATAGGTCGGCTCAAAAACAGAAATATATCCTTAATTTGAAAAATTCATATCTCCCAAATGGCATGGAGTTTCGGGTCAAGTAATATCTCATCGGAAAGTCAAAAATATGCTCTAAGAGATGGCATAGGTTTCAATTTGGAAGGATGCCTTTAATGAGGTAAAAGCAATTTTTCTTTGTGGTTGTCCTTAATTTTTCTTTATGACGGAATGGCTTCTCCATTTCTTGGGGTCATAGCACCATCATGTAGGAGAAACTTCAAATGATATTTTCCATGCTGCCATCAATGTCTTTCAACTTGTTGCCATCGATGACAACTTGGATTAACAACTACTAAAACAAAGCATACATCTATCTCCCTACAACCGTAGAGGTTTGAGCATATTTAAGCATATAAAATTAACCATAATCACTGAACTTAATCAACATATAACCTATCCAACTTGCAGAATAACTCATCCTTGAGATGGTAGTGAATGGTTTTTTCACTATACATCTTCCTCAAGTAATTGAATGCTTTTACTTTCAATTATTTGTTTCTTTTGAATATTAAAATATTTTATTATTTTTAACATTATTTATTTAGTTCTTTACATCTTCCTCACATTTATTAAGACTTTCTTTTCTTATTTTGGTTTTTCTTCATCTTATTAAATAATATAAAATTGTGTTTTTTCACATGAATATTAAATTATTTTACACTTTTTGTGGTTTGAGCGATTAGGATTTGAACATTCAATCTAATCTTTTACACCTTACTTTATAACAAAGCAATTGCCAATTTAGTTACATTATGGGCAATATTAAGGTATTTTGTATATGACTAAGAAGAAAATTCAAATATTTTTACTAAGTCTCACATATACTACATTATAATATCAACAAGGAATCTACTATCATAATGCTAGTGGCATTATAGAAGATGTATAGTGCTTTTTATTGAAATTAATGCAACATATATATATATATATATATATATATATATATATATATATATTTGAAATGACAAGTGTTAAGTTAACATTAAGCATCTATGAAATGGCACATCACCTCATCCTAATATTTGGATGTATAATGGCCCTCTAAGCTGAAGAAGTCAAGATGACACATCAAATCATCTTAATATTATATTTGTTCGTATAATGTGTCTCTAAGCTCAACAAGTCAACATTAACCAACGTAGTCATCATACTCTTATGATAATTGTGTAACCTTGTACTAATTTTTTTACTTTCAAATATACAAATTAACACAATCATATAAATTAGATGACACATAAAGAAGCATCAAAACATTTAATATATTATCCATTTCACATCCTAAATTTAAAAAGTCAAATAATTTATTTTAAATTATTATTATTAATTAGGAAACTAACTAGCATCTTAAAAATATATATATTAAAAATCATATAACAAAATTCATAAATATCAATGCTCACTTTTAAAAGAAATTTGGTAACAGAAAGTAGTACAACCCATATAAATTAAGTAGATATAAATGTAAATACACATAATAAGCATCAACATATTTAATTTATGATACATCTCACTTCCTAAATTAAAAAATATATATATCATTATTATTATGACGTTAAATATATATACATTTTAAATATATATACATTTTAAGATACAATAAGTTTATTATTATTATGAATATTCTTTTTAAATTTAATAGAAATACTTTTAATTTATAAAAAAAATTGTAAATTTTTAATTTATAAGAAATTTTGTTACAATATTATAACCTATAAAGAAAACTACAATTCTTTCCATCTCACTTTATATATTTACAAATCTTATTAAAAATATCTTAAAATGTTATTTAAAAATAAAATCATACTCTATACTTAATATTACTTAATACTAAAATTATAAAAGATTACTAAATTACAATAATATGATTTATCAATTTCAAATGTCAAAAAAACAATAATTCATCTTATCACATATTTGTTTAACTAATTTTTTAATTATCATCGTCCTCTCCATTTAATACTAAAACTTAAAATTTTTACATGCCAATAGGCATAATTATTGAACAAAATATTAAATTTCTGAAAGACAATAAGCATAATTACTAAATACTAAAGAAGAGCCGACGATTCTCAAATATCCCACCAATATGATAGATTTACGGAATCCAAAATAACCTAAAACGTTTCGGCTTAGAAAGAGCACTCCAACTCGCTGTCACAACAAAATGCTATGGAGCTTGCCTCACTGTTCTTATGATGAATTCATAAACACTGCTTTTATCTTATTTAAATTGGATGTATATTATCAGAAAATCTATGGTAAGTCTGCTCTCCACATCAATGAATAAAGCAGTGTCCGGGAATTGTACAATTTAGTAATTCCATCCACCATATCGAAATATTGCTACACAATTCACTCAATTCTACTCAACATTCGAACGCAGCAGCTCTAGTTTTAATCAGCAGAGTATATTTTTCGATATATCCAATCCAATCAAATGGCCCTCCCCGAAGCAACGCAATCGGACATTGTCTATGATCCAGTCTGCTTGCATCCCAATGGAAGCTTGTTTGGTCGTATCGACCTGGAAGAGATATTCGACAGTGATAACAATAACCAAGAGACTGGCTGGCCAAGTAATCGACACTGTGCTAAATTTTCCAGTGTCAATCCTTGCTTCAAAACTGGACTCGGGAATGTCCACATTATCCATAACGTCTTATAGAAAAGAAGAAAGACATATTCCTAATGAATAGGCCACTTAATTAGATAATCCTTTTCTTATATTTATTTTTATTTTTCATTCGAGAGATTTTCTATATGTTCTTTTCTTTGTAAATTAAGTAGCCATCTATTATTTTAATATTTTTCAATATGTTTTTTTCTTTGTAAACGAAGTAGCATTTAATGATTTTAATCTTGGAAGTCTTAATTTTCACAAATTTCAATTGAGTTACCCTACCACTCACACCATATAACCATAGTTAGGAATGGTGAAACATGTTGGGTTATAGTCCAACCATTATTTCCCATCCTCGAACATATTGAATCATAGTAAAAAAATTTCACTGATAATAAATCAAGTTCAAATATTATCAATCATAATTAAACATTATTAAACATACATGTTATCGTAATAAGTTATCGTAATAAATTAATTTTGAGTGAAATATATATATTGAGCCTTCCTTCACACAATTTTCCTCGAACTATGGAAATTAAATCTATGTAAAATCATTCTTAAGATCACGGAAATACACTTTGTATTATACCATTCTTTGAATACTAGAGATATACATTCCTTCACAATTCAAAAAATCCTCCATTAAAAATATCGAAATATCACATGGGAGAAACATTGTTATTCCCTAAAAATATTTATTTTTGCAATCTCACTAAGAAGGTATATTTTAATAGATGTGATATATAATGAAGGATATAAATTTTGTGTTTGGTGACTAAAAAATTGTGAGATACATCATTTTTGTACTCTTCTACTTAGAGAAATAAAATGAATTATCAAAGCATGTACTAGCTAAAAAAGACAAATAAACATGGAATCTAAAAACTCCACAAGAACAACAAGTTTACAACACCATTGAGCAGAAATAATATAGCTGATCCATTTTATTAAATCTCCAATGATAATACGAGTACAAAATATAGTGTAGTGTATATATATGGGCTTGTTAAATAAAACACGTAAAACATAGGTGAGAATGAAGAAAAACTCCACGATGAAATGGCTCAATGGTTGCACACTCTACCCATATGATATTCAGCGTTGTATCAATACTCCCCAAGGTGTAGCCACTTCACCCACGCTCTTTGTTATACAGTGACATAGTTTTGAAGATATCCCTCTAGTTACTTATTCGCTATCTCTAAATTCCCATATGTTTTAGGGTGGCAGCAGTGCTACGACATCTCCATGCCCACAAGGAAAAATAAATTGTGCTAAAACCCTCCCATAAATTTGGCATCTCTCTCACTGACAATTATCTTAAGAATCCCAATATCCTAAACACCTCCCGAAAAATCAACTCGACCACATATGATGTTGAATATATAGCTTGAATAGTTAAAAAGTGTGCAAACTTTGTCATTCTGTTAATAAACATAGAGATGCAATATCTCCCCTGTACTGTTAGCAATCCAATAATAAATTCCATCTATATACTCCCCCACATCCTTTGAGGGAGAGGAATAAGTTGTAGTAACCCAATGGGATGTGTGTTCTCTACCTTGCGACTTTTTCATGCACCACACTCCTTTATATTCCTTAAAACATCGTCCTTAATACCTTGCTAAAAACTATCCCTAATGGCCCTATAGGTCTTGTATAATCTCTGATGCCCTATCAAAGATGATTTGTAAGCTACGTGTAGGATCTTCTCCCTTAATTGTGATCATGGCACCAAATAAATCTTATATTTTTAATGTATTACATAATCCATTACCCATTATCTCACATCCCCACGAGTACCATCCAACATCTCACATGAATTTCGATCCTTGGAGTAATCCATGAAAATTTTTGCCTTCCAATATTTTGTGATAGCCATCAAAGATAGTGTCACATGTCCCTATGATAATCAATAAACTATTATGGCCTACTTGCCCTTGAAATAATATCAAAATCATATGCTTCGATATTACTAACATGTTTATGTTGTCTTTCCTGCAAGTTCTATTCTTCCTAAAAAAATCGAGGACTATTGTCATCATTCTTAACCTTGAACATGTTCTCCACTAGGTATTCCTAAAACTTATCTAGGGCATGCATGGCTACTAGCATCTATTTATCATATATGGGATAAAATATCTCATGTGGCTAAATTTTTTGGTTCTCAAATGCTATGGGGTTACCTACCTGTGAAAAAACTATTGCAATGCCCTCCATTGATTCATCACACTACACGAGAAATGGTCATGAAAAATATGGAAGGGAAAAAATAGGAAAAATAATCATCACCCTCTTGTGGTGATAAAGATCCTCCTATGCCACATCATTCTGCTCAAAATCTCCTTTCTTTGTTAAATCCATAAGGGGTGTTGCTAATTGGGAAAACCCCTTCATTAACCTCTTGTAATATTTACAAATTCCCATATGTCGCATTCCTGGGTATAGGCCAACATAGGATGGTCAAAATATTCTCTTGATGCACCTATACTCATTCTACCCGAATCATGTGTCGAGGATATAACATCTCCATCAATCCTAACTCACTTAGACATTTTTTCATATAGCTACTACTCCTCTAGAATGTACAGGACCTCCTCTAGTTGTTGGAGGTGCTCATCCCAGGTACTCCTATATATCAAGATATCATCAAAAAATACCAATACACATCATTGCAACTTCTTGCAAAACACATGGTTCATGCAAGACTGAAATGTGGCTAGTTTGTTGGTCATCACAAATAACATCACCAAGAACTCAAAGTGTCCATAATGACAGTGAAATGGAGATGTCCTACTCCCTCGCCTAGATCTAGTGGTACCTTAAGCACAAGTCTATCTTGGAGAAGTACATGGCTCTTATAATATCACCATCAATTCATCAATGCACGAAATGGGATACCTTTTCTTCATAATCTTCTTGTTGGGGGCCTTGTAGTCTATGCACATGAAAAGGGTCACATATTTTATCTTCACCAACACTACAGAAGAAGTGAAAGGACTGAAGCTATACCTAATATGCCCCAATATCAAAAAATCCTATATATCAATCTCATTATCATCCTCATATACCTTGGGATGTATGTAGGGAGTGGTAACGACTGCATGTAACCCCCCTACTCCAACTCAATGGTTGGCTCGTTGTCGAGTGTGTAATGTCCCTAATTTTATAATTTTATTTTAGGCTGTCAAGGGCTCTAAGGGTCAAGTGGACCTAAGGGAAAACACTTATGGTGAATATATTTGATTAATTTAAATTAATAAAATGAAAATGAAATTAATGGTGCAAAACTAGATAATGATTAGAGATCGGGAATCCAAATCCATGAGGATCGATAAGGTTCATAATACTTTCCTAATTCTCTAAAAATCCTTAGAGAAAATAAGTTAAATATTGAATTTTAGGTTGGAGATAAAAATTTAAAAGGTATACCCCAGTAAAGAGGAAAGTTACTGGGAAGAGGTGGGATAAAACCAGCAAGAGCAAAAAGCTAGTTTTAAATTACTTTTGTGGAAGAAACAAAAGAAAAGTCTAGGAAAAAAGGAAAACAACATCCTTATTAACTTGACGTAGTTAAGGAAGCAAGTTGATGGGAAATCAGGTTTAAATAAGAAAATTCTGGGTAGACAAAAGGTTGTCTACTACTGGAATATTTGATCTCTCCTCGGGGGGAGTTGTGGAGAAAGAGCTCATATGTTGGGTGGAAACTAGTCTACCTTAATTAGTATGCACCAGTTAATTCATTTTAACTTAGAAATTGACTATTATTATTATGCTAAATTAAATTATTAGTAAGGGACTTCACTAAATTTATTCAAGAGTAGATGATTTATATGAAAGAAGTGTTAAAAATACTAAGTTGCAGTGAACTGGTAGGTCTGTACATTTAATAGAGTAGTTTATAATAAATATATTATTTCTCTGTATGGTTGTACAAACAATAATCTGAAGAGTACCAACTCTCAGAATGTCTAAACCTTGATGAAGGTTTAAATATGAGGTTAGGTGAACTCTCAGAATTTATCTTGACTCATACAATTTTCTTAGCATTATTTTACAAATCAGGAAATTTTGTTAAGAAACTACTATAGAAAGAAAATAAATATGCATGAAAATCAATGTGAAATCAGAAAATTCAAGTAAATTTTAAGCTGTAGTAGAACTGAATAATGTAATACTAGAGTTGAGAAAAAATAGACAGTGACAGTAATAAATTTCAAGGAAGAACTCATCAATGATTACTAGATCTGAAATAAAAAATCTAAGAAATGTATTACATCTGGATTACAATATTAAATTCATTAAAGAAGAAAAGAGTCTGTTAAATATATTACAATATTATGTCAATGCAAGGATATAAATCCATATAGTTACAAAGTCGAATTCAACCTTGGTCTAACTAAATTATACAAATTGGGAAACTTTGTCCCATATATATAATAAATTGAATAATCTCGCTAGAAATTATGCAGAGATAGCATATCAGAAACCCCCAAATGGGTTATTGGACCAACCTAAAAAGGAAAACTTGATAATTATGATTTGATAGGAAACTTGTATCAGAAGTATTCAAACCAAGTAAGATGTAGAGAGTACCTGCACACAACATAAAACAATGAATTAGTTCTAGTTCATGAATATAAACATAAAGGAAATAATAGATTTTAAAACCAAAGGGATAAAGACTTTCCTTAGGTACAAATATGGAAAATACAACCTACCATAACAAGAGTAAATTTAGTTATTACAAGGAAGGACGTGAGGTACATCCTAAGTAGAAAGAAAAATAATTTAACTCCATAACTTCTTACCTTAAAATTCCCTATTAGTAATGAGAGGAAATGGACATGTAAGGAATGAAAATTCTTGCAAAAATTGCAAATAATTAAAGTTATAGGTATGTCGTTGAAATAAATTAAAATAAAACCAATAGAAAAACCTACCTAAGAAGGGGTTTACTCTCATTACTCTAAATACTAATACCAGAATACAAATTTTCTATCATTACACAAACTATATGATTTGGAATTAAAAGATACAACATACCTCTATGAGGATGTTGGATGAGAAACTGAAACTTATAAGTACAACATAATACCCAATTTAGTGTTTTGGAAAATGGGAATATGTTTCCCAAATAACAAATTAAAACGCTACCACAGAAATCGATAAAGGAAACTAAAAAAATCCATAACCTTATGGAAGTCTCAGTAAAGAACAAGCCAAGGGAGGATGACCAAAATGAAAACGTAGAAGTGGTATAGAGAAAGAACATAATAAAGAAGAGTAGATTACCTGTAGGAGAAGGTGATTCCATAAGGGGAATACCATGGGGATTGAAACATAAAACGTGAAGCATCCCATGATTTCGTTCACCTGCAAACCACACAGAAATCGTATAATAAATACATGTGAAATAAAACAATAACTGAAATTGCTATGACTACAACCAAACAAACCAATATTCCAAGATTAACTTGTACACGACCAGAGAAGGAGAAAAACGTATTGAGAAATGTCGTATGCATAATGAACGTTCAACTGTGTGATGGCCTTATGGTTCGAAGTTGCATTTTGACAAACGAAAATGAACCAGAGCTCCATAGAGAGGAATTTTGTGAGCTAAGGGATGCAATCATCTCTACAATACTGCCTAAGCTAAGGAAACACGTTTAGAATATAACGTAAATTACATATGTAAGTAAAGGAAAAAAATGGAATAACTAGGAGATTGCATAACAGAATAAATAAGTATATTAAATTACAATGATGACCTCCAGACCTGCAATTTAGCCCCACAACATGGAAAATTAAAAACCGAGTAAAGAAGAATTATTACATGAGCAAGCTTATGAGACTCCTAAGCTCATTCATTGAGTCATGGATGGAGTTCTCACCTCACCATATCATGGAAACACAAACCGTTACAAATCTAAGAAGCAAAGGGAATGATAGATAGGAAAAACAAACCACATAGCAGAGACGGAAGGATTGAAAGGGTATACACTTTAACTTGAATTATTAAATGAAACCCTACACCCATTTCTGAGAAGATCATCATCATCCAGGAGGAAGAAATCCAACGCAGAAGAAATTCCCACATAGCTGAAAGTTATATCACCAATTAAGGAGCCAAAAGATGAGCCATGTCACTATGTACCATAATTAAATGCAACAAGATCCCCAGGAAAGTCTGATTCAGACCATTGATGTACATCCACATGGAGATAGGAAGGTATTAAATCAAAATTAATTACCACATCAATGGAAAATCTAATAACGTGGTTAATGTTGGTGATGTGGTAATGCCTAGGCCGAATTTACATATGTTAATGCAGCGTAAGAGTTCATAGCATATAGATTGAATATGACAAATTGTAAAGGAGCCCTTCAACCATACCTTAAAAGGTAAGTTACCAATTGATTGAGTGAATGGAATTAATATGAGACCAATATAAATGTAATATATTGCAAGGCTCATAGTTAATTCTCATATGGGTCAATAAGTTAAATGAAATATTCACCGAAGTTAAGATAAAGCCTTCGTAAGGTTAATGTAAAGGGGTAAATTCTATGTGGAAATTAATATCCATTAGAACGAGGACACTAAAAAGGTAAGTTCTCTTATGAAAAATTATATATATTTCAGAAAGTAGATATAGTTCATAAACTTTAATTAAAAGTTACGTCAATTTCTATGTGGTTGAGGGGGAATAGACTTAGAATATATAGTAGTAGTTAACATGGAAAAAGAATTGGTTAGTAATAGTTAAGGGTGGGATTTAACTATTACTCTACAAATTTCCATGTAAAATAAAATGGGATTGTTTCCTAGACATAGAGTCTCATTGAAATTGTAGAATTGGAATGTCAGTCCCAAAGAGTATATGTTCAAATCATGAAATATTAAAAGTACAACAACGTAACGAGTTGAAAGATGATATTCATCAAAATGTGATGAACCATTGTAAGGCTTTTGTATGTGAATAACTTAAATTCCATAGGAACCAATATGTCTAGATGTTTCTACTAGTTTATCCCCCAGGTCTCTGATATCCTCAAATATATATCCCACTCTATATCAATATGCCTCAAATAAGCCCCATCTTATGTGCAGATACTATCATGGGTGAGTATAAATGCATACCCATCAACACTACTAGCTTTCTATATGGTCCTATGAACTCCATCTCCAATTTCCTCCAATCAGTAGTGACATGTCCAAGGGAATACAACCATTGAACTCACATAAACCACATTGTTGTCCATAACATCCACCATGAAGAAATGGTTTTTCATTGAATATTTCCCTATGGTCACAGTCATGCTAAGAACATACCAGGTTCACTACATATTCCTACCTCAGAGAATCAGTATTGAAAACCCCTTGAAAGCCTATGTCTGAATTCATTTACTCTCCACAAACGGTGCATCAATAAAATTGTGGTTTCTCCACTATCCACCAACACAGATACATATTTTCCCTGCATTCTGCCTTTGATCCTCAATTTCAAATACTTTAAAACTCCCTGAAGCAAAGAAATAACTCCACCTGTGGTAAATAAATCTCCTCGACTAGGTGGGGGTGGTGGGCCACCACTTCTCGAGCTCTCAAGTCCACCCTCACCTACATCTACCTCATGGTATGCATCCTTCTCTTGATCACTATTTTAAAATTCCTCTATGTATTATGCCTTTCCCTTGGTACACTAATTCATTGGTGCACATGGCTCCTGACAAGTAAACCATAATTTCCTATGCCGGAGGTCCTTCCTTGTTTCATCATCTAGATGTCCCTTCCCTTTCCACTCCTCTAGAAAATTTTGATGTGTTTTCCATTATGATGAAATGAGGGTTTAGTAGGTGCTAAAACACTCATCTTTGGAACAACATCTAGCATGTCTAGGGCTCATCTAATGGTATCCTGCAATGATACTGGCCTATAACCTCACACCCAAACTCGGAGAGGCTTGGAAAAAGCCTCAAAAAAAATCATGGTCAATATATCCTTGTAAATATATGAAACAATCACCTCAAGCCTATGAAATGTTGTTGTGTAAGCCTCTGCACTCCATGTCTGCATAAGGTTAGGAATCTCCCTAAAGTGGAATTCTGGATCCTTTCAATCAAATATATCCATTAGCCTCTGAGTGAACTCACTATAGGATGTGATGGATGCATCCCAATTGTAAATAATACATTATACCACCATTCATGCACATTATCCTTGAAATGAAATGTAGAAAATCTGATGGCATATGCCTCTCGCATGGGATTGAGACTAAGGTAAGTGTTTAGTTTATGAACCCACGATATCACAAAACTCTTGTCTGACCCATCAAATACTAGAAATCTCACCTTCCTAACTAGATTCTCACTATCCCAATTCTAATTATTTTTTTCTACTTGGAATTAGGGCCTGACTCCCCTATATTTCTAATTTAGATGGTAGTAATCTGCAAAGGAGAGTGTCCTTCTAATCCTGGGATCCAAGGCCTCATACTCATAAATTACGTCAGTGAATGATTTAATTAACTCCATGAATGCATCAAAACCTCTCTCTCACTATGGTTCCTCCGTGAAGAGACACATATTCATTTTCGGAGTTTTCCCATATGTGTGGGTTGTGCATGGATGTACATGGATCCCTTCTTATATTCCAAAACCTTATTCTTCTTCATTGTTTCCTTCCCCACTACCTTGAGGTCCTCTCTGCACATTCTGAAATTGAAAATACAACATTTACCTCACTATATCCATCATTTGTTGGTTTGATGTTGCGACCTCCTCCACTAGTGGGTCACACCCACTATTCTTGTAACAGTGTATCAATAAAATGCTCAAAATTCAAAGTGCTCGAAACAACTTGAAATTTGCACCAAAGTGAAGATATCGTAAACTCCTTTCACTCAAAACCGATATCGTAAGCTCCCAACATCATGCTCTTCCCATTTTATCAAACAACCAATATTTTAAAATTTTGGGTTGCAAGTGGCCCAATCAGTAGTTTGTACACTTAATAGGCACATGATTGGGCATGATTGTGTTTTTTATCGGGGTTAACCCTCGGCCCCAACATCACATGTTATGTTATATTACAATCATAGTTCAATGGTGGTAAACACCAAACAAACCATTTATTATATGGCCGAACAATATATTATAATGAAACCACATCATATTTCCAAACCATATCATATATATCATAAATTTGTGGTGGATATTAAAAACTCAACAGAAACCAAGTTTATTAACTTAATTCTGGAGTGAGGTATGGTTAGCCTTTGGCACATAGAATTAAAACTTAACCTCTAGTGGGTATTTTAACGAAACCACTAGCTTGAACATGGTTCAGGTGTAATAAATAAAATGACATGACATTTTCATATAGTATGAACCCAATGGCCAGTAGAGCACCACTTGGCCCATTATTATCGATTCATGGGGGTCATAGAAAATTTAATGGTTCGATAATTTGCAACCAAGTCAACATAAATCTTGTTAACACATGTAAAAATTATCACGCCACGTGGACGAAAAAGGAAGAATTTGTTGGATGTATAGCAGTTGGGTGCGATTGGATGACAGATAGTAGGAAAACTTCTTTGTAGCATAACTCAAACAATTGTCGACTGTTTTGAGTGCAGAAAGAGCCCAATTAGGGGATTTTGACTGTTTTGGAGCCATTGGAGAATTTTTTTTTTTGTATTCTAAGCATTACAAGGCCATGTAAACAATTATTTTTTAGCATAATTAAAGAGGAACAAAATTGGAAGCA